>JAWZYU010000010.1:21844400-22121900 GCA_038380435.1 Ryuthela nishihirai
ATAGCTACTGTAGTGATTGGCAGATTTTTTTTTAACCTTAAGCCTCTAACTAGTCTTTGGAAGCTACTAGTCATCTGTAAGGCTACAGATGTGCTTCCCAGGTTTATTCTACAAGTTCGATTCTGTTTTTTCTAACTCGTTTTCCTTTCCAACATTAAGTATTAATTGAATATTTTCAACGTACAGTCGCTCAAATAAATATCCGAACACTATGGTTGATTACAGAATTCAGAAAACATATCTGGCAGCGATTTTTTTCAGACATTAGTGATCTGGCAACCTTTGTGTCACGTGACACGAAGGATATATTTTATAATAATAATATATTTTATTTTCTAAGCCTATCAAAACTTTTACTACGGGTAAGGATATTTCTAATATCATTGATTCAATTTTTTGCCGAAAACAACCTTGAATCACAGCACTAGCAGGTCGTATAAATCAAGTTGCACCAGAATGTAAATTCACTCATTGTTGTCTTCACCGTGAAGCGCTGATAGTTAATTTTTTCCCTGATGATTTGAAAAGAGTTCTGGATGGAAAGTGTACAAATGGTTAATTTCATCAAAATCCGACTATTGAAGTCTCGACTTTTTTCAATTATGTGTGAAGAAATGGGTAGCCTGCATAAGAGATTGCTGCTTCACATAGAAGTACGTTGGTTGTCACGAGGAAATGTTCTTTGCCGTTTATTTGAACTCCACAATGAAGTACCCCTTTTTTTCATGGACCACGAGTTTCTACTTTCTTTGAGACTACATGACTTAGAATGGTTTCTACGGTTAGCATTATTAGCTGATATTTCTGAAAAAATGAATATTTTGAACTTATCATTGCAAGGAGACAACGTTGATGTGTTCTATGTTGAGAAGAAAACAGAGGCCATGATAAAAAAATTCTTTCTGGGATAACGGAATTAAAAAGAACAGCTGTGACCAATTTCAGCGACTAGATTCACTTCTTAGAGAAAACGAGCAAACGATTGCACTTTGAAGACATCAGACAACAAATAATTGTTCACTTAAGCACTCTTAAAACTCTTATAAGGCAATATTTTCCACTCCCTGATAAAATGTAGGAATGGATTTGGGACCCCTTCACATTTGATTTGGAAAAGTGTAAGTTTCCATTGTCCAATAAAGAGGAGTTGATTGAGATATCTTGTGACAACAGTTTAAAAAGCATTCATTCCAAAAAGCCATTGATTAATTTTTGGATTGGAGTGGAGAAGGAATATCTGACTTTGTCAAGAATTGCAATCAAATATTTGTTACCTTTCACAACAACTTATTTATGTGAAACTGTTTTTTCATCTTTAACTGCTTTAAGAAATAAATATAGGAACAGTCTGGATGTTGAAAATGACTTGCGACTCCACCTTAGCAAGATAACCCCAACCATGATGAACTGTGCAAGCGTAAACAAGCTCAACCATTTCAACTATTACCCAGTAAAATGTTTATAATTATATAAGATTTGTTAAATTGTTTGTCATTTTTTGTGTTTATCGATATATGCAATCTATGAATACAAAATTTAATGTATACATATATATGTTTTATTTTATTCCCATTGTCATACTATAACTATAGTTTTATCTATATATACAAGGGGTATACTTATTGCTAAGTTTTAATTAACTTCTGAAGTACGTATTGTATCAAAGTGTTTAATAAAATAAGTTTGTGTTTTAGAACTTTGTGTAAAGAATTCTTTCACTATTCTTCATTTTGTATAAATTTCTTAAGACTCGCATTGCTGTTATTAAATATTCAAACTTCCATAACTCATTAAATATTGAACGACTATTGCTGAAAATCGAGATATTGATTTATTCGATTGAGATCTTTATTTGCAATCACATTTTTCAAAGCAAAAAAACTTATTTTTGAAGTTATAGAGCTTTGACGTTACCTTACCATTGACTTAACGTAAGGATTTTCCTTAATTTATGAAAACCAGTGTATATATACGCTTTAAAAGTACGGATTGACATTTGCCTACTTTCCTGGGGCGGGGGTGGCTCAGTCGGTAGCGCGCCAGGCTCGTAATCTGTAGTTCCCAGGTTCGAGTCCCAGCTGGGTCAGCGTTGAGATTTATCTCCGCAAAATTCCCCGCCCTGCCCACGGTCAGTAGGGGACACCAATGGGCTTGGAAAGGCCGCCGTCCGTCGGATGGGATGTTAAGCCGTGGCCCCGTGTGCGGGAGAGCCATACCCTGTGCACGTTAAAGAACACGCTGGATGGCCTTGATGGGAGGCTACCATCTGTCTCCTAACAGCTGTTCCAGTGGGTCCCCTCTCCCAACCTTCTCTGAGCCTTCGTGGTCCATGTGACCTGGCCATTTAGCCCATGGTGCGCAAAAAAGTGCCGCTCACAGGTAAAACAATACAATCCAATCCAAACCCTAAAAAAGGGAAAATATGAAAAGCTATTGTTCCGAAATATCTTCGGAACTTGAGGGCAAACGTAACACGTTAAATGTCAAATGAAAGCTTGTGACGTGGGGAATTTAGAGTGCAGTATAAAAATCCCCCTTGATTTCTTCCCCATTAAAAAAGGGGAAATGTGAACAATTGTTCTTGTATTATACAGTCGCTCAAAAAAATATCCGAATACTATGGTTGATTATAGAATTCATAAAAAAATATCTGGCAAAGTTTTTTTCCGAAATTAATGATCTGGCAACCTTCGTGTATGTACACGGAGGTTGCCAGATCACTAATTTCTAAATAAATTGTTGCCAGATATTTTTTCTGAATTCTGTAATCAACCATAGTGTTCGGATACTTTTTCGAGCGACTGTACGTCTACATTAACGATGATATTTTTCATGACCAAAATGAAATATGAGAAACTGAGCCTTATCTGAATTTATGTAACTTTAAAGCTCATTACTGCTGAACTGAAATTTGAACATTATTTAACATTGAAAGTTTTATTTTTAGATATTTTAGTTTTATTCATAACAAGGATTTTTTTCGGAACCCATATACTGTGTCGGCCGTCCCGTGGCCGAGTGGTTAGCGCGCTTGGCTACTGATCTACGGGACCTGGGTTCGAGCCCCGGTAAGGCATGACTGTGTCGTTTTTCTGCTGAGGTCCTGCCATCCTCTCAGACCTTCTACTGTGGCATATAAACTGACAGGCTCCTGTCAGACCTCTGTAGCAAGCAGCTGCTTGAGGGGGTATTTATTTTATTATTTTATTTATTTATACCGTGTCGGAACCTATTTCTTTTTTTCCTCCCCCCACCGCTTAAGTTGTTGGCTTCGATCTGCACAGTTTCAATTTTCAAAGTGATTTCCTGGAATCGATCTATCGTATAAATCGGGGAATGGGTGTATTGCATTATTGACTGTTACACCGTATTTTGAGTTATGATCAAAATAAAGTTTGAATGAAATCTTTATCTATAAAAGATATGAAGTCTGAACCGGTCCAGCCTTCATTATGAATGTTATTACCAATCAAGGATTAACAAGGTCGACAATCTGAATAGAGAACAGGAAATTACCGTCATAACATGCAGACAAAATTGTTATCCTGCGTTCCAGGTTGGGTTGTTTTACCTCTGAGCGGCACTTTTTTGCACACCACGGGCTAAATGGCCAGGTCACATGGACCCAGAAGGCTCAGAGAAGGTTGATAGCCTTCCGTTAAGGCCATCCAGCGTGTTCTTTAACATACACAGGGTATATCTCTCCCGCATATGGGACCACGGCTTATAACGTCCCATCCGATGGACGGCGGCCTTTCCAAGCCCATCGGTGTCCTCTATTGACCGTAGGCAGGGCGGGGAATTTTGCTGAGAAAATCTCAACGCTGACCCAGCTGGGACTCGAACCTCGGAACTACAGATTACGAGCCAGGCGCGCTACCTTTTTGCACACCACGGGCTAAAGGGCTAAATGGCCAGGTCATATGGACCCCGAAGGCTCAGAGAAGGTTGATAGCCTTCCGTTAAGGCCATCCAGCGTGTTCTTTAACATACACAGGGTATATCTCTCCCGCACATGGGACCACGGCTTATAACGTCCCTTCCGACGGACGGCGGCCTTTCCAAGCCCATCGGTGTTCTCTATTGACCATAGGCAGGGCGGGGAATTTTGCGGAGAAAATCTCAACGCTGACCCAGCTGGGACTCGAATCTGGGAACTACAGATTACGAGCCTGGCGCGCTACCGAATGAGCCTGCCCCTGCCAGTATGTGTCTCTAGTCCCAGCCGTTTTTAAACAATTAGCAAGAAATTTGAAGCTGTTCTAAAAATATGAAACAGTGGCTGAAATTAAGAGATGAATCTCCTATAAATTTCGTGTTACTCGAAGTTTTAATTGCATTCGCCGTACCGCAGAAAATTTTCGCTTTAAGCGATTTTTTTTTTTCGTGTTATCCTTTCCCCTTTAAAATTATATTTTTACATGTAAAAGCATTGTCGCCGGAACTTGTGATGAATTTTGCATGAATTTTTACATGTAAAAGCATTATCGCCGAAAATTTCAGTTTCGCTTTAACCGATATTTACCCTTATCCGTTTTAGACTAATTTCTGACACAAATGACATAATGGTGCAATATAAATCGGAGACCTTTCGCTGGTCAATATCGATTTTTCGTTGAAAACCGAAAGAACAATGCACATAAAGTTTTCTTTTCCAAAGTGCGGCAATCTCTTTTGTCTCCAGTTCGCATTATCGTTTTGGATCGACTCCCTCATTGCCCACGCAACCAACAGGAAGTCTCTCTCGCGCCATCTTAGTGACCAGAGGATGGCATCGATTCGCTAACATGCCGACATTAAACGTCACCGTTGTCGTGGCAACCGGCGGATCAGGGATCAGTCAGGAGGACGGCAGCAATTACAGGGCAGATGAGAGACACTCAGGACTGCTTGTCGAGCAATTATTGCCGTGCCACGAGGGGCGGTAGCAGGGAGAAACTGCTCCCTGCAGCGGCACTTGTTGTTGGCAATGCATTAATATCTGCAAGGGCAATATTGTGCCTAGGGATGGTAAGAGGCAGGGGGATGAGGAGTCTCGAAAGAGGAGAAATTCGCACGGTTCGTTGAATGACCGTCTCGGTTTCATTCTGCTCAAGTTTAATTAAATGGATTGTCAGGATCGAGGCCATGTTAGTGAGCAAATTTTCACCGCCATACCAGTGAAAAGTCAGGTACCTTAGAGTCTGTTTGTTTAATATCGCAGATGATTTTTATACCTGTTGATTGGAAGTTGTTTCTTTACGTTGAATTGTACAGTATGACAAAAAAAATTCGTCAAATATGTGGAATTTAAAAAAAAAATCCGTAATCAGTGATGCATCAGTGAGACAAGGTTTTGTCTTCATCTGGATATACCAGTGACTTTTAACCTTTAAAATAAATACACGCAGTGAAAGTTTAATAAAGGGCATTTATAGCGAGCACGTTTACAGGTGGGGACATAGATCGATCTTTGGAAGTTCGCAAATGGAAAATGATATAAATTGTTCAATGGCTGCGGGTTCAAGGATTTGGGGGGGAAAAAACGTTAAACTGAGCAAAAAAAAAAGGTAAAACGTTGCAATTTGTCAGGGTATAGATTAATTATTAATTATAAATTCTACAACCACGAAATAAGGCAATAATCAGAGAGGAATATTATTAGTAAATTTGTAAAATTTTAGTTTTCTGAACCATCAGAACAGATAGCATTTTTTCCATAAGGCAAACCAACTTCATGTTTAAAAGGAAAAAATTTCTTCTGCATAAATTACTTCGAATGTATATACAAAAAAAGGACATTCCCATCCCCCCTCCCCCCCTGTCAACACAAAAATCTTGACTACGTTAAAAGGATATGGAACACCAAGAGTTTATTCTGTGCTATTGAAAGCTTTTACTTCAAACTTTTTATGCTCCTCTTCCCCGACAAATTCGGATATGCGTGTTATTTTTATATTAATTTTTATTACCCCCTACCTCTGCGAAGACAAATCTGGATATGTTCCTGATTTATAATGCAAATAGAATCTTAACCCAGGCTAATTGATTAGGTGAAAACTATATTAAAAAATTCGTCACGCTATAACAGGATGGTGTCGATACTGGAGATGGAAGCATGCACTTGACCACCAAGTCGTCCATGATGTTGGACTTCAGACATTCTGCTTCAGATGTTTTCAAAGAAAATAGGCTGATTGGATCAGACGAGTCTGTAGGTCATACTAGTGGAAAGCCACATCCAATATCGGACTTCTACATCAAAATGAGCTAAACTCTATCCACTCATAAACTGAGGTGTCGTCTAGTAGTTCGCCAAAACCGTAAATCGAAACACACTGTAATTTGCGGAATTCGGGTAATTACAAAGCAGAAATGAACCTAATAACAGCTCCAAAATATCGAACCATACCTTAATAGTACAATCCATCTGATAACTCTACACATGGGTTGTGGCAGTTAGAAAACCCTGGAGCAGGGTCTTTTCAATTTCTTTTACTTGTACCCCCTCCCCCCCCCCCCCCCAAACAAAAAAAGCCCTCTCCGAGGTAAATATACTTAGAAAATTCCAAAATGACCAGAGTTCGAGAGCTGGGTAAGGCATGGATGCTTGTGTTGTCTTTCTGCTGAGGTCTCGCCATCCTCACAGATCTAATTAAACTGACAAGCTCCTGTCATACCTCTGTAGCAAGCAGCTACTTGAGTGGGTATTTATTTATTATTATTTCATGCCGATTGCTTAGCGTGCTTGGCTACTGAATAAGGAACCTGGGTTCGAGTCCCCGATAAGTCATGGATGTTTGTGTTTTTCTGCTGAGGTCTCGCCATCCTCACAGATCTAATTAAACTGACAAGCTCCTGTCATACCTCTGTAGCAAGCAGCTACTTGAGGGGGTATTTATTTATTATTATTTCATGCCGATTGGTTAGCGTGCTTGGCTACTGAATAAGGAACCTGGGTTCGAGTTCCCGATAAGTCATGGATGTTTGTGTTTTTCTGCTGAGGTCTCGCCATCCTCACAGACCTACTGTGGCGTATAAACTGACAGGCTTCTGCCAGATTTCTGTGGCAAGCAGCTGCTTGAGGGTATATTTAAAAAAAATATTTAATTTCAACGAGGTATTCACAATGATAACTGGATTGGTCTACGAAATAAAAAGGATATGACTTCAACATTCGTAAAAAACAATGGTTCTTTTAAACTTCCATTAAATCGAGTTATTTAGTTATTCATTTATTTATAATTCATTCATAGCATGAACGCGTTTCTAACCATAATTATTTTGCTTTTTTACATATAATAAGAAAATTCAAAGTTTAACAAAGGCCGCAGCCTATTAACCCTTCCAGTGACCAGCCTAAAAAACTGCTTTACATCCAGAGGCCAAATTTAACTTTAGAACTTTTTTCCCAAATAATTAGTGAAAGGAATTATGGCATGTTATATGCCAAATTAATCAACATTTAATTCTGAATTTTCTGAAAATAAAATATTTAACAAAAAAAACGATATGTTTCATTTTAATAGGATTTTTTTTAGAGTCATGTAGTAAAAAAAATGCATCTGGCAACATAAATAAAAATTTATAAAAAAAAAAAAGCTAATAGACAGAAATGATTATATTGCACATGAATAGAAAGACTATTTATTTCTAAATAACAAAAAATAATTTTTGTTTAAACATTTCCTTCCATTTTGAAATTTTTTTCTCCATACTATACTTTGAGAAAAAGTCCAGGCTTGTTGCAGTCCAATAAACAAGTCACATTTAAATTATTTTTAACAAATAACTAATCAA
Organism: Ryuthela nishihirai; assembly: GCA_038380435.1. Classification (NCBI taxonomy): domain Eukaryota; kingdom Metazoa; phylum Arthropoda; class Arachnida; order Araneae; family Heptathelidae; genus Ryuthela; species Ryuthela nishihirai. The sequence goes on from JAWZYU010000010.1 coordinate 21,852,180, forward strand.
CAGAAATAGCTCATGTTATATACCAAATTAAAAAGAATTTAATTTTGAATTTTATTGAAGTAAAAATTTGAACACTGTAGTAACATATTCATTTTAATAACAATTTTTACAGTGATATACCAAATAAAAAGGTACACATTTCATAATTACTTTCAAAACCTTCCATTTTTAAAAAGTAGCAGTTCTTTGTTAATTATCAGGAGGTTTTAAAAACTTTAAGGAAAGGTTTGTTGATAATAGTTCAAATCAAACTTCTGAGCTTAAATTAGGGGATTGCTTTAGCACAGAGTAATGTTAACAAACAAATTGGCAATACCTTATTTAACTTCTAAGAAATGGCAAACAGATGGCTTTAATAAATTATTTATGTCATAGTTTGATAAAATATTCATCAAATAAAAAAAATATTATTTATCAAGCTTAAATTACATATTTTTATAAGATATCTATTAACAAAATTTAAAATGGTAATTTTTATTTTTTTAAAAATCGTTTTCTTTTATTGTACTAAAAACGGATACATACGTTCTGGACACTGGAAGGGTTAAGTTTTAAGATTTCCTGGCCAATTGCAGGGTCGCGACTCTTAGTTTGAGAAATCCTGCCATTCATAACTGTCATGCTTAAAACTCATTAACTGGACAGGAGATCACGGGGGCGGCTCAGTCGGTAGCGTGCCAGGCTCGTAATCTGTAGTTCCCAGGTTCGAGTCCCAGCTGGATCTTATCAATTTATCAATCAATTATAGGCAATCAAATTATAACCTTTCACTTGCCACAAATTTTTAAACAGAGTCGATCTCCACTAATAATTCAGTTGACTAAACGTCACAAACTTATTGATTCGTCTCACACGCTTATCTAAGGATGTATCGGAGATATTACATATAATAATAAAGTAAATATCCCTCAAGCAGCTGCTTGCGACATAGATCTGAGAGGAGCCTGTCAGTTTATATGCCATAGTAGGTCTGTGAGGATGGCCGGACCTCAGCAGATAAACATGAACCCAGGTCCATGGATCGAATCCAGTTCCCTTAGATTAGTTGCCAAGACCACTAACCATTCGGCCAACATGCTATTACTCAGTAATTAACTTCTCGCATTTTGAAATAATGTTCCTAATTTTTTGAATTTCAGTTTTAACAATGTTTACGCTCTGTCCGAATCCTAGCAATAAGGTTTTTGATAATTACTGTCAGAAATGACCAGATCGTAGTAATGTTAAATATTATTCATACAAATATAAAAATGAATTGCTCCAGAGGGAAAAGTGCTTATTGATGAACAAAAAAAAGCGAATTTTTTACCGAAGCAGATTTTTCTCCTGTAAATACGAATTATCTCCTAAGTGTTGTCAATGTTCAGAAAAATAACGCTACAATCAATATGGACTTATGCTTAGAAAACAGTTGCTTTAAAAAGTAGACGGTTGAAATCATTTAAAAAAATTTTTAAAACAAATAGAGCAAACAGAAACAAAAAAAAAAAATGGAAATTTTGAATACAGGAACGGCGGGTGTTCTGGAGCATTCTTAGAACTGATATCAGTATTTGCATTACCGATTCAAAAGCCCAAGCTTTGCTAATGGTAACATCTGTTATTTTGTTGTTGTCTCCGGCATTACTGCCCTCGAATAGAGGAAATTTTACCTTTCAGTAGCCTCTTCATTTCTAAGATATGTTCACAACTCTCAATTTTGCCCAACGTTGAGATTTATCTCCGCTAACCCCAGACGCCACCATCCTGCTCTCCGTCAGAAAGGGGACATAGAAATGCGGCTTTGAAAGGTCCGTCCGATACGATGCTAGGGTCGTGGTCCGTCTGAGGAATAGCCATATCCTGTGCATGTTAAAGAACACCCTGGATGGCCTAGATGGGTGGACACCATCTGTCTCCTAACAGCTGTGTAGTGGATGCTATTCTATGAGCCCTCGGGGTCCTTGTGACTTCGCCATTTAGCACAATATGCGCAAAAATGCACCGCTCTGAGTAAAACAACCCATCCTAATCCTTATTGTTGAAACTGAAGAAGCTAACATGAACTTCCAAAATAATTAATTGTTTGATGAAATATTTATTGTTTATGTTTTTTATACGATCCTTACAACTGGCAACACTACTGTTAAATTTTCAAGCACATATTCATAATACATTAAATATCGAACGATTAGCATTGAAAATAAAGAATTAGACTTCATTGCGATCTTTGCTTTATTGCCCGTTAAAATTTTTCTATAAAAAGGCTAATTCTCAAAGGAGCTCCAAATGGTGACTCAATTAACAAAAACATGCAATACTCCTAATTGATTTAAGAAAAATACAAGCATTACCGATAATAATGTCGAAAGAGAAATCGCAATTTAGGAACTGGATTGGATTGTTTTACCTCTGAGCGCACTTTTTTGCACACCATGGGATAAATGGCCAGGCCACAAGGACCCCGAAGGCTCAGAGAAGGTTGGGGGAGGGAACCCACTGGAACAGCTGTTGGGAGACAGATGGCAGCCTCCCGTCAAGGCCATCCAGCGTGTTCTTTAACGTGCACAGGGTATGGCTCTCCCGCACACGGGACCACGGCTTAACGTCCCATCCGACGGACGGCGGCCTTTTCAAGCCCATCGGTGTCCCCTACTGACCGTGGGCAGGGCGGGGAAATTTGCGGAAATAAATCTCAACGCTGACCCAGCTGGGACTCGAACCTGGGAACTACAGATTACGAGCCTGGCGCGCTACCGACTGAGCCACCCCCATTTAGGAACTGCATTTTGTGATTGTTGCCCGTTTTAAACAATTCCAAAAGTTATCAAGTTATAATATAAATACACATCTTACTCATCCACCGTTACTTGATCGTCTCGCGAAAACTCTTCCCACTTTCCCTCCAAGTGACGAAGTTTTGATCAAATGTCCCAAATTTCTCGGATTACTTTTTATAAGCATCCGACTTGCTTGGAGGACTCCGAATAAAATTAAACACAGATGCATTTCTTTATGCTACGTAATTAATATCTACGTGGAGCGGAAATAAAAGTGCATGCCGGGCCTGAATCATCCTCACATTCCGCATTCATTGGTTGTCATGGATCCGAGATCTCTTTGTACTCGGTACGGCGCCTCTGCTCGTTGGAGGCAGCGCCGGCTAGCCACGTGGCCCCCCAGCTGGCCGCCAATTGGCCGGGAAACACGATTAGCGATTGCGCGCTGCGACGCGTGTAATCACCGATACAAATATATGAAGGAGTCGGTGGAGCGACGTGCACGTGCGGCACCCGCATCATAGCGTATTGTCCGGTGAGTTAGATCGACTCCGGAACTCAATATGTATTCATGAGCGGATAAGTAAAAGGGGGATCAGAGCAGACGAGTGCAGATATGTAACGAGTAACGTGCCACATCCTCCTTAGAGAAGTGTTATTTACAGCTGTAATCGTTTTAGAAGAAACGGATTAAGATCCCCAGAAAATAGATGAAATAAAAACATTCCTTTTTATTCAATATGTGATTTCATTTGAATAAGTGAAACAACGTTTGCACCTTTTTTTGTAACGAAGCGCTAACCCTTACCTTTTTTCTGTGGGTTGACTAATCGGTAGTGGGCCAGGCTTGTAATTTGCAGTTCCTACGTTCGTGCCCCACATGGGCAAGTGTTGAGATTTATCTCCATTAAACTCCACCATGCCCTAGGTTAGTAAGAGACACCGATCGCTTGGAAAGCCACCGTCCGTTGGATGGGTAGCTAAACCATGATTTCGTGTACAGAAGGGCAATATCATGTGCACATTTAAGATACGTTGGATATCCTTAATGGGAACTACTATCTGTTTGTTAATAGTTGTCCAGTGGGTCCTCTTCCCCCAACCTTCTCTGATGGTCCTTGTGATCTGGCTATTTAACCCATTGTGTGCAAAAAGGCGCCTCTCAGAGGTAAAACAACTCAAAAACTAATCCAATTGACAGCACATTGAAAGACTTAAAATTAATGTAACCCTGTTGAAGATACTTTTCCCATTCCCAATTACTAATGGGAAATTTCAGATAGAGAAATCTTCTATAATGCTTTATTAAATTTAGAATGAGTAACGAATATGATGTTATTAACGTGATTTTTCTATCCAACAGGAGCAAGTTCAACTGCATTCAGAAAAAAAAAATATCTATTTCCTACATGAGCCCTAAAGAGTATAAAATAAAACTAAAGCATATCGATGGTGCAATCAGTCACTAAATTCGTAATCACTTCAAAGGAAGATAGGGGGCAGTCAATCTTGTTGAATAGGTAAATCGGCGCCCTATCGTCCTTTGAAGTGAATGTTTTCGGTGACTGATCAGTAGTATAGTCCCACTCCAGGCTACCCCCACGCACAGTGCTTTCCCCCTATGACGTCATCGGCCACGCCTCCTTATTAATATTCATAACTGACCACGCCCCTTATGTTCTCCCCACTTTTTAATATTAATCTTATTTATTAATTAACAAAACCCTTATCAAAAGTGCTGCCCTCTCATTAATTAACCCCTTATTAAAAAGTATCGACCCCTTTATTAAAAAGCCCCTTTAAATAAACGTTTATCAAAAGTGTCACTCCCTCATTAAAATCACCCTATTAAAATCGAAAGTGTCACCCCTTATTAAAATGCGTCTCCCCTTTATTAAAACTTATCAAAAGTGCCGCCACCTCATTAAAAACCACTACATCCGCCATTTTGAATTCTGACATCATCACCTTCGTATCACAAACTTTGCCGTTCCTCCGCCAACTTGTATTCTGACGTTATCACCCATTCGAAGTAAAACCTCGAAATAATTCTAACTCCCAAGCCCGCCATCTTGGTTTCTGACGTCATCACACTCACCCATCACAAAGCCCGAAATATTCATGGGTTCAAGGGACTGCAGCACCATCTAGTGTTTAACACATGTACTATATTTAAAAAAATATATATTTTCCACAGCTCGTCTCGAACCCGTGTCCCTCGCATTTATCAGTGCGTTACATGCGAATTTTTTTATTCCTTATTAATTAACTTGCGAATAAATTACATTTCTACTTCTTGTATTTATTTTTTATTCCTTATTAATTAAACACTTATCAAAAGTGACGGCCCCTTTATTAATATGCGCCACATAAAAACGCTTTTCAAAAGTTCGAACCCCTCATTAAAAAGACTCTTATTAATATGCGCCCCCCCCTTTATTAAACTTATCAAAGCTTCTGACCCCCTTGCCCTTTAGCGGGCATCTTCGATGGCCAACCCGTAATCTCCTTATTCATTAAAAAGCCTCCATTTAGCAAAAGTTCCACCCCCCCTTTTATTATACACTTATCAAAAGTTCCACATCCTTGGATGGCCAACCCATCTTGAAATTTCCACTGACTGCCCTCTTGGATGATGTCACCAACAAACTCAATCCTCAAAATTATTCTGAGTCGGCCATCTTGATTTCTGACGTCATAGAGTCCCCAAAAATTTGGGAAACCCGCATCTTATGATGTAATAGAACCTTCTAGAAAGATCTAGAAAATGTTGCACATTCTAGCCAAGTCCCAGAAAATGGCGCAATTCTGGAATATATGATGCAATCACCATGTCCAGACTTGTAAACTCCTGAATAATTCCTCCCTCCTCTCAGATGCTATCATGGATGTCGCAATCCTCAAAATAATTACAAAGTCCAACTAAACTTTCGGTGGCAACGTTCAGGTCATCCCCCTTATTCCTTTGGCGGCCATCTTCGATAGCCAACCTATAAACTCGTTATTCATTAAAAAGCTAGAGTTCCATCTCTCACCCCCCCCCCCCCCCCCCCCACCGAATGGCCATCTTAAATGGTCAACTCTTCTCGAAATTTCCACCGACGGTCATCTTGGACATCACCCACCACGCTGTCGACCGCCCTCCCTCTATTTCTGTATTGCATCAGACATGATGCGTTACATGTTTTGGAAAAGTTCATCCCCCTCACAACCTTGACCCCATCTCGAAATTTCTCTGTCCAGAGACGTCATCCGTTGACAGTAAACATACCTTCTGTTTACTGTCAACTGTACCCTTCACTTCAACCTCCTTTGTTTCAGACCATCATAGGAGATAGGGTATGGAAACAATTATTTGGAAATAATCTTCATCCTCTTATCGAAACACATTAACCCATATCCCCTTCATAACAGATCAGCTATTTTGTAAATAAACAAAGTACCCCATCGGAAGAAGACAATCCATATTGAAACTTCCCTTCACGCTGCGCTCCCAAACCTCCAAGTGTTGTGCCTCTCTTATTAAAATTAGTTTCCATCTGGTTGAAGGATGATGCCATCAGATATTTGTGTTCAGACATTTCTTCACCACACTTTCCGCGTCAGGACTTTTTTTTGGACGATGAAGTGATTTTACGTTAAATTCTTATTTCTGCCATGTCGCAATTTATTAATCTCCTTATTTTCATTTTAATACTAAACCATATCAAAAACCTCACCACACGAATCAGAGGTAAAGAAAAATTCCTTCTTTCTTACAATTTCAATCCCCTCCCCATTTAATATCTACGTAAAAAGCCATTTCACAGACATCGTGATTGCAACAGCACAAAAAAATCACAGATAAAAAAATAACTCGCCTTCCTATTTTTTATTTTAATAGTTTATTACTAAACCGGCTCAAAGAAATCGCGATTGCATCAGCAAAATAACCAATAAAACTGATTTTTTAATTCCCGTATATCGGTTACGCGACTGGGTCTCAAGTTTAAAACTTTTTATTCCTAATACTTATTGTCGCTGTATCCCCAATTCAATGCATGATTCACTTATGCAAAATATTACTCTTTCCTAGGAAGTAACACTATTGAGTAACAATCGATAACAAAACATTATTTTTTCCTCGGAAGAAAAATCAGCTAATAAAATCATTTGAAAGTAAGATATCATTTAGAAAAAAAAGTCTGCAATTATAAACACTCTTATAGTTTTAAAAATCGTCTTTTCCTCCGTTTACTGGCGAACGTGTGATCACAAGATGACTCATCACGCTGATGAAATTTTATTTCGCGTTGCGACCCGTCGTTAGTACATGCGTGTTCGTTACGCTTGTTTGCAAGTCAGGTGTTTTGTCTTTCATCGGATAAAAAATAATTCTGTAAAGAGTTTTTGTGCACGGTTGAGTTTTACAGAATGTAAGCAATGCTAAAAGTAGAAAACAATTCATACATTGCGGGTACCCTTGCGTTGCGTAAAACATCCAGCTTTAATTCTACATTCAAACACAAACATGAACTTAAGTGTACCTTAATGGAGATCTGATGAATTTTTTCCTATTATCGCAGTAGGGGGAAAATGGGGGGTTCTGGAACAGTGGTGGATCAATGTTAATCCTATGGGATCAGCCACCCATGTGTTTCAAGGCGATGACGGATCATTATCAATCATATTGGTGAGAACTCACACTGTTTTAAGACCGAAGTCGTGCAATGTCAAAAAGAATGCCTCCCTCCAGTAATATATTAATCTGAAATTATATTATTCAGTTAAATTGCAGATAATAATGGACATATAACAGATGGAATTGGATAACAACTGGATCGTAATTTCCACCAACACCCATAACGGTTTTCCGACGTCATCGACCACGCCCCCACAATTCTCCCTTATTAATAACTCCTATTTAATAATTAGTGCTGTCCCCCTTTATTAAAAAAAACCTCCACCAATTTGACCACAAATTCCCAAATAAGTCCGGCCATTTTGGTTTGTACCCTTAACTGAAATTTCTAAGTCGAGACCACCATTTTGAATCCTGACTCACCTATTAGAAGTTCTACCTTTTAAAATATTTTTACCCAATAGCATTTTTTCTTTTCAGTTACTGCGGGACAGTTTTATTCCAGTTTCTGCAGGATAGTCCTTCTTCTAGTATAAATACCACATCCATCAGTCAGATTCCTCATATGCTTCCCCAATTTGGGCGAACACCACAGCAACCAATATACACAAGATACAGGTCTTGCAGAACAAGATTTTGAGATGTGCAGTCGATGCCCCTTGGTTTGTAACGAACAGACAAATCCACAAAGATCTGGGCATCGACCATATTTATACTTATATCAAGATTTTATCACGTGGTTCCTTTGGCAATGTTCAAAGTAATCCACATGGAATTGTATCCTGCTTATTCGACTACAATCATGAAATCTTGAATAGTTACAAGAGGCCTAAAATGATGGATTTCAGCAAAGATAGTCATCCTCTCCTGTGCATCCTTACTGTTTTTGCTGTTGATCTTTATTGTCCTTCGGGACCCACCATTGGTGGTTTATTTTACATAGTTGTGTTTACACTGATGCCAACCAGGCACATATTCAGACGGAAGAGGTTATGGGTACCCATGTACCTGGTACTCTAAAAGATGAATGACCGATCTACGAGATTCCTCATTCTGTTGTCAGGCGTTGACAGTGACAGTTCTCTGCAGCTTTGTCTCCGTGATTTTTCAACTGCAATAGCGATAGTTCCCGACGTCGTTGTATAGTATAAATCAGCTATTTTACAACTCACTGCTACATAATGTATCAATGTGATATATTAGAGAAAGCTTTCACGACAAATCTCATTCGTCATAAGAGAAATCAAGATGGAAATAACCTGTTTAAGTGCTCTGAATGCGAATCGACATTCTGAAGGAGAGATGACGTCCGATATCACGAGTTATCCCACACCTCCAGGAAAACCTACAAATGTGAAGAATGTGCAATGGAGTCTGGGAGAAAAGACAGTCTTTTACGACATCAAAGAAAGCCACACAATAACAAGCGAAAACGTTCTGAAGATGAAAGGATTCCCCAGAAGAAACAAAAACCAGACCCTGAAGACCCCTGCCAGTTTACAGAAGAAATGAAAAAGGACCCTCTCAACACATAAGCTGATGGCAACGGAAGAAACATCTGTTGACCTCACCTTTTTCCTTGAGTCCTCGCGGGAGTCACTCCTAACTCAACTGAAAGAAGAATTGACCTCGAAAGGTAGCATTAAATGGTACCTTGACGTGCAGGTGCGCTTCAGGCGAAAAGTCTCCATTTCTACCTTCGAACACTGTACCCCGTTTTTCCGAAGTAACTGTGTCACAAGTCTTCCTACATCATCCCTAAACAAAGAACTGGATTCAGCGTGTAAGAAGATAAAGACCTCATTTGAAGAATTTGAAGGAACACATAGTAATGGACACTGGATGCCGTACTCCACGCTGAAATGAACATTGGGAAATATATCCCTCTTGCAGGGTCTTGTTATGTCCCTGCTCCAAGAGAATTACTATTAAAACACGCTAGGCTCCTTCAGACCTCTGTGGCAAGCAGCTGCTTGAGGGGGTATTTATTTATTTTTTTTATTATTGTTAATGTATGTAATTCTGACCAAAAATGTTTTGTATGGTCCGTTTTAGCCACTTTGTATCCTGCCGCAGATAATCCACAACATCCTAACAACTATTACATTATTGAACATAATTAACATTTAGAAGAAAAATTAAATACATCTGGTCTAATTTTCCCTGTAACAATAAATCAAATATCTAAATTCGAAAAAATGAACATTTCTGTCAATGTTTTTGGATACGAGAAAGAAGTTTTCCCGCTCTACATCACACCATTCAGATTTAAAGCGCACACAACCTCCTACTGTTGTCAGATGATGAAAAGCAGCATTATTGCTCCATTAAAAATATGAGTAGACTTCTCAGTCCTCTCACCAAAAATAAAGGCCAGGCTTTCTACTGTGATTACTGCCTTCACCGTTTCACAAATGAATCACTCTTGAAGGATCATATTCCCTATTTTCAAGAACATGGACCCCAGAGAGTAGAATTTCCAACTGAAGAGGATAAAATGCTGAAATTCACAAATTTCAACAGCCCATTCCATACGTGATTTACGCAGACTTTGAATCATTCCTAGTGAGCATGGCAAATCATGAACGCTGTGGATTTGCATATCTTGTTGTTGGACCTGACGGCAGCAGCTATAAACCTCCAGTAATTTATAGAGGTCCTAATGTAGTAGAATTTTTAAAACGTTTGATTAAAGAAGAAAACATCAAAAATTTACTGTCGATGATAAAGCCAATGCAACTCTCGAATCATGAAGAGAAACTGTTTCACGACTCTACTGACTGTCATATTTGTAAGCGTGCCCTAGGAGCAAATCGTGTGAGAGATCACGATCATATAACAGGTAAATTCCGAGGAGCTGTCCATAATTCCTGTAATCTGAACTTTAAGTTAACCAATAGGTTAACCAATAGGATTCCAGTTATCTTTCACAACCTAAAGGGATATGACAGCCACCTTATTATGCAGGGAATCGGCAGAATCAAAAATAAGATTAATTGCATTCCCAATAACATGGAAACATACATAGCCTTCTCCCTGGGGACATTACATTTCATAGACTCCTATCAGTTTTTAAGCACATCCCTTGAGAAGCTAGTAAATAATTTATCGCCAGATGAGTTCCATATTTTAAAGGACCACGTTGAACCCGAAAGGTTACATCTGGTTCTGAGAAAAGCGGTTTACCCCTATGATTATATCGACAACAGTGAAAAGTTTGAAGAAATAGTATTACCTCCACGTGAAGCATTTTACAACCAACTCACAAAAGAAGCGCTAGGGGAAGAAGACTACACTCATGTAATAAGAGTATGGAATGCATTCAACATAAAAAATCTAGGCCAGTATCATGACTTGTAGCTGAAGACTGACGTGCTCCTCTTAGCTGATGTTTTCGCAAGTTTCAGAAAACTATGCATCAGATACTATGAAATCAATCCCTGTCATGTTTACACGGCTCCTGGATTAGCTTGGCAAGCATGCTTAAAAATGATAAATGTAAATCTTCAGTTGATAACTGACCCTACAATGTACCTTTTCCTGAAAAAAGGCATATGAGGGGGAATTTCTGTAATATGCAATCGTTTTAGTACTGCAAACAACAAGTATTTGGACACCTATAATCCTGAACTATCATCTAAATATATTATGTATTTTGATGCTAATAATCTATATGGATGGGCAATGTCACAGTGTCTCCCTCAGAGCGAGTTTCGTTGGCATAATACAGAAGAAATTGATCACCTTAATATTATGTCAATTGATGAATGACTCTGATAAAGGGTGTATACAGAGGTGGATCTCGACTATCTAGTTTCTCTTCACAAGCATAATGATTATCCCCTAGCTCCAGAGAAACTTCAGATTACGAACATAATGCTATCACCATATTATCAAAGCCTTGCTGAAGACCTCGGAATAAATACGACCCATTCAGCTGTGAAACTAGTCCCTAATCTGTATTCAAAGGAAAAATATGTTGTACATTATCGAAATCTCAAACAATATTTGGCCCTAGGTTTGCAACTGAAACAAATCCATCGCATTTTGGAATTTAGGCAATCTTGTTGGTTGAAACCATATATTAAAATCAATACAAGTCAACGCAAGGAAGCTAGAAATGACTTGGAGAAGGATTTCTTCAAATTGATGAATAATGCTGTTTGGAAAAACGATGGAAAATTTGAGAAATCGAGTGAAAATTGAATTGGCTCAGAACCCAAAGAGAGTATGTAAACTCGTAGCATCCCCTGCTTTTCACGCTGTTCGCGTTTTTGACAACGACCTCTCATATGTACAATCAAAGCAAACTAAATTGAAACTCAACAGGCCTATTTATGCTGGTTTCAGTATTCTAGTAAAATATTGATGTATAGCTTTCATTATGACTATATTAGTCCAAAATATGGAGAAAAAGCTAAATTATTGTTCACTGATACAGATTCACTGTGCAACGAGCTTCAAACCGAGGACGTGTATGCTGATATGAAATCCGATATAGATCATTTTGGCACGTCCGACTATCACATAGACCATGTTTTGCATAGTACACACAATAAAAAGGTACTAGGTAAAATGAAAGATGAACTTTCAGGAGTACCTATCAAACAATTTGCAGGCCTTCGTTCTAAAATGCATTCCCTTCAGAGTTTACATGAGGAGAAGAAGACGGGGAAAGGAGTCCCCAAATAGATCGTAAAAAGAACCCTTCGTCACAAGGATTACAGAGACTGCTTGATAAACAAATCACCTTGCCGAGTAGATTTGACAAGGATTCAAAGTAGCAACCATCATCTTCATACAGTGAAAGGTGTAAAACTTGGTCTGTCACCATTTTATGATAAAAGATATATTTAAGAAAATGGTTATGACACCCTTTTGTACAGTCACTACAAAGCGATGAAAAAATAATATAAGAGAATAAACGAATATTTTGTTCACTGTGATTTTTAATATGTTTGAGCTATGTTAATATGTATAAAAATATGATAATTTTATCCGAATGTATGCATAATTTTTTTTGTATAATGTATATGTAATACATTTTAACATTATTATATATATTACACATAAACATCATTTCCCTGTATATGTAAAAATATTCCATGTCATTATTATATGTAGACAGCTGTATGTAAAACCATTTTCTCTGTTAACTTGCATTTTTGTAAGCAGGCTGTAAAGTATATCAATAATCAATGTGAAAAAAGCATCATTGTGAAATGTATAAAATTGTAAACCAATGGAAATCATTACATGTGTAAAGTATTACGTGAAACCTATGCATTGTCACTGATCTCCCAATACTTTGATATCAATAAAAGATTTTAAAATGAAATATAAGTGTTGTCTGAATTTCTGAGTCTTATCTTTAGCAAGTGGGGAGGTAAACAAACGTTATCGCAACTTCTCACATGACTCTCCCGGAAAACTCGTGCTCCTGAGTCATTTTTCACAGGCTGCAATGTGCTTGCGGAATCACCTCACTCACTGGGAGAAAAGCCTTGAATGCATGCATTTCTAGGATTACACTTATAATAGAAAGTTGGTAATTCTCTAAATCTTCATGGTTTATCAAACATTACTTATAATTTCACGATGTAGTGACGTTCTCAAGCATTAAGAAGTGATGAAACCATAAGATTTCCTTTCAAAGTTATTATAAGTCACCTGGATGCTTAGCTCATTACGCTACCCAGAACGAGCCACCTCGAAATCAACGCTTTTTTTTAAGCAATCACTTCTCAGAAGTGGAGGACTTCAATAAATGCACCGAGTGCTGTGTTTATGAGAAAATTATCAGCATGAAATGAAATTCTAATTTTTACTTTGCAGAGACAGAAACTTTCATTACGTAGATTTTACAGAGAAATAATCGAAATTATTACATCAGCCATTTGGCAATAAAGAAATTTATCCAGTGTTTTAGAGCAGATTTTACTGAATATTAATACAATAATGACCTAGAAGGAAAAGGATACTCTCTTGTATATTAAATAATGCAGAGGAGTATACGCGAATTTTATATACTTTTTCTATGAATAAGTAAAAAAAATTGGATTTTCATACTGTTATTCAAATTACTCAGTTAATAATTGTTTTACTATGGAATGTTTCCGTGACAAAAAATATGATTTAATTAAAAATAACGTTTCCCCCCCCCCTAAATTTATTGAAAATTACAGGGATTTCACATAAAATTTAAATGATTTAAAAAAAGAGAAAATTCCATAAAAATGAGATTTTTCAATAACAGAGGTGAAAATATCGTTTTTTTCTCAAGTGCATTGAAAATTAAGCGATTTCACCACTTATTTCAACTGTTTAGTGAAAAATACATTTATTACCGATGGATTGGGTGCGGTCGCTAAAAATTTGATTTTTAACGACTGAGATAAAAAAAAAGCCTTACTACATTAAATACAATGAAAAATAACGAAATTCACCACAAATTTCAGCTGCTTAATATCAAGAAATATAAATAAATTCCTGTTTTTTTAACACTGCATATAAGAAAAAGAACTAGCAAACGTATCAACATATATTTACCTCTGAGACTTAAATATCGCATGTTCTGTGTTTCAACATTACACATTTTTAGTATTTACACATTAATTACTAATTAATATAATTTTTTCATTCAACAGTTAAGTACCCAATTGGAAGTAATGTGAGGAATATTTCCTGTTTAAATGCATCTCTACACAAATCCGCTTTAAAACATTATTTTCTTATAATTTAAGGAGAAAATAAAGAATTTTAATTGGATTTCTTTTAACACTATATACTTAATATATTGTCATCAACGCATTCTATATACAAAACGAATTAATACAGCCTAGTTACTGGAAATTAACATAATATTGAAGTATTTTCTACCTTAAGAATGAAAAAAAAACTGAATTCTTTAATTTTAATTACATTTTCAAGCACTAGATGGCGCCACAGTTACTATGAGACCTTGTGCAGACAGGAAAAATTTATCGCCTTTTTCCTCAGAGCGCAGCGAGGAATTGGAACAGAGGTTTCCAGAGTGACATTTATTGGAGATCATTACAACAAATGTTCAAACATTCCCCTACCAACGTTGATACAGGTGGCACAACGGCAGAGTAGTGATCGGCGTACCTGATCGTAAACACCGGGTTTCTCGCGTACATCGACGGCTGCAATGGACAGTCGGGCTACGAGATCCACCGCGAACTGCACAGGCATATCGTACATGACACTCTTCAAATGTCCCCACAGAAAGAAATCAATACAAGAAAGATCAGGTGATCTGGGGGGCCACAGGATGGGACCACCGCACTCAATCCATCGGTTTGCAAATGTGATATGAAGATGCGACACACGTCCATGCTGAAATGGGTGGGAGCCCCATCGTGCTGGAACCACATACTGGCGCGGATTGCAGCTGGAACATCCTGAAACAATTCCGGCAAAACCTATTGCAGAAAAATACGGTACGTTCGCCCATCGAGGTGGTCCAGCAGTAGGTAGGGTCAAATTAAATAGTCATGCATGATCCTCGCCCAGACATTGGCAGCGAACCGTTGCTGGTTTGAATTTGGACATGTACCATGGGGGTTCTGGGTCGCCCACATGCGTGGGGAAATCAGGATGTGCAGCACTTCGCTCCAGAAACCACTGGGCGAAATCCATGCGCAGAGGGTAATCAACAGATGTCAATGCCTGCACTCGCTGATAGGGGTGTAGCCCTTCTTCATGCAGTACTCGCCAGACACTTTTCCGATGCACACCCAGGCTCCAGGTGGCAGATTGCATGCTTGTACCTGGGTTATGTCACCATACACAAGATGTCCTCGCTCATAGTTGGCGTTCTGACTGTCTGTGCTCATCCGGCATCATGTCGACTGACGTGGAAGGTGCCTGCCTCAGACAGCTGGCGGTGCAGTCTCGCAAACATTTTATGATCAGGCACAAGGCGCATAGGATATCATAGGATATCGCTCACGGTAGTCTTTGCACCTCTCTACCATTGCCCTCGACTACGCCGTGCATATCTGCTTTCTCTGCGTTTGTAAACTGCTCCATCTCGTGTCCGGTCGACGCTGAGAATGCTGGGGTTTGGCCGATCCAGCACTTTTAAGCTGTGCCACCTCGTCTGCACTCCCTACTGGCACCGGGCTGCGTTTGCGGCCGCATATTCTATGCCGAATATTGGTGGGTTCGATGTGTATTACCATCCCCTCACGTTTGGGCCATGAATTCAGGGACATCATGTAGTTTAATCTTCAGTTGCATACGCATCTTTCTCCACAGAATCGTAAAGTTCTCAATGTCTATTCTTTGCTTTTTCTCATATATTACCAGTATCTATCACACATCTCGCAAAACAATTAAAGTAACTTGCTGAAAAGGACACAAGCAAACACTGATTCATCTTCCGCATGTGCATATTTACTTCCCAATAAACCAGTACGACTTTAACGAAAACATTCCTCAACATTTTGCCAAAGCAGGTAAATTCACAAGTAGCATCTGAGGCAGATTGTTTTTCCGTATATCTAGACTTGCTAATTCTCTGGGCTTTATGACCAATTTCTCACATTAACTGAAAAGGAACGAAATGGATACTCTTCGGTACTGCTCTTATCATACTTTACATATCAGCATGCAGAATTACTGTAGAGATCACATCATAATAACCTACCTTTGCTATTTCACAATCAGATATGATAGCCATCAGATTAAATGTTTTTTTAATCTATCCCGTAGGCAAGTGGTTAGCACTCTTGGTTCCTGATCTAAGCTCCATGGTAAGGCATGAGCGTTTGTTTTCTGCTGAACAGGCTTTTAGTTTTCATTGCGAGCCTATCGTCTTCTGGCACTGCATTATCCCCTCACATCTGCCCTCATGAAAGCACGTCTTCAGTGGTGTCGCCTCAGACAGAACTGGAATGAACAAGAGTGGAGTACCGTGGTGTTTAGTGACGAATTTCGTTTTTGTCTTGGTCGGCATGACGCTAGACGTGTTTTGCCGTCATCCAGGGGAAAGAAACACTACCCAATGCATGCGACATCATCACACAGCTCCAGCACCTGGTGTGGGTGCCATTAGTCAGGCATCTCGGTCAGAATTGGTCATCATAAAGGGATCTCTAACTTCTCAACGATATGTTTTCAACATTTTGCAGCCAGTGGCTATCCCATTTGTTCACAGCACGGAACCTTTTACCAGCAAGATAATGCCTGTCCCCACACAGCCCGTAATTGTCTGCAGTATCTACACGAACAAAACGTTCAGGTACTACTATCGCCAGCACGTTCGCTGTACCTTTCACCTATTGAACACGTCTGGGACATGATGAGCAGACAGCTCCAACAACACTCGAGGAGAACAATTATAGAGCTGTACGATAGCCTTTCCTGAAGTGTTCATGAATGCATTGCTGCTCGGGGTTGATTCAACATCATACTAATTATACCACTTTACCGGGTAGATATAATTGTAATTTTCCATATTTTTTTTGATAATGTAATCAATCGCACATCTCAGGGTATGCCTGCATTTCAATAAAATGGCATTAATCATTCCAGCTATAAATAATTACATCAATAAATTTTTATTTAATTTTTTAGGGTTATTTTTTCACAAGTAGATTATAGAACAGTATTGAATCAATACAAAAACACATGCATAATGTATATAAATTACGTTTAAATTGGTACGATTATAATTTGTAGAATTTTTTACTCGATCCCGGGGGGGAAGTGCACATTTGCCCCCCTCTGCCGTCGCTTATGTCCATTGGTTTTAAACTAATTCAAGCGTACTAAGATTGTGGTGTTTGACACCCGCATGTTTAATTTTTAGTTGTGCTTCTTTAGCAAGTTTGTTTTGCCCGTGTGGCCCCTTTGGGGTTTATGTGTTTTACTTTTGTTATTGCCATTCAGGCACTATTTTAGACTTCGAGAGATAAGCCATAAACTTGGGGCTCATAATATTAATTAAAGATTAGCATGATACTCAATTCCCGCTGTGGGATACAATGACCAATGCAGTATCGATGAAGGGAAGTTTTTCATACACTCCTAGCTCGATTAGCCTGTTAAATTGATGCTATTTATTACACAGTATAATATAACATGGAAATTCGAAAAGTATTATATAAATATAAAATTTATGTTAGAATAATTAAAGTTATGAAAATACTTTTGTCAAAACGTTAACTATTATCTTTTTTTAATGAGAATTTAAAAAGAATCATTGCTTCCATTTGTGCTTTGCCACTCTGCACCACTAGTGATAGTATATTAATTATTTTCATACCACTAATGCACTCACAGAACTGTTTATTAAGTAATCTACAGAAATGTTGCAAAATTCATAACCGAGAGTAAAATTTTGATTTTTACGACTGTATTACAAAGTTTTGACAATCTTACTTCACCTATGACCTTTAGATACTTTACAATATTTTTTGTGTATTACATATTAAAAACTTTATGTTTAAACACAGAGCATGGATATATTATTTGCATGCAGGGGCGTAGCGAAGGACTATGGTTGGGGGGTATGGTATGGTATGGGGGGTAGAATTCAAAAATTTTCCAACTGAACAAACTTACCAAATTTTCGCTACGTGGAGGGGGGGTGTTAGGCAATTTTCACAAATCTCCTGCATTTAACTTCCAATTTTGTCGACTACCCATTATTATTTCAGACATAATTCCAATATTTACATCTCGTCGGAATTCTAGCAAATCAGTATGAATTTTGTCTTCATTTGACCAACTCTCCTTAATTTCACGAAACTAATCCCAACTTTACATCTCTCCTAAATTTGCCAAATCACTTCAAACACCAAAGATTTTGCCAAGTTTTCTCGATTTCAGTCAACAATCCTGAATTTCACAAACCCAATTATCACAACTCGCCCGTATTTTCCAAGTGGATTCGAATTTTGCCAACTACACGTAATTTTACAGAAAAAATCTCAATTTTTACATCTTCTCTGAATTTGTCAAGCCACTTCGAATTTTATCAACTCTCCTTAATTGCACAATTTTCACAACTCCCCTATATTTAACCAAGTGGCTTCGAATTTTGCAAACTCCCCTAGATTTTGCCAAGTTTTCTCGATTTTGTCAACTCTCCTTAATTTTACAAAACCAATCCCAATTTTTACAAATCGCCCGTATTTTACCAAGTGGATCGAATTTTCCCAACTGCCCTAGATTTTGTCATCTCGCCACAATTTTACAGAAAAAGAAATCCCAATTTTACATCTCACCTGATTCTTGCAAAGTCACTCTGAATTTTGCCAACTCCCCCAAGATATTGCGAAGTTGCCTCGATTTTGCCAACATGCCAAAATTTTACAGAAAAAAAGATTGCAATTTTTACATCTCACCTAAATTTTGTCAACTCTCTGATTTTGCCAACTCGCCATAATTTTACAAAATCCAAATTTTCATATCTCACCTGAATTTTGCCAACTCCCCATAATTTTACAGAAAAAAATCCTAATTTTTACATCTCACCTTAATTTTTGCCAACTCCTCACGATTTTGCCAAGTCACTCAGAATTTTTCCAACTCCCCAAGATTTTGCCAAGTTTTCCTGATTTTACCAAGACACTTCAAATTTTTCCAACTCCCTAAGATTTTGCCAACTGCTCTAAATTTTGCCGTCTCTCCATTTTCCAAACTGTCTCAGATTTGCCAAGTTGCCTCGATTTTATCAACTCCGCTTAATTTTCCAAAAAAAAAATTACAAATTTTCACAACTCACCTAGTTTTTACGAAGTCGCTTCGAATTTTGCCAACTCCGAGTTATTTTTTTTTGGGGGGGGAACCTCCCCCACATGGCTACGCCCCTGTTTGCATGTCTATAATGGTTCATGAAACTTGGAACAACTTTTGGACAGCATATTGTATATGAGAAAATAAGATTCCTAAGAATGCAAAACGGTTAAAATGTTACGACGATCAAATTTCGGAGAACAAATCTGGACTGTATGACTTCAATCAAAAATTCTTAGAATGCTAAAATGCTTTCAAATTTAATTTAAATGGAGAGTTAATAATTTTGGACTTTTTTTGGACAACACTAAAATTTACACTTTTATATCATTATTTATATCATCTCTTTATATTCTTTTTTTTAATTATATTTCTTGCAAATGCAACTGGAACCTACATGTTTAGCGCATGTTGATCATATTGGGTTGTCCTTGTATGAGAGTAAGCCCAAAGTTCGGTTAAAATTAGATATTTTAGACCAAATCCTTAGTTTCTAATCTATTAGAAGGTAAGATCACAATGCAGCTATACGACTCTACTGCACTTAGCTTGTTACAAAACGCAAACAGAAACAAAAAACATTATCTTCAAATTTAAAATCCATTTAACTCAAAAATGAGCTCACAAGGAAAACTTAATATTACTTTCTTACATGAAAATCTTATTGCAGTTTGCAAACTTCAAAATATTGTGTACGTGATGTAGAGTAATAATTCTTAATACGAAGGGAGTGCTTCTAAAAATCATATTATATAAAGTACTGCTGTACAAATTCTAGTGAGCCAATCAAAGAAATTCTTACAATAAAGAAAATTAATACAGCTCTTCAGAGTTTGCAAATGATTTTCTTAAAAACAAATTATTGATCATTGCGTAATTTATACAACGAATAGTAAAAGCAATCAAACAAGTTCAGCCTCCAAGACGCCAGTAGTTCATGAGCTGTGAATGTATGAGGTGTGGGACAAAGTTTTTTTTACAAAGCTGCAGCTATCTAAATGTCATTTGTAAAAACTGAATCATGGTGAGCTACTGAGTCAAAACAGCATTTATGAATGGGGCCAGAGATTTGGAGATGACCAGACTATGATTAAAGGTGTATTTATCGATTCCAATAATAATATTCTTGAAATATGTGACCACAAAGAGACCATTGTATATTAAATATTGAATAAACTCGACTCTTTTGGTATACACTATTTAATTACCATTTTGTAAGTCGATTCAAATTTTTAGAGGAAAAATTGTCTTTTCATCCTTTAAAAACTAGAGTTTATTCAGTATTTAATACAAATAAAGTCGTTTATTCAATATTTAATCAACTATATACTTGTAAGATATACTTCCCATCTATATGGCATTTATCCGCCACTTGTGGCTGGATTGCCAGAACAGCACCTACATGCGACATAATGGAATACGTACTGTAGGTAGAAATGTTCATATCATCAATTAGAGATCTTGATCGGCGGCCGGTAGCTCAGTAGTCCAGAGCACCTGACATGTTATCAGGAGGTCGTGGGTTCGTATCCCACCCGACTCAAGATCATTTTTCCTCTAAAAATTTGAATCGACTTACAAAGTGGTAATTGCTTAGTGTAGACCATTGTACAATATTCTGAAGTCAAACAGCTCACATACACACGCGCAAAAAAAAAAACTCCTGATAACGAATGTAAATCGTCCAGATAATGTTGCGATCTAGAAAAAGATATAATCAAAATGTTTACCAATCTTATGCATTCAATCCATAAACATTTAGAATAACTCCTTTCTGGTACAGTTAATACACATCCACCTATTTCCTGCTTCTTGTTCACTCATATATTTTATCCCATTAACCCTTTCAGGACCATAAGGTTTCTAAGAGTAAATATTAGTATGCAACTGTTTATTTTAGTTTGTTTAGACGTAAAATAAATAAAAATCATAAGAAAAATACATAACAATGTGTAGTTTTTTTGGAATTTTATGGGAAATATTTTTCCCAATGGACTATAAAGGTAACACAAATTATAGTTAGGTTTATTATGCAATGTCTTTTATTTATTGGTTTATTAGAACAAAATGTTAACTAAAATAATACAAAATTGTGAAATAAAATTACTATACAAAATAATGTGCTAATTATGATATTCTGCGAAGCAATTTCTTTTGGTTGTGAAGCAAAGATGAACATTGCACATAGTACATATATTATGCGTCCTGACAGTTCTTTTATTTCTAAACGTTCCCGTTTACGTAATTGCGTTCGGCATACGTTCTATTTTGACATTCTGTATAAAAAATGCAGATAAGGTTATAATTAAATACGACAATCACCAATTTTAAAATGGGAAAAATGTTTCCCTTAGTCGTGAAAGGGTTAAGAAGCTTCACCGTCAAAGGGGACTTCAAGATGTGTGAATATGAATGTTTTGCTTAACTTGGAGTGTTTTATTAGTGTGGACTTTTTGCTTAAAAATGGTTAATTCATCAGCTGACAAAGCATTCTTATGCTTGCCAGCTTTTTTACCTTGCAAGGCTTTTTTTTGTGAAATAAAAAATGGACTAAAATGGCAAATGCACAGGAACTCCGAGTGAAAACAAAAATTTTTGATTTTGTATCACTATCTAGAAAAACTGTGGAACTTACTAGCAATTCTATACTTTAAAACTACTTGGAGAAAAATTCAACTTAATAACTGCATAGATAACAAAATACCAAATTTGGTGGCATTTCCCGACAAGGAACCAATATCTTTACTAAAATGAATAATGGCATTGACCAAAAAAAAAATAACTACTGTTGGTTACGTAATTGATATAGTTCACAACTCTATTCAAACTGCAGATGATCTTTTTACCAGTAGTAGTTCACAATACATTTATAAAATGCTATGGATTTTTTTCTTCTAAATTTACATCGTGAATAGTCAATGGAAGGATTTTGAAGATGAAGTGAATACCACAGTATTTTGGACTATAATAAAAACCAGATGTACTGCTTTAATTTTAATGCCTGCAATGGAAAAGATTCTGAAATTCAATGCTTTGACATCATATTTTTTTATCTACAGAAAAGTGTACAATAGTTATTGAAACATTATTTAATGATAATAGCTCTGAACTGTGGTTAAAGTTTCTCCATAATCAGGTTTCAGTATATAATCAAAAAGTATTGGGTTGTTTTACCTCCCAGTGGCATTTTTTTTTCTTTTTTGCACATTTGGGCTAAATGGTCATATTACAAGGACCCAAAACACACAAAGAATGGAGAAGAGGGCCCACTAGACAGCCACTAGACGAGATAGTTCGTACCCTCCTATCAAGGCCATCCAGCATGTTCTTCAATGTGCACAGGGGTCATGGCTTTATGTCCCATATGGCAACTTTTCCAAACCCTTTGGTACAAAACAAACTAATATACTCAAAAGCCTTGAAAATATGTACAAATTACTATAAAATGTGATTTAACTTATTAAATTTTTTATTCTGTTGACAATATTTAGAGCTGTGTTCATCACAGTTTACAGAAATGGATACATTTAAGTGAAAAGCCTTAAAAATGCGTCTCCTGACAGGAGGTCGAAAATTATTAGAGTACATTATTTCTCATTTCCAAATGGGTCTGGAATACAAGAATGCAAGATTTTGATGGCATTAGGCATACAAAAAAAAAAGTAAAAGTATACCATTGATCGAAAAAAAAAATGAAAAAAAAAAAATTCTACAGATATGAGACAGGTTTAAATATATGGCCATTTTGATAATAAGAATGTGCCCTACAAAATGTTAAAAAGTTTAGAAACTAAAAGTCACCAAAGCTATACCATTCTGAACTGGACTGAGACTTCAGTATGTGCACAATCCTAAACATAGATGAACATCAGGTCCATCAAACCATTAGCTGACGACCAAATATAAAGTACAAGGACTGGTAAATCTAATGCTGGGATGTCAAACAGAACGTCCACCTCAATAGTTGCAAAGTATCAACACATCAGGAGGATTAAACATCAGTAGGCATTAAACGACTGTGCCAGCCATCTACCATATCCAGAACTGGTGTGAACCAATGCTTAACTGTTCTGAACAGGACTATTTATTAAGTGGCTGCACAATTTAACCATCGACACCTATCAAGTCCAGTAAACCATCAGCTGAAGAACAAATATAAAGTACAAGGACTGGTAAACCTAATGCTGGGACGTCAAACAGAACGTCCACTTCAGTAGGTGCAAAGTATCACCACACCAGGAGGATTAAACATCAGAAGGCATTAAGTGACTGTGCCAGCTGTCTACCATATTCAGAACTGGTGTGAACAAAAGTCACCCAAGCTTAACTGTTCTGAACAGGACTATCCATTAAGTGGCTGCACAATTTAACCATCGACACCTATCAAGTCCAGTAAACCATCAGCTGAAGAACAAATATAACATACAAGGACTGGTAAACCTAATGCCGGGACGTCAAATAGAACCTCAGCCTCAGAAGAGGATTAACATCTGAAGGCATTAAGAGTCTGTGCCAGCCGTCTACTATATACAGAACTGGTAATAACATTTTTTTTTTGCTCTTTTGTGCATTTCATCACCTTTGTTGGTAAAGGTAGATTTAGAGAAGCATAAAGTATAAATCAGGGATATTGCATGAGGCAATATACCTCGGATAAGGAAACAGTGGTTGACATTTGCAACCACACTAGGAATATTTTTGTATTTTAAAGTGTAATAACAGCTAGAAATCGTAACAATTAAACTTGATAAAGTGTAGCTGTGTTTGAAATTTATCTATAAAAAGTCTAATTTGCTCTATGCTTATTGCATAGAGCAAAGATAGGATAAACAGTCATCAAAAGAATATTTTCACTTGGGAACAAATTAGGATACAATAAAAAAACTCAACTGACAATAGGCCACTGTTATTGTTCAATACTATTTTCTAACTCCTATGAAGTTTCTCAATACAATATCAAACGAGGACAGTATATTAAAAAACTTGTGCTGCCAACAAATATATTTAATGTTAATTATAATGTTTTTCAGAATACATTTGTTTTATTAAAATATTTCTGTGATTTTGTAAAAAAAAAAATGCAACTAAAATACTTTTTTCCAATCTTGTCCAGAATTGAGATTTTTAAAATCTGGTCAAATGCACTCCTTGTGTAGCAAAGTATCAGTTTTGTATTGTTGCTGTGTTTTTAGTACATAGCTTTTTTTCTTCTTTACCTGCATCCTAACAATGCTTCCATGGTAAATCCAGTAGACTCTCAGTTATCTGTGTGTGGTTTACCAATTTGCAGATGAACCTCACACACCTGAGATTTTGACATAAATTAACAACTCATGGAGTTTTCCTTCAGCCCAAATTAATAATCTAAAAACAATCATACATTATTATTCTTGGAAATGTTTATTATAAGTCGCATGCTTAAATTGAACAAATGTACTCCAGTTAATCCAAAATCTATGTGATTGCCTCTACAATAATTGCATATCTTGAAAACATTGGGTGCTGTTTGATTGACTCTACTATTTGTGTAGTGGGCAGTTTACACTCAGAATATGGACAGGAGATGTTTATGAATATCTCAAAATATGCATAGGAGTAGGAAAGTTATCAGTGAGCATGCACATCAATCAGTCGGTCATTAATATTTATTCAAAATCTAAAGTGTAGCATCAATAGTCAGTTGTGCTCCATTTTGAGTAATTTATCCAATCATTTACTTTGTGAATTTTAAAAAATGAAACTGTTTGATGTAGAAAAATGGAAGAGTGTTTCAAATTTAAATCAGCTACTGGATATTAAATATAAATTGGAAGAAGGCTGTTCCATAAAACACTAGGCAGCAAGTTACAGCATAGGTGTAACAAATGTCTACAACCAATAAGAAGTAACAAGGACAATGAAGTAACAAGGACAATGTCAGAAACTTCACCAACAGCTCAGATTCTTTATGTGATCTGGTTAAGAATAAAACCATGAAGCTTCAACATATGTTGAGTTGGATAAAGTAACGATTAGCAGCAGATTAACTGGTTTACCCAAAAATGGACTGAAATCGTGTTTCTACAGTAATTTGTTCCAACAGACAACTTCTTTGAAAAATTCTACAAAGTTAAAAAAAAAAGTTCACATTTTTGACAAAAAAAGCAAAACTTGTTTGACTGTAATATACTTAATGTTGCTTGTGTATATGAGCTCAGTGATTCACTTTTCTTACAATATTAACAAACACTTTATTAAAATAAAAGCTTTCAGGAGAATGAATGTCTTTTACTCATAGCAACTTTTGTGTCAACATTAAGACAAAACTAACACTGCTTTCAATAAAAAAAATTAATAATTTACATCTGTTGTAGCTAAAATTTGATAAAAATAATGTGCATATCATTAGAATCTTCAAAACACGTTAGTTTACTAATAAATTTGACGAGTTTCAAGATTTTAACAGAATATATTACTTTTCATTAAACTCTTTCATATACTAAAAGACAATGTTATCCACCAGAACTGCATATGAACATTTTGGAAAATAATCGTTTTAATCTGTACACCATATTCAAAAAATTGCTCAACCTACTAATGCAATAAGACTATGTGGTTTAGCAGTTAGCAGAATTCAGAAAGTTCTGCTTTATACATGTAGGTCTGCATCAACTAAATTTCTCTACAACAAATTATATTAAAAACGACTAACATCCAAGCTTGAGAAATTGTCACCTCAACATTCTCTTCCAGCTCGTATATAAACAAAATCCAAATATTCTCAGTAGCAGGAAATAGTTCAAAATCTTCATTAAAATACTTTGATTTTGTTACTTTTGCCATTTACAGAGTAAAATTGTCACATTATATTTGTTACATTTCGAGCATATATCAAATCTTATTTTGATATACATTGAAATCTCCCTTAAAGAACACCTCTCAATAATAGATATTTTCAAGTTCCTTATATTAGATTAGGGCACATTGTAATGAATATTTTCCTCCAAACAATAATTAATAATTTTCATACATTTATTATTAATGAGCCTCATAATGTACACTCCAAAAAAATATTTTTGGACAAATTCCTTCTATACTGAAGACATTTTGTCCACAATATAGATTCCACTCATCCACAGGAGAGAATAGAATGGCCCACTCCTTGCCCTGACCCTAATCCTTCTCCAAGGATTAGGGTCAGGACAGGTCCTACATTAGTCAGTGTGCTTTTTTTAATACCAATGACAGCTCACTTTGCCAAACACAGACTTTCTGGGGCTAATTAGGGGAAACAAGTGGAATCATTCTCATTTAGTTTAACCCCTTCTTTGTGTTGTGTCTTTTGTGGAGCCATTAAGTACATGTGTATTTAGAGTATAAAAAAAAAAGTCAAAATAATGTAAACATTTATCCATTAACCCTTAAAGTGTTAGGGTTTCTCACAATGAATGCAATTATAGCCAAAATAATTTTTAATATTTTCCATTAGAAAAGCAACTGAAATTTAAACATATCATGCAGCGATTAATAGATATACACAGCCGTATCAGAATAATATGACCACCTACCATAGTATATGTATGGTAGGTGGTCATATTCTGATACGACTGTGTATGTATGTCATGTTAACATCAAAAGACATGTTTTCTGATTAACCAAGCTGCAGGATATCTGTAACGATTATGAAGAGAAATTGTTTGTGATAAAACAGGACTGTTTTTCAGAGCTTTACCAGGTTAAATCATGTGCTTAAAATATGAAACATACCATGATGGTATGATTTCTAAAGAAAGACAAATGGTAATGCTACGTGTTAATATGAATGTGGAATTTAAAAATTCTTTCATTATCATTAAAGCTACAAAAGCACTATGCTTCAAAGGGATGATGTACTGTACATTGAATGGGCTGGGAATAAAAAGGCCTGGTTGATTGAAATCTAATAACTAAATGGTTAATGAGTCTAGTAATGAGTAAGGCCAGAAAATGAAAAGATGAGAGGGTTGGTTTCTTATCTCTGAATGGCACTTTTTTTGCATATAATGGGCTAAATGGCCAGGTCACAAGGACCCTAAGGACTCAGAGAACTCTCTGGACAACTGTTAGGAGACAGATGGAAGCTGTCAGGGCTATATGGAGTGTTCTTTAAGATGCACAGGGTATGGCCTTCCTGCATAAGGGGAAATGATTTTATGTTCCATCTGATAGACAGCAGCCTTTCCAAGTCCACTGGTATCCCCTTTCTGACTGAGGGTATGGTTGGAGTTTAGTGGAGATAAATCTCAATGCTGTCACAGGTACAACTTGAACCTGAGAATTGTAGATTATAAACTTGGCTCACTATCGACTACTGAGCCAACTCCAGCCCCTAAGACAAAAGGGAAAAGTGTTCTTATTTCTTGATAATGGCTCTTCTCACACCGACATTTCCTTACAAAATGTGATATTAAGTTTCTTTCTCTAAACACAATTTAAGCATGCCAAACTAAGATAGAGGAATTATAAGAAACTACTATCGACAGGGGTGATGATGCATCTTTTGACAAAAATGGAACAAGTCAACCAGCTGTCCAGCAGCATCTATGTCTAAGATGTAATTCTTTTGATTTAGTCTTTGCTGAAGTATATCCCTCCCCAAACTATGCAAAACTGCTTTCTAAAGACAGGTTTTTCAGAAATGAGACTGCTCAAGCTGAAGATGAGAGTGACTCCGATGCCAGATCATTTGCAGGAATTAGCGAGAGAATATGAGGAAGTTGAGTATGAAAGAATATATGAAAAGTTTAAATAGAGAACCAACCAATCACCATCATTAAATGATAGACACAGTGCACAGAAAGACTGAAGATGTAACAAACATTGAAACTGATGACAGTGATGAAAATGATTTCAATCAGAAAATAAAAGATGTTGTTGAGCATATGAAGAACCTGAAATGCTTTTTTCCAATAGAAATGTAAATGCTGTTGGTTTGAAACTACTTTCTGAAGTCTAGATTCAAAGAAACAATTCAGAGAGAACTTAAAAACAAAACTATACTATCCAAAATTTTTCAAAAGTAATATGTTGAATATAAATGTTCATGTGTGTTATTTACAATACTATGAGCTAAAATGATCCTTTCCAAATATTCCTTTCATTAAATTATGTATATCTAATAATAAAAGCATCTTTTCTGATCTTTCTCCTGTGTCTCTGAATACCAAATAGCTCTTAATGCTAGACAAATTCTTGTTCTTAGCGATTGTCTGTTATTGGGAGATTTCACTGTAGCAATTACATAGCCCAAAATTACCTTTCACAATTTAAAAAAATGCACAATTAGTATTATTCAATTTTAACTCATTTCAGATTGCATATTGAATTTGTGTATTCATCAAAAACACTAAATTTAAGCT
The DNA here is from genome assembly GCA_038380435.1 of Ryuthela nishihirai. NCBI lineage: Eukaryota > Metazoa > Arthropoda > Arachnida > Araneae > Heptathelidae > Ryuthela > Ryuthela nishihirai. The sequence goes on from JAWZYU010000010.1 coordinate 21,880,706, forward strand.
CAAGTAAACATTTTGTAGTTTATTACATAATTATGATAAATGTTATCATTGATTGTTTTATTTAACAAAGATCATTATACTTAATTTAAAATACTGAATTTACTCAAATCAAAACTGTAACATTTTCTGGTTGGTTTAAATAAGAAAAAATCAGACACATTGTTTCACTACAAATTTTATCAGAAAACAAAGTTTTCCATACTCTGCATATAGCAATAATTAAATTGTCAGTTATGGATGATTCAAAAAAGTTAATTAGTTTATTATAAGGGAATATATCACAATCTGATTGTAAACAAAAGCAGGTAGTCTGTCAAAAAAGAATGCAAATTAGACACTATAAGTTCAATTTTGTAGTAAATATATACTTGATCTAAGCTATATACCAATTTCTCAATTCATCAATACATCCCTGATTTCAGTAAATACAGTATCATGCAAATATTTTAATATTGCATAATTCATTACAATATTATAATACAACAAAAATATGCATACTGATAGTGTTTTTTGCCTCCTGTTTTTACTGCAAATGGCTAACCTGCACATTATAATTTCAGAGATGGCCATCATCATGAGGGGCAATAAAAAAGAATGAAGAAAAAAAAACATTCAGATATTTAAATGCAGAAAAAAGCAGACATCTTACAATTGTCAATATACTGCAAATATTCATATACTAAGGTCTTTAAGCAAATTTATACTGTGAGGACCACAGCTCTTCCCAGTAGTTTGATAGGAAGGAGGACATATTCATCAGCCACTCGGGAAAATCCTACTCATTGCACCTATCTACAGTGGGTCAAATGTTCACAAGAACATCTTTGGTACCAACTTTGGCCTAGTAGGATGGTAAGAGCTACAAGCTTATAATCAATTTATCGATATTATTCCAGTTTTTAACAAGTACTATCATCTATGGCTAAGTACTAAAACTAACAACTAATTTAAAATTTCTTGTGGGATTTCATACACAACATCTCATAAATACTGTATAAACTCAATACAGCATGATTTCTTGGCCAAAAATAAGACTAAAATGGAATTGATTAAAATCAATTCTGGAACCATTTTCTTAGAAAGTAAATTTTCCAACCATTAGATCAAAGAACTAATTCTTGTGACCAGGTAAAATAGTACATTATGCACTGAATCAGTGCAGTAGTGTTTACACTGCATATATACAAGTACTGGACAGAAAAATGGAAACAGTTCCATGTTATCTCAATAGAAAATCACATTCAGAGCTCAATAACTTCAATATGATTTTTAATGAAAAATATGTCTAAAGATAAATTAAAGATATCAAATCTATCTAAATCTAGATTTTAATCAGTATTAGTTCAGTATTCAAAGAGTTATGAACACTGGAAAATATAAAAAATTGACCTCTAAATTTAATTAAAACATTACTGGGATATCAGTATTGGGTGCAATGCACCCAGTACTCTAGTAGAGTAGACTAAGATCTCTGACCACTTAATCTGTTTTAATGTCTTAATTAAATTTTGGGGTCAATTTTTTGTAGCCTGTTAAATATTCCAGCATTCATAACTCTTTGAATATTTAAAAAATATTGTTTAAAATCAAGATTTAAGTAGATTTGATTGAGATCTTTAATTCATCCTTAGACATATTTTTAATTAAAATCTGAATGTGATTTTCTATTAAGATAACATGGAACCATTTTTCTGTCCAGTACCTGTATGTGATAAAATTTTGAAGTCATTCCCAGGAGCTGAATAGCATGTTTGGCTGCAGCAGATAGATATCTTGGTTTGATTACAGAATGCTTCATGGGTATTAGGCTAGTGGCAGTTCCCACCAAAAAAAATTACTGAAAATTTAATTCATGCTGAATAACAATGGCAAAAATTAATCTTTAACAAAATGCAAATCTTGGTGGTTGTTTTTTAACATTATCTTTTGTTTTTGAGAGCATGTAATTTATTTTTATTTATTATTATGAAGAAACATTTTTACATGTATTTTCAATAATAAGTTTTGCTTTCTTTAACTGTCCCGTGGTCAAGTGGTTATCATACTTGGCTACTGATCAAAGGGACCCAGGTTTGAGCCCCAGGTAAGGCATAGATATTTGTGTTATTTTTCTGTTGAGGTCCCACCATCCTCACAGACCTTCTACTACACCTATCCCTCGATTTACACGGTACTCAGTTCACACGATTTTGGCTTTGCACGGTCAAAAAATGCAACCAGTTTTGATTTACACGGTACTGACTGAGATTTCCTTTCTATGTACGTCTCAGTCAGTACCGTGTAAATCGAAACTGGTTGCATTTTTTGACCATGCAAAGCCAAAATTGTGTGAACTGAGTACTGTGTAAATCGAGGGATAGGTGTACAGCATATAAACTGAGGGTTCCTGTTGGGCCTCTGTGTCAAGCAGCTGCTTGAGGGGAGTTTTTTGTTTTTCCTTTCAGTTTCGGGCATCCTTAGTTGTATTAAGGTATGAAAATATGTATGATTGCTGTTTTCAAAATGGCTCATTAATGAATAGCTCAACCTAAATATTGCTATCTTGAAACATTGATTTTTCTTTCTCCTCCCTGAGCAACCTCCCCCCACCACCACCACCTTCTCCTCTGGAAAAATTTTTGCCACCACCCATGAACATGGGTATGTTTTGCTGCTTAGAGTACCCTTCATGTAGACATAACTGGTTTCATTGCCATTTATGCTGGCTCGATCCTTTGAATCTACAAGCATAAAGAGTGGAGAAGAGCTATTTGAGTAGGTTATAAAAAAATTCAACAATTTTTAAATAAAGAATATGCAGTAATTTAACTTTGTGCTATTATTATATAAATTGTGACCAAAAAGTTTTCTTTTTTCAGACAATGCAACAAAATATACCAATAGAAGGCAAATTAGATTTAATGCATATAGTGAGAAATATGAAGGTTTCATGGATTTTGAAATCAATGTCTTAAATAATCCTTCACTTCTATTATAAAATTAAAATTCAATTAAAAATAAAATCAAAATTTTAAAGAAACATTTAAAAATACACAATGTTCCCCAATTTATACATAGGAATTCTCTCTGAATCACTTAAAAACAATTTCATGTCTATTTTTCATATAAACTTTAAATGTTTATTTTACCAAATATGTATGAAACTAATTTAACTGCAAAGATTACACATAATAAGGTTGATTATATATAATGTCTTATACAGGGTAGCGAGTGAAATCTTTCTCCAGGGCAATAACTTGGGATCAAGTGATCCTATACATTTAGACATGACGGATACATCAAGTGGGAGTGCTCTCTCCAGTGAGCACAGTTACAGTGTTCCTCATGGTGAAATACAAAATGTAATGACATTAACTTGGAAATATCGCAGATAGCACCAAAATTGTAATTAGGAAGTTGTAGAGCAGTATCAATTATGTAAAAATATGCCATTGCAATTAGATTGGTATGAAATGTAACAGACAACCCAACACACAACACAGGGACACACAAGATAAGCAATGATTTTATTGTAACCCAAACTCAAAGTAGTTTTCATCAACCAGAATACACAATGGACACATGTTGCAACATTCCAGCAGACTGCATCCAGCATGGAAGCTGCAATGAATATTATTTCAGGCATTGTGTATCCATTACCAAAGGTCCTAAAGATGAAATGGGATTGTTGCATACACTGTGATGACGTATCCCAACAAAAAGTAGCCAATGAACATATAACATGCAGTCAGACATGAAATAACCTTTATTGCTGGATATATGACATCACTTACATTGCTACACTCCAGGATGTCAAAATGTCAACAACTAAGTTCCAGATGCTTTTTTGTTCCAGTTCTCGGCCTATTTTAATTCAATTTTACCAGTGATGACAACAGTTTTTTAAGCAATTGGTGCTGTTCTACAACTTCACCACCACAATTTTAGTACTCTCTACAATATTTTTAAAGTTAACATTGCTAAGTTCTGCATTTTGCTACCAGAAGCATTGCAACTGTACTATCAGAAAGAGTATTCCCAGGTTCCTAGGGGCGGGGTGGCTCAGTCAGTAGCGCGCCAGGCTCGTAATCTGCAGTTCCCAGGTTCGAGTCCCAGCTGGGTCAGCATTGAGATTTATCTCCGCATAACTCCCCGCCCTGCCCATGGTCAGTAGGGGACACCGATGGGCTTGGAAAGGCAGCCGTCGGTCAGATGGGACATTAAGCAGTGGTCTCGTGTGCGGGAGAGCCATACCCTGTGCACGTTAAAGAACACGCTGGATGGCCTTGACGGGAGGCTACCATCTGTCTCCCAACAGCTATTCCAGTGGGTCCCCTCCCCCAACCTTCTCTGAGCCTTTGGGGTCCATGTGACTTGGCCATTTAGCCCATGGTGTGCAAAAAAGTGCCGCTCAGAGGTAAAACAACCCAACTCAACCCAGGTTCCTATATGCATGCATTGCTTCCATATGAATGGGATCCCTTGGTCTCGAGTTATCAACCCAGATTTTATGAATCGTCCTGAATAGACATATGCACAAATTAAACCCTTCAGATGATGTAATATAGGATGCAAACTCTAATCAAGTTCATGTTCCCTAACCATCTTCACACCTTGATCTCAGGAAGGCAATATAGTCCAATATTACAGAAATATGCATTTCCATTTGAGATTTGCAGTGGAAGATGGCAAGCTATATACATCCCTAATAAAATGTAAGCATGTTTCATTCAAGAACTATTAAACTAATTAAGTTTACCAGAGTTAATACCAAACATTGCTATGAAAAACATATAGTATTAAGATAGAGTCTGCTTCCAAATAAATGAAATAGTAAATTTGGATATGCTTGCACTCTTCTTTGCACTTTAGTTTTTACTTACATCTAATAAATTATTCACTTTGCCTAACCATTAGACATATTTCCTGATGATTGTGAGACAACTGCATCTTGTAAAAAATCTTGAAGTAAATAATTTTTAAATATATTGTGAAATCACCCTTAACAGACACCTCTAAATAACTGACAGTTTAAAATTCTTAAGCACAAATTGAACACATTGTAATGATACATTTTTCTCTAAACAGCAGGTTCCTAACAATAGACACAGACAGTGCAAAAGTGATCATTTTTGGAGAAATTCCTTCTATATTTGGGCAATTTGTGCATAATACAGATTCCACTGATCTACAGGAGAGCACATAAAGACCCACTCCTCTTTTAAACCTAATCCTCCCCCAAGGTCTTTTCCTCTATTAGTCAGTGTGCTTTTCTCCTGTCAATAATAGCTCATTATGCCAAGACTTTCTCTGTTAACTCTGAGAAAGTCTTTGGGTTGGTGGGAAACAGTTAAACCTCTCTCACTTGATTACCTCTAACTCACATTTCTTTGTGCTTATATTTTTGTGGAGCCATTGCATATGCATGTACTTGGGATAAAAAAAAATGCTTCAAAAATGCAAACATTTAGCCACTGTGGGAAAAATAGAGATTTTGCAGTGTTCTGAAAAAGAAAACCAATGTTCATGCATTAGTGAATAAACTTCAAGTGGGGAAAAACTAGGTTAGTGAAATTGTAAGATATAAGAGTGAAATCTTCAAATCCTAGGCTGAAAATGGAAACAGTGCCAAAAAGAACATTTCCAAAACTGAAGAGTTGGCTATTGATAATGCTTCTTATAAATGTTTCTACTGAACTAGGGAAACAACATTCTGTTATCTGGAATTTTTATTCACAAAAATGCTCTTGAAATTGACATGGAATTGGGTTTCCTGATCTCAAATGGTTGGACATATTTAGGAAGTTGGTTGTTTTGCCTCAGAGTGGCACTTTTTTGCACACAATGGTTAGGTCACAAGAACCCCAAGAGCTCAGAGAAGGCTGGGGGAAGGGAACCCAATGGACAACTATTAGGAGCCAGATGGTAACCTCCAGTGAAGGCCATCCAGCATGTGCTTTAATGAGCATTGGTATGGCTCTCCTGCACAGGGGGGGGGGAACACGTTAATGTCTCATCTGAAGGCCATCCAAGCCCATTGGTGTCCCCTACCAACTGAGGGAAGGGTAGAGAGTTTTGCAGAGATAAATCTCAATGCTGGTTCAGCTGGGATTCGAACCTGGGAACTGTAGATTATGAGCCTGGAGACTGAGCCAACCCACATAACATTCTGAAGTTGGAATTCAACTGAAAGAAACAAATCAGGGATAACGTAAAAATCAAACTACAATGTCGGAATTTTTTTTAAGTAATAAGCACTGTAATCTATAATTACGTACAGTAGTATGAGTTTCCAACATATTTCTTTCATTACTATGTGCATTCTTAATGATAAGTATTAGCAATGAAAGCACCAATTTGGACATTTCTCTTAGCCCATTACCCAGCAGGTGTCAGTTATTGTGAGATTTCACAGTATTATAAATGAAGAAAACAAAAACTCATCTAAAAATTTTAAAAATTTACAAGGCTTCAAAATAAAACATTCTATTTTAAAGTGCATCTTATAGTACAGTATGATCATGTTCACTGGTCAGTGCTGCTAGAGATACAGCTGTCAGACTTATTTGAAACAGGGAAAACAAAGAATCCTTTGTTATGTCCATGTGTCCTCATAACAGGCCATGCAGTGTTGCTGGAACTGGATACAGGTTCCACATCATTTTCATTACCTGAATCTCCTGAACTCTCAGTATCTCCAGCTAGTTCATAAGTATTCTGTGAGGCACTTCCATTACCTTTGCTTTCAACTGAAATGGTGTTCGTTTTGTCAGTTGTTGTTGTGGAAGTCTTGTCTTCATTATGGAGAAAATTTTCCCACTGTTTCAGTCTTTTCTCTTTTTCAGCTTCTGTCTCAGCTACCTTGTACTTTGTTTTTCCATCCCATGTCTCCGCTGTGAGTTGTCGAGCTGCAAACCATCTACCATTCATAACTGCCAGACATTCATCAGCCATTTCAGGTTCTGCAAACGTCACAGCCACAACTCCGTCTGGATGTCTCTGAAATTTAATTTGATCAATACTTTTAAAATGGCTACAATATGCATTTAACAAAAATTGCTTTTAGAATGTAGGATTAAAAGTATGAACAAAGTAGAAGAATAACATATGGGATGCTTATTGACAGAGAGAATGAAGTTTTCATTTTCTGAATTTTGCCCCTTTTGACAGTAGTAATTCATACTAATGGATGACTAGAAAATGCAAATAGTAATATATTATTAGTCCTGTACAACACAAAAAGCATATCTCATTTATCCTTTAAAATGAAAAGGTTGCATTTTCTCATCCCCAACAGTTAAGGGAAACCAGTCAGTGCATATAAAATAATTCATTATCACTATATTAAATACTATTTAAATTTTTAAAATTAAGTATAGGAATTTTTAAAATAATGGGAAACTTATCAAATTTTGACCAATAGTCATTTAACTAAAACATACATGTTAATATATGTTATACTTCTTCTAGTAAGTTATCTGGATACCTTTTCTTGATCAAGACACTCTACCAACAGAATTTATAATTTCCAACATAAATATATTGTTTGCGATATTACTTAAAGTTTTTTATTTTCTACATTTAGCACCTTAATAATGTAAATTAAAGCCTTCTGGAGGATTTGAAAACTATGAAATATAATTTTTTTTTAATACCTATTCAAGTCAAAAAGAATTTTTCATTAATCTCTTAACATATCCAATATTCAGAATGTATATATATCCATTTTTAGTTGGACAAAAAAAATTCTATTTTTTAAAAATAAAAATTGCTGTTTCAAAATTTTTTATAGATATCTTATAAATATATATATAATTTAGGCTTGATAAATAATATTTTACTTTTTCATTTGATGCATATTTTATTAAACTATGACAAATAATTTGTTAAAGCCATCTGATTGTCATTTGGTCTGTAAATGGTAGCTAGGCATAAACTGGAAGGAGAGCTGTGTACCAATCCCCAGTGATTATGCACAGAACCGGCCAGGTCTACCACCTAATGTCCGACCCCACCTTCTCATGGTGCAGGCTGTTAGTACCTTTCAATAGAGATATTCTCTTTTGGATGGGAATGGAAGGGGAGGGCTGCAAGTTCAGTATGGCCTACTGATCTGGTCATCTATGGCCACTTTTTTATTTTTTTCCAACCCTGCTGAGGAGTGGTCAACTTTACAGGGTCCTTGTGCTGACCATTTATACCTACTAGACTGTACTTGTTTATGGATTTGAGCTTGATTATGGATCCTGGACTTGCTGCTCTGGTGGACCTCTGTTGAGGGAGAATCTGCCACTGTGTTTTCTGTTTGCTTCTGGGTTGCCAGTCCTAAGTGAACAGAGGCATGGGATACCTTATATCAGCTGGTGGATAATCCTAATCAGAGGCCATTGTAGGTACCTGAACCTCACTTAGCTAGTTGGGCATTGTCAAGCCTAAACTGGAGTAATGTGTCTCAGGCAGACCATATGGCTCTTGAAAATGTCCACTTGAAAAGGTGGTGCCTGAAGTTCCTACCAGCATCGGTGACTTCAGCCTTTAGCGGTGGAGGAACAGGTCTTTGCCCATACCTGCAATCAGGGGGCTGTTTCATATTGTTGGCCCTACCTATCTCAATAAACCCAGTTTCTTTAAAAATCCTACTAAATATTTTCTCTCTGCAGGAACATGGAACACGAGGACATTATATAGAGATTACTCTCTTGACGTCCTCACACAGGAATTCTAGCACTCATCATCATCATCATCATCCTCAAGCAGCCATGGGCTACGGAGGTCCAACCAGACCGTGCAATTTAGTTCTCCAAGCAAATCTATCCTGAACTACATCTACTGCATCTGGCCACTGCACACCAATTCTAACAAGGTCCTGTTTGACATTGTCTGCCCACCGCATCCTAGGTCTCCCCCTCCTTCTGAGGCCTTTAGGCCCACTGTTCATAACCCTATTCGCCAATCTATAATTATTCATACGGGCAACATGGTCAAACCAACGGAGTCTCTCTTTGCACAATATGCTGCTTAAAGGAGGTTGCAAACTCCTTTGCCTAATCTCATCATTAGTTACAAGGTTGAACCACCTAATGCCCAAGATACTGCGTAAGCATCTGGAATCAAAAGCATCTAGTTTCCTGTTATCTTGTTTACAAAGTGTGCAAGTTTCACTACCATAACTAACCCTAGAAAGAACCAAACTATTATACAATCTAATTTTAGTCTTTAGGTGTATACGTCTATTTCTCCACAATCTCCATAGGTTCTTAAAAGTCCCGGCAGCAATCCCTATTCATCTGTTAATCTCATGCCGTAGCTCCCAAGATAATTAAACTGTGACACCTGCTCAAGACTGCAACCATTCAGATTAACTGAATCACAGCCTGCCTGACTAATTTTCATCACTTTAGTTTTCTCTCTGTTTATAACCAAACCTACTCTACTACCAGTCTCCTCAACAGCTCGAACAAAAGAGTTCATCTCATCAACATCATTTGCCAAAAGGGCTAAATCATCAGCATAATCTAAATCAGAAATTTTCGTATCTCCAGCCCATTTAAGGCCAAAATCTTTCCCTTGAAGTGAATTTCGCATAACATAATCAATAACCAAGCTAAAGAGAAAAGGAGACCAAATGCACCCTTGTCGAACACCAGAAGTAATGCTAAACCAATTGCTACAAGCCTTACCAACTCTCACACACGACTCAGTGTTATTATAGAGAGCTTTCATAATGTTAACTAACTTGTGTGGTATACCATATGATCTCACAATCAACCACAAATTATGACGATCAACAGAGTCGAAAGCCTTTTTGAAATCAACAAAGCTAGCAACCAAAGGTTTCTGAAACTCTAAACATTTCTCAAAAATCTGCCTAAGTGAAAATATCTGATCCACACATCCCCTACCACTTCTGAATCCACATTGCTCATCACGCAATTGACTGTCAACCAGATTCTTAATTCTATTAAGCACAATCATGGAAAGAACTTTACCTGGAACAAAGAGTAGGCTGATACCCCTATAGTTATCACAAGAACTGCGATCACCTTTTTTGAAAATAGGGATAACAATAGCTCTGGTAAAATCCTTAGGAACCATGCCTTTATCATAAAAGATATTCAGAATTTCAGTCATCCAAGTGGTAACCGAAACATTCCCAGCTCTAAGCATTTCCGTAGTAATTTCATCTACCCCTGGGGATTTATGAAGTTTAAGTTTAGAAACAGCCAAAATAACTTCAGATTGTGTTAGAGGGCCAACATTAAAGCCACCAATGCATCTATCATCATTGCAAACAATGGGAGTAGAACTAACTACATTGTTTAGAACATCACTGAAATGCTCAGCCCACCTAGCCATGACAGAATCCTCCCCTTCTATAACCTTACCTTGTTTATCCTTCAATCCTCGTATGCCTGTCCGTTTTCTACCACACAAAACATTAACTATCTGGTACAGCTCTCTGCTGTTGTGCTGTCTAACTGCTTCCTTGGCTTTGTCAGCCAAACCATCAAGCCAAAGATTCTTATCAGTAGCTAACTGATCCTTTACAAGTTTATTAAGGTCTCTGTAATGCTTTCTATTAGGACTAGTAGGGTATTGATTAAGTGCATTCCTGCAGTTCTTTCTTTACGAAATAAGCTCAAGTGCCTTATCACTCAGATAATTCTGACTCTTCTGCTCCTTTTTTCCTAAAAGAGTACTGTTAGTGTCCAAAAAAGCCTGTTTAAAATGATCCCATTCTTCCTCAACTTCAGTAGTAAGCAAACCATGACTGTCATAATGACTAAGTAACCTATCATGGTAAGCTTTGACTATAACTGGATCTTTCAGAGCTTCAGTATTAAAAGTAAATTTTTTAACCCTAGCACAACACTTTTTAAGTTTAAGTTGCAACACACTTTTAACAAGGTAATGGTCAGATCCAATTTCAGCTCCCCTATATGCCCTGGTATTCCTAACAGAACTAGCCCATTTGCTGTTAATTAATATGTAATCGATCATATTCTTATGCAGCTCATCAGGTGAAACCCATGTGTACTTATGTATGTCGCAGTGTTTGTAATAAGTGTTAGTTATTCTGAATCCATTGAGTTTACTTACCTGTAGGAGACGTTGCCCATTGCCATTGCAGCTACCAATACCAAAAGGGCCTATTACTCCTCCCCAAAGGTCAGAGTCAGTACCAACTTTGGCATTGAAGTCACCAAGAACAAGGGTAATATCTCTTTTCTTGACAGAATTCAAAATATCCTGAAGTTGTTCATAAAACCTATCCTTCTCATCCTCATCGGCATCCTCAGTGGGGGCATAACAGCAGATAACATTCAAGTCTTTAATGCTTGTCTGAAATTTTGCTGTAAGAAACCTTTCATTAATGCACTCATATCCTAGAAGAGCATCACTAGCGTGTCTGCTGAGAAGCAGACCCACGCCTTGGTGATGCTTATTGTCGTCCCTCCCTGAAAAGAGAAATTTAAGATTATTTTTAAGAATCTGACCTTTATCTGTCCATCTGGTCTCTTGCAAGCCGAGAATATCTAAATTATAACGGTGGAATTCTTGTGTGAGGACATCAAGAAAAAAGCTCTGTGCAGAGTCCTCACATTCCAACTACCTATGGAGAGAAAATGGTTAGTGGGATGTTTAAAGAAACTATGTTTATTGAGAGAGGGAATGCCGACAATATCAAACAGCCCCCTAATCGCAGACATGGGGCAAAGACCCGTTCCCCCACTACTAAAAGCTGAAGCCATCTACACTGGAAGACTTCCTCCAATGTAGAATTTGACGATGCCAATAGAAGCAAAGAGTTCAGGTGCCTGCGATGACTTCTGCTCAGGATTATCCACCAGCTGATAAACATATCCTGTGAATCTATTCACTTGGGGCTGTCAACCCACAAACAAACAGAAAACACAGCGGAAGATTTTCCCTCCACAGAAGCCCACCAGTGCAGCAAAATCAGGATCCATAATCAAGCTCAGAGCCATATATCTGTCCAGTCCAGTAGGTTTATATGGTCAGCACCAGGACCCTGTGTGGTTGACCACTCCTCAGCAGGGTAGAAAAAAAAAGAAAAGTAGCCATAGTTGTCCAGATCAGTAGGCCACACTAATCTGGCAGCCCTCCCCTTCCGTTCACTTCCACAAGAGAGTATATCCTTTGAAAGTTACTAACAGTCCGCACCACGAGAAGGCGGGGTCGGACATTATGTGCTAGGCCTGGCCGGTTCTATGCATCATCACAGGGGATTGGTGCATAGCTCTCCTTATGACCTAGATATTCTAGGCTTGCAAGAGACCAGATGGACAGGTAAAGGTGAGATACTTAAAAATAACTTTAAATTTCTCTTTACAGGGAGGGAGGATGGAAAGCATCACCAAGGTGTGGGTCTGCTTCTCAGCAGACAAAATAGTGATGCTCTTCTAGGACATGAATGTATTAACGAAAGGTTTCTTACAGCAAAATTTCAGACAAGCATTAAAGACTTGAATGTTATCTGCTGTTATGCCCCCACTGAGAATGCCGATGAGGATGAGAAGGATATGTTTTAAGGACAACTTCAGGATATTTTGAATTCTGTCAAGAAAGGAGATATTACCTTTGTTCTAGGTGACTTCAATGCCAAAGTTGGTACTGACCATGACATTTGGGGATGGGTGATAGACCCTTTTGGTATTGGTAGTTGCAATGGCAATGGGCAACATCTCCTACAGGCAAGTAAACCCAATGGTTTCAGAATAACTAACACTTATTACAAACACTGCGACATACATAGGTACACGAGTTTCACCAGATGGGTTGCATAAGAATATGATTGATTATATATTAATTAATAGCAAATGGGCTAGTTCTGTTAGGAATACCAAGTCAAATAGGGGAGCTGAAATTGGATCTGACCATTACCTTATTAAAAGTGTCTTGCAACTTAAACTTACAAAGTGTTGTACTAAAGTTACAAAATTTAGCTTTAATACTGATGCTCTGAAAGACCCAGTTATAGCTAAAGCTTACCATGATAGGTTACTTAGTCATTATGACAGTCATGGTTTGCTTACTACTGAAGTTGAGGAAGAATGGGACCATTTTAAACAGGCTTTTTTGGAAACTAACAGTACTCTTTTAGGGAAAAAAGAGCAGAGGAAGCAAAATTATTTGAGTGATAAGACACTTGACCTAATCTCAGAAAGAAGGAACTGCAGGAATGTCCTTAATCAGTACCCTACTAGTCCTAATAGAAAGCTTTACAGAGAGCTTAATAAAAGTGTAAAGGATCAGTTAGCTGCTAAGAACCTTTGGCTTGATGGCTTGGCTGACAAAGCTGAGGGAGAAGTTAGGCAGCACAACAGCAGAGAGCTGTACCAGATTGTTAATGTTTAATGTGGTAGAAAACGGACAGGTTTACAGGGATTGAAGGATAAACAAGGTAAGGTTATAGAAGGTGAGGATTCTGTCATGGTTAGGTGGGCTGAGCATTTCAGTGATGTTCTAAACAATGTAGTTAGTTCTACTCCCATTGTTTGCAATGATGATAGATGCATTGGTGGCTTTAATGTTGGCCCTATAACACAATCTGAAGTTATTTTGGCTATTTCTAACTTAAACTTCATAAATCCCCAGGGCTAGATGAAATTACTACAGAAATGCTTAGAGCCGAGAACATTTGAATTACCAAATGAATGACTGAAAATTTCAATATCTTTTATGATAAAGGAATGGTTCCTAAGGATTTTACCAGAGCTATTATTATCCCTATTTTCAAAAAAGGCAAATGCAGTTCTTGTGATAACTATAGAGGTATCAGCCTACCTTCTGTTCCAGGTAAAGTTCTTTCCATGATTGTGCTTAATAGAATTAACAATCTGGTTGACAGTCAATTGCGTGATGAGCAATGTGGATTCAGAAGTGGTAGGGGATGTGTGGATCAGATATTTTCACTTAGGCAGATTTTTGAGAAATGTTTAGAGTTTCAGAAACCTTTGGTTGCTAGCTTTGTTGATTTCAAAAAGGCTTTCGACTCTGTTATCGTCATAATTTGTGGTTGATTGTGAGATCATATGGTATACCAGACAAGTTAGTTAACATAATGAAAGCTCTCTATAATAACACTGAGTCATGTGTGAGAGTTGGTTTGTAGCAATTGGTTTAGCATTACTTCTGGTGTTCGACAAGGGTGCATTTGGTCTCCTTTTCTCTTTAGTTTGGTTATTGATTATGTTGTGAAATTCACTTCAAGGGAAATATTTTGGCCTTAAATGGACTGGAGATACGAAAATTTCTGATTTAGATTATGCTGATGATTTAGCCCTTTTGGCAAATGATGTTGATGAGATGAACTCTTTCATTCGAGCTGTTGATGAGACTGGTAGTAGGGTAGGTTTGGTTATAAACAGAGAGAAAACTAAAGTGATAAAAATTGGTCAGGCAGGCAGGCTGTGATTCAGTTAATCTGAATGGTTGCAGTCTTGAGCAGGTGTCACAGTTTAATTATCTTGGGAGCTATGTAACAGATACTGGTGATGTGCGGCATGAGATTAACAGACAAATAGGGATTGCTGCCAGGACTTTTAAGAATCTATGGAGATTGTGGAGAAATAGACGTATACACCTAAAGACTAAAATTAGATTGTATAATAGTTTGGTTCTTTCTAGGGTTAGTTATGGTAGTGAAACTTGGACGCTGTGTAAACAAGATAACAGGAAACTAGATGCTTTTGATTCTAGATGCTTATGTAGTATCTTGGGTATTAGGTGGTTTAACTTTGTAACTAATGATGAAGTTAGGCAAAGGAGTCTGCAACCTCCTTTAAGAAGCATATTGTGTAGAGAGAGACTCCGCTGGTTTGGCCATGTTGCCCGTATGGATAATTATAGATTGGCGAATAGGGTTATGAATAGTGTGCCTAAAGGCCTCAGAAAGAGGGGGAGACCTAGGATGTGGTGGGCAGACAATGTCAAACAGGCCCTTGTTAGAATTGGTGTGCAGTGGCTGGATGCAGCAGATGTAGCTCAGAACAGATATGCTTGGAGAATTAAACTGCACAGTCTGGTTGGACATCTGTAGCCCATGGCTGCTTGAGGATGATGATGATGATTGTCATTTCTTAAAAGTGATATAAGGTATTTATTAACATTACTATATGCTCAAGCAATCCCCTAATTTAAGCTCAGAAGATTGATTTGAACTATTACCAACAAATTTTTCCTTAAAATTTCTAAAACCTCCTGATAACCAACAAAAAAACTGCTATTTTTAAAAATGGAAGATTTTGGAAGTAATTATGAAATATGTATGTATTTTTCAGTATACCATTGTAAAAAGTGTTATTAAAATTCAATAATTAAAATTCATATTGTTCAAATTTTTTACTTCAATAAAATTCAGAATTAAATTCTCTTTAATTTGATATATAACACAACCTATTTCTGTTGATTAGTCATTTATTAAAAAGATTCTAAAGCTGACTTGTTTATTGGACTCTGCAACAAGCCTGGACTTTTCTCAAATAATGTGCAGAAAAAAATTACAAAACCAAAGAAATATTTACTTTAAACAAGAAAATTATTTTTGTTATTCAGAAATAAATAGCCCTTCTATTCATGTGCATTATAATCATTTTTGTCTATTAGTGTTTTTCAAATAAATTTTTATTTGTGTTGCCAGATGTATTTTTTACTACATGACTCAGTCCTATTAAAACTTGTCATCTTTTTTGTTAAATATTTTACTTTCAGAAAATCCAGGATTAAATAAATGATGGTTAATTTGGTATATAACATGTGATAATTCCTTTCTTTAATTATTTAGCAAAAAAAGTTCTAAAATTAAATTTGGCCTGTGGACGTAAACCAGTTTTTCAGGCTGGACACTGAAAGAGTTAAAACAAAAAGTTGTGTACACCCCCCTACCCCTGGGGTGAAAGGAACAAATTGTTGATGCCAAAGAAAGCCCTTGATCATCGCACTTCATCATTAAAATATCAGATTTCTAGCCCAAATTGATTGTTTGCAAAATTTATTAAAAGTTTCGAAATTTTCAACTTTTTCCACTTCAATTAAAACTTTTGGGAGATTCAAAAAGTTTGAATCAGAATAGTTTATCAGTACCTATACAACCCCCAAAGGAATTTTTAATTTATATCTAAAAACAAAATTCCTCCTGCCCACCACACTCTGTGGGTAAAATAGTAAAAAATCAATGTTGTCAATGGAAACTTCGTGACTTTCGCATTTCACACTCGGTAGACAAACCCAGTCAGGGATCGAAATATTAGGAAAGTTACTCACAAGTAAGTGAATCCTTGTCTTAATTTTTTTTAAAATTATAATTAACTAACTATTCTAAGACAGCCATGAATACAATTATTACTATAATGCAAATGATGTAACGTAATTACATCATTTGCAATATTCATTTAAAATTTTGTCACTTTCAACATTTTCTACTGTTAGAGCATGCAATTACATCTATTGAGGGTTTCCAAAAGTGTGGTTGGTTGGTGTTTTATGGGGAAAGAGTGACATAGGCTACATTGTGCCAAACTAGGGTAAATAAATGGATAAAAGACAGAAATCCCACAACCAAAATTAAAAGAAACATACAAAGACAAAAACAAAGAAAATGGAAAAGCATACAAGAAAAGTGTTTTACCCTAGAATGAAAAGCAAATATGTTTATCTGTCAGTGCATTTGTTTGCCACTCAAGTTATAGCTGAACACAAGACCATGAGTCCAGGAAGAGGATGTCCCAATGGGATCATCCACTCTTGGGACTCATGGCTGATGCTGTTATGCAATATGTAGAAAATATCGCTTTGCAAAAGGCAGAGTTAAAAACCAATCTTATACCTTCATTACATTGATGACATTTTAATTTATAAGGATCACCCTGTACACAAATTAACCAAATTAATAAATATATCAATGAATACATTTAATAGTGTATTACCCTCAATTAAATTTAGCCATGAGGTTGAGGTAAATGGAGAACTCCCATAACTATATATATAATGATAAAATGGAAGAATACTAATTGTACAACCAATGTATACAGGAAACCAACATTTATACTGAATTCCTCAAAACTCAGCACACACAATTATAAGAAATCAGCCATAAACACTTATTTTTTCAGAAAATACAGATATTGCATAGAAAAAACAGACCTAAAAAAAAAAGAATATATCTATAAAATCATTATCGAAGCTGGAAATACAATTAACTTTAATAATAGAATACACAAATCAATAAAATATAAATTAAAAAATCAGTCACAACCAACACCAATACATAATACTGAAAAACAGCAATACACAGTAGTTTCCCATTCATACCAGGAGTTTCTCATACTCAAAAAAATATGATCTAAAAATACCATCCGCTATATAACAATTAATACACAATGATAGAGATAAAAACAAACATACCGGAGGAGTATATAAAATTAAAGTGCACGATCTTCATAATAAATTACAAGGGAAAAATAATTACATAAAACATACAGAACAATAGGACAGTGATTAGCAGAACATAAAAGGGATATAAAAAAAACTCCCAACGACATCCTTTAGCACAAGCAATAATAGAAAAACAAATTAGAAAAAGAAGAAATATCGGCAACATTATTATCCCCCCCCACACACACACAAAATATCAACTGAACTGTACCAAAAACATTCACATCAATATGCAAAAAGAAAGCTTATGCAATACAGATATAACACCCCTGCCGGCTGCATGGACTCTTCTGCTCAAAGAATATTACCGTAACAACTAACATTTCTATAGGGAGAGATCTATAAATACATCACTCACAACAACACACATGGCCAGAAGAAATGTCGCATGTGCGACATGAAACATGTAGCCATTGAATTTTAACATTTATGTTTCGTTTGAATGCTTTATTAGTTCATTTATTAGACAAATTTTAGTAGAATGTTGAAACGTTAAAGGGCTTAATATATGCTAGTTGAGCATACTATAAATTAAAAAGAATTGTAAAGAATGCACAATGAAGGAATAGTCATATTAAAGTATAAAAAATAAGACTGGTAACCTGACATCAACCATCAAATACTTCAGAGTATGTGCCAGCCAAGAAAGAAGGATGTGAAGCACTGTAGTGGTGCATGGCCTCCAAAAGGGAGGAATCATCAAGCTGCCAAATTGGCAGCAAATAGACAACTATCATCAGTGACTCCATGTTGCACAAATAACAACCTCCATAACCTTTGATCTATAATTCTAAACAATATCATCTATCACTCTGGAGGCATATTTCAAGCTCACATGAGTTAAAAGTAAATGCTGAAATGGCGAAAGATAATGTAATATCAACTACTGTAATAACTATGTAGTAATACTTATATTCACTGTTAGTATAAGAATGTAAAAATGGTAACCAATACCACTGATAAAATAAATTATCTTAATTTACTTAATATGTTATAACCTCTATGGTTTAAGAGATATGAGTGTAAGTTTAAAAATCTCAATGATAAGTTTTCTGCCATTGCCTAAGCGCAACATATAGATAAGCCGTAGAGAATATAGCTGCTCAATAGCACAATTAAATTACAGCATAATCATGTTAAACTGATTTGAATTATTGCTGTCTTGAAAACTTTATTGAATAGCCTTCTCATAATGTGGCAACATATATGTCTCATATCTCTCTATCTTCAGTCACATAATAATTGAAAATTCTAGGTGCAAGATTTCAGTGGTTCATATAATGTTTCCTTTCATTGGTGTTTGCATTTGTTCCTCTGTAAGGAATTGCTTTTTAGCAAGTTTTTGGTGTGAATCAAGTTATTTTCTACAAAAAAAGAGATGCTGTTTTATATAATATATGATAAACAAACCTGATAAACCTGTTTTAAAATGTTGGCTGGTTGTCAATGTTTGTTATGTTCATTGATTTCAAACAAATTTAGATATTTTGAAATGAATCAAAATTCACCTCACTTGAATGAATCTCAATAGCATTTTTATAAACATGAAAATATATACATAAGAAACTATGCTTCAAGGAGTTCTAATGTTAAATATTAATACACACACACACATTAAAATAAACAGAAATCTACATTTAATATTCATCCCAGTTTTTACTGCAAATATTGGATTCAAGTAGAGTAAACAATTCAATAACTTATTAGCTTTTCATAACTAATACATACATAAATTTGACATCACACTGTAAATAAGACAAATATTAAATCTCTTAAGAGTGTGATGGATATATACACAGACACACTTAATGGAATGGCCATGATGAGGAACCTCCTTCATGTTATGTCAATGGGAAGCTAACTTTCAAGCCCTATAGCTACTGAAATAAGCATTGTACAGGAACGTGTGACTGAAGATAAATGCAACATCAATGCAAGTCTAAAGGAAATTAAATATGAAGTGAATATTGTTTAAAATAGAAATTTAGATAGACTTGATTATGCAGTGGTGGGTTACCACACAGGCACACGAGTACGAGCATCAGAATCTCTGAGTAATAAAAATCAAATCTTGCAAGCCTCAAAACCTGATTATTTTTTAAATATTTTATTCAATAAAATATTTTACAATCAGTAAAATCTACTACTTAGGTACACATTTCATGTTTAACTTAGGTTTATATCGAATATGTGATCTTTGTTAAATACACTACAAAGAATATTTACTTTTGTTTATAATTTTGTTCATTTTCTATTTATGTATTTCTGTAATTCAATTTACTTAACTTGCTGCATACTTTTTTTTTTCAATTTGTAAATTATAAAACACTTCTAAATTGAGATGGACATCCATAGACAATTGGAGGGAAGAGGGGTTCCTTTTGAGTCTGGATCTTCAGATATCTTAATCAGTCACTGCTTATCTAAGATCTTTAATTTCTCTTTAGTCCTATTTTCTCAAAAAAAAAAAGTTTATTTCAGAAGCTATAGTTTTTAATTTGGCTTCCCACTGATATAACATGGAGGGAGGCAGTCAAAATTCAGTGACCATTGATTGTATATCACTCATAAAGTAATGGGTAAATTAAGTATACTGCAATTTAGTATATTTGGATAAGTGGTAAAGTTAAAAAAATACATATTTAAGTGCCATTATCCAATTGAACAGATGACAAAATCACCAATATATCTCTCTAGCTTGATCATTTTCCCCCTATATCAAAAACTTTATTTTAATATAAAATGCTTTAAATTTTGATTCTTTCAATATTCACAAAATTCAGAATGAATTTTTTAAATAAATTCCATTATACATTACAATGTTATTTATTAAATAATCATTTAATTAAAATTTGAAAGAAAATGTGCACATGAATCTAAAAATTATTTCTGACAGTTTTCCATTTCACATGGCCACTATTTCCAATCAGGACTTCTTATACTGCAGATGTTAGCACTCAAATTCAAAAGTTCACATTCATGAAAACAACAAGAAATAAAGCTTCAGAAAAGTTGCACTAGTTTGTTTTTTCTTCAAAGTTTTAAAAATGCTTATAAATAAAATAAAAATCGTTTTTTCATGAGCCAAAAATTCAAACACTTAATAAGTGAGTACTTTCTCCATTCCAATACTCTTTATATTTAAAAATGTTTTTCAATTTCAAGAAATATTTCTTATTAGATATTCTTTATTGGGCAACAGCTAGTGCTCAAAAGAGAATATTGAAGATGATTCAAAGCCTGAATCATTTTTCCAGCAATGATTATATTGATCGATCAGTCTGTGCACATTTATAAACATGTGGATATATTTTTATACAAGTGTGATTACCAAAACTGAATTTTTTTTAATTTAACAGAATTTTAAGATTTAATAAATAACATTGTCGTGTATTATGCATCTGCATACTTTGGTTTATTCTTGAATCAATTATCCATATATGCCAGCATGTATAGTTAAAAAGGAAGAAAAAGTTGGGTTGGGTTGTTTTACCTCTGAGCGGCACTTTTTTGCACACCATGGGCTAAATGGCCAGGTCGCATGGACCCCGAAGGCTCAGAGAAGGTTGGGGGAGGGGACCCACTGTAACAGCTGTTGGGAGACAGATGGTAGCCTCCCGTCAAGGCCATCCAGCGTGTTCTTTAACGTGCACAGGGTATGACTCTCCTGCACACGGGGCCACGGCTTAACGTCCCATCCGACGGACGGCGGCCTTTCCAAGCCCATCGGTGTCCCCTACTGACCGTGGGCAGGGCGGGGAATTTTGCAGAGATAAATCTCAACGCTGACCCAGCTGGGACTCGAACCTGGGAACTACAGATTACGGAAGAAAAAGTACTATTAGGAATGCATCAACTTATAAATTATGACTTCATTGAAAGCTGATTTGCAGAAAGCTCTTTTCCAGCAGTGCATCTCATGCATTCAGCAAGGTATTGCTGTACTGTGAACTTTCAATACATTTAATTTCTCTTCCATTATTAAGAACTTTTAAGTTATATTTCAATATTTCTCTTGAAAATTATGAAAAAAAAAATTACAATTAGAGATTTCTGTACTTATTTTGCTAAGCAATTAACCCTTCCCAGATCCAGTTATTTTTCACTATAATCAGGCAAAAAAAAAAAAATTATTTTAGAACTTTTTTGCCAAATAACTAAGGAAAGGAATTACAGCATGTTATATGCCAAATTAATCAGCATTTAATTCTGGATTTTTTTAATATAAAATATTTAACGAAAAACACAACTAGTTTTACATTTTAATAGGACTTTTTTCAGTCATGTAGTAAAAAAATTAATCTGGCCAAACAAATAAAAATTTATTTAAAAAACACTGATAGACACAAATGATTATAATGCATATGAATAGAAAGGCATTTATGTCTGAATAGCAAAAAAAATAATCTTATTTAAAGTAAACATTTCTTCCATTTTGTAAATTTTTTTTTCTCCATACCATACTTGGAGAAGTCTAGTCTTGTTGCAGAGCCCAATAAACAAGTCTAGAATATTTTTAATAAATAACTAATCAACAGAAATATGTCATGTTATATACCAAATTAAAGAAAATTTAATTCTGAATTTTATTGAAGTAAAAAATATGAACATTTTGCTAAAATATTAATTTAATAACACTTTTTAAAGTGATATCAAAAAAAAAGGTACCTATTTCATAATTACTTCCAAAATCTTCTGTTTTTAAAAATAAGTTTTTTTGTTAATTGTAGGGGATTTTCGAAAATTTAAGAAAAAATATGTTGATAATAGTTCAAATCAAACTTGTGAGCTTAAATCAGGTGATTGCTTCAATACAGAGTAATGTTAACAAACAAATCGGCAATACCATATAGCACTTCTAAAATATGGCAATCAGATGGCTTTATCGAATTATTTATATTGTAGTTTAATAAAATATGCATCAAATGAAAAAAGAAAATATTATTTTTCTAACTTTAATTACATATTTTTTTAAAAATATATGTAAGAAAATTTTCAAACAGCAACTTTTTTTTAATTGAAAAGTCATGTGTTGTACAAAACACGTCTATAGATGTCCTTGACCTAAAAGGGTTAAGGCAAACGAACTATGCAAAAAAACTCAAATATTATGAAACATTACTGTAGTAAAAACGAAGAAACAGTAAAATTTTCTCTTTATTAGAAAAAGATATCATTTACATAACTAATTTTAATTTTTTATTATTAAATGACTGAAAAAGGGCAGGTTAATAAGAGCTATAATTCAGAAGGAAATATAAAAGTTAAGAAAAAAAGAATAATTGTTTTAAAACAAACCAATTTGTCTATTACAAATCTAAATATCCCTTTATTGTGCAACTGTCTAATAGTTCATTTATCACATTTCTCACAAATGCTGTAAATTTTTCACTTTAAAGTTCCACTGATTTTCAATGCAAAATTTGCTAGTAAGAATTGTAGTAGCTGGAAGAGGAAATCCTTGAGGTAATGGATTGAAACTCTTTTTTTTTTATAGGTCTGTTAGTGCCATTAGTAAACCTTAAATACTAAATTTCAACTTAATATATGCTAAGGTGGGTAAGAAATTAAGCATTACAGATCAAGTAGCAATTGCAAGAAAGTCTTTAAGACTACTAAAACAGAGAGAAAAATTATATACTGAAATGGCATTCTGGCTTGATTTACTTATGGGTTTTGTACCATTAGAAAAACTATGAATTTTTACTCAATACACTCTTTATTGCTTAATATTTAATATTTTTACATTACACCAAGCAACAAAGAATCATACATATATATATGAGGACTGTTCACAATAAAAAGCTCCTTATTTTGGTATATAACAAGACACACTTTTTATTAGTTACTTCAGATTCAAGTTCTAACATTCAAGTTTTTTTTACCTGGAAAAAGCTTAAAAATGCTTTGGCTACCAGATTCAGTTTACTTTTGCAACTGAGGCGTGCAAAATGTTATAATGGTTAAATATTATTGTAGGCCCTCATCTGTTGAAGGTTTGCTGTTCCCAGATTAGACCATTCAAGAAATTATTTTATTTTTGCAGATCCACCAGAAAACTGCTACCACAATAGTTCTTTCATTTTTTTAACATTAATTGGCAATTATCACTGGAATTTTCATGAAATTTAAAAGTCAACTAAATTGTTTAATATGTAAAATTTTCGACTATTTCAATTGTTCTTTAAAAGTATAGTACTATACATTAAACTTGTGATAAACTTTTTCAAACTTCAGTTGAAAAGTATCACAAACGCAGATGAAAAAAAATGCAGCATCTTACTCTGTTGTATGTTATTATAACAGGTACTACATACTTTATTATAACACAATATTATTTCTCAAACATTAATTTTATCACACTAAGTGTAACATATCCAATGAGTGCCAAGCACTGAAAAACTATATATCAAATTGCTAAGTGCAAAAATAAAAATATTCGAAATTAAGTTCCACCTAACCATGGCAGTGCAATCTAAGGCCCACGCCTTAAATAAGTGAAAAACAACTGAATAAGATTTAAAAAAATTACTTACACTTCAACTCTTACGAACAATTCTAAGTTTACCTTTAAGCCAATTTTAACCTAAGTTAACTGCTAAAGCTATAAGATAGCTCAAAGGGAAAATAAGCTATTCACAATTTACAAAAATTCCTTTGAAACAGTAACAAAGATTTTCTAACCAAATTTAACCTTCTGAACTATAAACTTCAAGAAGAGATAAAGCCAATGTGTGACAATAATCAGCATTGATTTGAAATCTATTTTATAGATTATACATAAATTATTTTTTTGATTTTGTAAAACTATTTTATAGCATAGCTTTTGAGACAGTCACTAGCCTCTCTTTAATTTCTTCACAGTCCATTTGTCTTAGACTAAGTTTGCTAGCATCATAGTGTTACCAAGTCTACACAAGTCCCTACAGGTGCCCAGAGGTCTTTCTTTCCTTGATGACACTAAACCAGAACTCACAACCTGCTAACTCCTCCAATATAATCCCCAGCACAGGAAGTATTTTTTTCATTATTAGTCATATCAAGTATTATTTCAGTTTTAACACCAGTGTTACATGCTTTAATTGTATTATGCACAGGCTATTTCATTTGTTTTTTGTAAATGAACCATACTCTTTGTCAGTGGTACCTGAAGATGTCCTGCTAATAATCTGTATTGTTCTGTCCAAGATAGAACTGCTGTGACACTTAATTTCATATGCAGTCTTTGCTAGTTCTCCTCCTGTTGATCTTAGTCAATCATCAGTTGCCAGCTGTCAGTGTGATTGTAACTCATCATTACAACAAAAAAATCTTTTTTGATACATATTATTAGCTGTTATACCCTTTGGGTTGGGCTGTATGGAGATTCTCTTTCCTAAGCACTATTTGCTTCGCTTCTTTTTTACACTTAAGTATGAAATGCTCCAAGCAACCTACCAACTTTGCAATTTTATAGATATGCTGCCTTTCTTGCCAAAAATGTTTTTATTAAATGACAAAAATTGCATAGCAGGGCAGTTCTTTAAAGAACTCTATATTTTGTTTAGTGACTACAGTTGTAAAGGATAAGAACCATAGAGGCAGAAAGTTTCTTATGAACTTGAAATCAATCCTTTGACTTCTGTGATATGACTGTAGGAAGGGAAATTTTAGCTGAAAATTTGAAATCAGAGGAAAATGTTGTTAATTTGCTGCTGCAATATAAACATGCCTTGGCCATGTAGATAACCAACATAACATCCATATAAGTGCATAATATACTGGCTGTAGAAGTTTTGACCATTCCATCTTCAATAAGCCATAAAACTATAGGGTTGGTGCAAAAATAAAGGAAAGCACAAGACATGCAAGAATAATCATTTCCATAATTAACTAATGTGACATTTAATCAAGAACATAATTATCATTAGTAGATATGACCATGTTCCAATGATCTACAAGTTTGTAGATGACATTCTTGTAGAAACTCTTATCATTAGTGGCAATGCATTCTTTCACCTCATCTTCATTCTGAAACTTCCTATCAGAATTTGTTAATGGATCACAACAGTGGAAATCTGAGGAAGCAATATGAGGGATGCATCATTATTTCCCAGCCCTTGTCGCAGCTTCTGCTGTGTCCATAATGCAACATGGGAACTTACGTTGTCGTGGTAGAACATGACATCTTTTCTATTACCAATGCCAGGCATTTGGTCTTCAGGGAGGCACTTTAGTCCAACTGCTCACAAAATCAACAAGTTGATGGAACCAGTTTAAAAGCTTATAATGGATTTACCCTGCATTCCTAACAAAAACAGAGCATCATCTTAAGAGAATACATTTCGTTTTGCCATAGCCTGAGATGATTCTCTTGCTTGACACTGACAGTATCTTTTATGGACATTATCATAAACAATCCACTTTTCATCCCCTGTAATCATTCTGTCAAGAAAACCATCAACCTTTTGCCAAACAAGCAATGAAGCATATGCAATATAATGAGCCACTATGTCAGTTGTCATAGCATTTCTGCTATGACAACTGATGTGAGGTCTAGGTATCTAGTTTATATACATAAACAAACTTCGGCAGATGTTAAACAGATGATTGATTGGTGTTCAGAAGGTGTGCTTGGATACTAGACATTAATTTTCATTCAGCGATGTTTATAAACAGTCATCGTTCAACTCCACTGGCCGGCCACTTTGAGTTTTGCTTCTGAACTTAAAGCACCTGACTGGAACTTGTCATACCACTGGTAACAAGTGCTTTTAGAAATGATTTTGTCCTCAAAAGCTTTGCACAGTTTATCCAAACATTCTTGGGCACCAACACCATTTCTGAATTTGTGCAGCATGATGGGAATTAACACATATTGCACTGGCATGTGAAATACCTGTTGCCATTTGTACAGCCTAAATGTAGGTACCACATGCCATTAGATACCAGAGCTATGCATGAGTTATCTTTTTTAAGTTGTTTACAAGACCGCTGCACATTTCCTGACAATGGCAAATGCGTGGTTCATATTTTTTCCCCATTACTTTTGCATCAACCCAATATATTCACCATAAATTGGAGGAAAGCCAATCAGGAACCCTTGTTCTCATAGAATATGCTAATTAATTTTAAATTAAAATATAAAAGTTTATGGAAGAAAACAACTGATTTAAAGTTAAATAGTTTAATGTGTTATGTGTAATTGCTCTCAATAATTAATACTTTCAACTTGTGTGAAACTGTTTGATATCCAATAACCAATGATGAACTATGTCAGTACAAACAAGTTGGACTAAGCTGAGAAACGTATCCTTTTTTTTCTACTAATGCTTGCATAACTTACATATAGTCACTTAGCACAGTGCAGCATTTTTTGTACAACATCTTATAGTGAACATATTTATTATAACAAATATTGTTTACAGAGAAATCCTAAAGTAAAAATAACTTTTAGTGCATATGATTTGTTTCATTATATAGGTCCCCCCATTTTGGACATTTTTTTGCATTTCACACAATGAATTACAGTGCAGAGCAATGTATATCTCTAGTATAAATAGAGGCTACTTATTTAATAATTATGATTATTACTATAATAAATGATAAACACTAAATGCAAAAATGTATAATTACATCATATATCAACACTTTCTTTACTTCTCCAAATTTCGAACATTCTTCTCTGAGATCTTTTTGATAATCCAAAAGGAGGGTTGCATCATTCTGAATGTGAAAGAGGAAAAAAAGATAAATTACTTTCTTTTAAAATGAAACTACACAACCTTCTCTGAGGAAAAAAAATGCACAAAATTTTTTTTCATCATAATAAAAATTTGTCACCTAAAAAAATTAATTTTCCCCTACCTACTACTAGTGTTAAACATGAATCAAAAATGCATAAAATTTTTATTTTAAGATGCTCCAAATAAAGCATTTTCTTCATTTGGAGCATCTGAAAATTATTGAAATTTCTATTCATATTACAATTATTGTGGTTCATTAGTTTCTTTTTAATAAATAATATTTTTTTATTTGCTTGCCAAATCCTCTTTTTACTACTCTGTAAAAATCTTATTAAAGCATCAATTTTTTGTCAGATGTTTTATTTTTATTAAATCTAGAATTAATACTATTTAATTTAGTATATAGCACAATCTATTCTTGTTCATTCTTCATTTGCAAAATAAGTTCTATTTTGTTTTTCATTAAGCGCAGTGTAAAAAAAATCTGAACACGTGGATGTAACTATATTTTCCACCCGGACTCTAGAAGAGTTATGAAAATATTAATGTTTCATTCATAAACTTCATGAATATACAAATTTACACTTTCTCATGATTTCTTTTGAATTAACAAGGATTTGTGTTCTTAACTACAACTTTAAATTTATTTAGGCCCTTGCCTAGCAAGTGTTCAATGTTCATAGAAAAATGTTAGCTAAATGTTGTGGTAAGCAAACATCAAAACATTAATACAATATAATAAGCAATAAAAACATATCATAAATCATGGATATTACAAAGAGAACATGATTTAGCTAAATGCCAGAAACAAATCACACCCCTTTGTTAAC
Source organism: Ryuthela nishihirai (assembly GCA_038380435.1). Classification (NCBI taxonomy): domain Eukaryota; kingdom Metazoa; phylum Arthropoda; class Arachnida; order Araneae; family Heptathelidae; genus Ryuthela; species Ryuthela nishihirai. Next base: position 21,908,697 of record JAWZYU010000010.1, read on the forward strand.
AAACTTTTTAACACTAACATGCACTTATTCTGTCTATTAGTTAGAGGCTAGAACATTGTATTTGAATGTTTTTCACACTATAGTAGATTTCAATGTGATATTATTTATTGAAAATATTTGAAGTTTTGTTTCCATTGTAATCAGTAACATGCAAGCTTCAAGATTTTGAGCAAATTGAATTGTTTGAGACTTAAAATAGAAGTTTTAGGATTCAAAATTTCACTGCAAATTGAGTGGCCAACACAATTATCTTTTTCTTTCGAAATGACGTTTTTTACAGCTTGCTTTTATACTTACAATCACTTTGCAATTTTTCATTTATAATTTTTGCAATATTTTTAGCCTACATTGTAACATGAACATTTTATTTTCTTCCCCTGACAAATGTTTCAACATTCGAATTAAACATGGTTTAGCATTAGTAAATGTTATGTACTATACTTGCATCATTTCAAATTCAATCTACCACCACTTCTAGAATTCCTCAAATCAATGCTTTGTTTAAAATGGCTTGAGAAGCTGTCACAACTAAGCCAAAAAAAAGGCCTGGACTTCTTTACATTTTTGGCTACAATTTCAATAATTATTTTTGATGAACATCCAAATTTTGAAGTGTATTGTGCTAATTCAGATAAAACACATGAAAGTCACAAGTAGCCACATCTGTAAGGACATGACAATTCATAAACATGATCAACATTCATAAACAACTTCATTTTTGAGCATGGCCAAATTATTATCACAATGCACAAAGTACCATGAAACATGCCAATGTATGCAAATTTTCTTACCGACCTAAGTAATCTACATCGCTCCAAATTCATATAAAAGCTGCAGAGGGATGGTGGAAAAGTAACGTCAAGTGTGAAAATGGGTAAAAAGGCTGATCTGACAGACTTCAAAGGGGGCTAATCGTTGGAGCGCAATGGGCAGGAACATCTGTAACAGAGGTGATGAAACTCGGTAGAAAATTCTGGGGCTTATATCCCAAGTGTACGGAGAATGGCAAGGAATAGCAGGAAAAAAGCTCTGACAGACAGGAAAGGTGGTTTGTTGGCATCACATGTATGATAAAATAGAGCTGCTGCAGCTCATCAGCTGAGAGATAACACTAGCAGTACTTCAAAACCCTCATTTCAACAAAAACAATGAACAGAGAATTGAAAACTTTGAAATTTGGGGACCATACCATGATACAAGTCTTTAATTTCTGAAAACAACAGGACTCAAAGATTCCAATGATGTATGGAGTAGAGAACTTGGTCAGTTGAAGGCTACAAACATTTTATGGTCAAAAGAATCACTGTGCACTGTTTGGAACAGACAGCTGATGTAAAGTATGGTGACAATGCTATGAAGCAAGGGACCCATTATGTGTAGCTCCTACTCTTCAAGGTGTTTGAAGCAGTGTTGATGGTGTAGGAGCATTTTCTTGGCACAGATTGGATTCTCTGGTGTCTATGCAGGGTCACATCACTTCTTGAAAGTATAAATGCATCTTGGATGATCAAGACTGGATCAGAATACATCATTTTCACCCCAGCAGAGATGACAAATTCCATGACAATAATGCACTGACCCATTGCTCTTGAATCATATAGGATTGATTTAAGGAACATAAAACAGACTTTTATCACCTTCCTTGGCATGCAATATGCCTGATCTTAACCCAATCAAAAACATATGGGGCAATTTGGAAAGTGTTATTTAAATGCACAGACCTCTGGTCCTCAGAGATGTTCTAGCTATTTTGCAGGAAGAGGGAATAAAAATACCTCCTTCTGTATGTATTCTGAAAGTAGGTGAAAAGCATGCCATGCTGAGTCTGGACTTTAATTTCTACCTACAGAGACCTAATTAAGCATTAGGTTCATAATAATACACTGCTGGCCATTAAAAGTGAAACACCAGGAAAGACAAGAGATATCAAAGCCATATTTAATGAATACATAGTTTATGTTACAAGGATCAAATGATTACAAATACAACTTGATTAGACTTGTGGAATACAAAGAAATCAGTATTTTGTATAGCCACATGAGTGGCAATAACTGCTGCTACATGGTCCAGCATTGAGAGGATGAGACTTCAGATGTGTGTTTGGGGAATGTCAGTTCATGCAGTTTTGATACATAGCCAAAGTTCATCTGTTGTAGCAGCTGCTGGTGTCTGGTGTGCCAGTCGTTGAGAGATCATGGACCAGACATGTTCAATTGGGGACAGATTCGGTGAACATGCAGGCCAAGGTAAAAGTGTCACACGGTGGCTATCCAGAAATTGTTGGATGCATGCCACATGTCGGGCATTGTCCTGTTGGAAAATGGCACCAGAGAGCCCCTGATGATAAGGCAAGACCACAGACTCCAACACCTCAGTGATGTAATGCTGGCTGTTCAAAGTAGCAGTAATGCATATGAGGCACGTGCATGAGTGGAGTCCAATGGCATCTCATACCATAACACCAGGGTCTGGACCTATATGGCACTGCATCATGCATGTTTCACTGAGCCTGTCGACGCAGTACTGTCAGATATGGATTCGTCCATCATGGTGGTGCATACTGAAGCAGAATTCATCTGAAAAGACAATGCGATGCCATTAGCACATCCATGCGCTTGGCACCATTGCAGTTGTATACACTGTGTTGTAGAGTCAATGGTGGCTGAAAGCAATGGCCACCTAGCAAAGATGCCCCAATGCTGCAGACGCCACCAAACTGTATGTGAGGACACTGGTTGATGTGCAACACACCCTAACTGTTGAGCTAAGGTTTTGATGTGGCTGTACGATCATTTATAGCCATGCACATGAGATGTCTATCCTCTTGTTCGTTTTGTGGCAGGGCCGTTGAGATCCCTTACGTCAGTGAGTTTGTTCCTCCTCTGCCCACTGTGGCAGAATTCCATCCAAAATGAGCACCAATGTCTTAGTACAATAATCTGCCTTCCCGTAATCTCACAATTCTTCCTTGATCAAAGTCGGAAACTTGGTTGTGTGGATGCCATGTTCTTCGATGGGGCATACTTGATCTTTTAGTACACAAGAACTGTGAGCAAACACAATTGCAGTGCTTTGCATGGCTCTTTGTAATCTCCTCTTATATCACTTCCAGGAGGAATTTACTGTAACACACGATGTGCGTATGTGCTGTGCTTTGAATAATTTACATGTTCTCCCATGGGCTACCCATCTTACATATTTAGGGACAATCTGATGAGTTCTTCCTGGTGCTGCACTTTTAATGGCCAGCAGTGTAGCTCTAAGGTTCCTATTTAGAACTTTGTTCCAGGGCACCCATTTGGAACTTGACTCCAGGTCTCCCAATTGCTTAATCCACCTTGGTTCATATATATATATGTGCAATTTAAAACACTGACAAACTGTTATAAACTTCAACATTCCATTAGTCATATGTAAGACTGGTTTAAGAGATGGGGGGGGGGAGGGATAAGAGTGTCCAGGTCCCAAGAAAATGAGCATTTTTACTATTATACCTAGCACTATTGTTTTTTTAAAGCAACATATGATTTCAATTAGTGACAAAGATTAGTGACAATTGGTAACAAAGATATTATGTTCAAAGAAAGCTGTAGCATTATCTTTCTGTATTATGCCAATGGGAATCTTAACTCTGAAGCTTTATGACATTAAAATATACATCTAATGGAAAAATGTGATGAAGATAAAGATTGTAGATCCATCAGGTTCTTTTCGAGCAGCTTGTATGTGTAGAAGGGTACTTGCAAAGTTCTAGGTGACTTCAATGCTTCAATACCTTGTTAGGATGTTGTTGCTATTTAGGTGCCCAATAAACACAAAATCAGATTTTACATAAATAAATAAATAAATAAATAAATAAATAAATACCCCCTCAAGCAGCTGCTTGCCACAGAGGTCTGACAGGAGACTGCCAGTTTATATGCCACAGCAGAAGGTCTGAGAGGATGGCAGGACCTCAGCAGAAAAACGACACGTATATTCATGCCTTACCCGGGGCTCGAACCCAGGTCCCGTAGATCAGTAGCCAAGCGTGCTAACCACTCAGCCACGGGACGGCTACGACTTTACATACTTAATGCATTCAATAAAAAACTGTGCCTGAAGTTAAACACAATCAAATTTATTTAAATCTTGATTTATCATCAATATTCATTCAGTATTTGAAGAGTTACAGAAGTGGAAAATTTAATATTAAATTATCTTGTTTCATAAAAATCATTCATAATTATTTTCTAACATAAAAAAAAACATGCAACTTTTAAAATTTATATTTTATTAAATGATTTGAAAATATTTATATAAGTTTTAATTAATATCTGAAATAAATTCTTATGACCCATTACTGTTATGAAATATTCTAGCTTCCATAATTCCTTAAATACTATACGAATGCTGTTGGAAATCAAGATTTAAATAGTTAAGATTATGATCTTTAATTTATTTTCAGTAATATTTTTTCATTAAATAAATATTTTAGAAGTTACAGAGTTTCAGAGTTAGATTCCCATTCACATAACACAAAAATTCTCTAATATTTCATTAGGGTGTAACTCAGTTCCGTATATTGTAAAGATATTACTCATTTTGAGTTAATGGGAAAAATTTAAATTAATCCAAAATATTATTATTCAAAAGTGATCTCTAATAATATTTTGTCTAATTGGTACCAAAAACAAAACAGAGGGAAAAATGAAAAATAGAAAACCATAAAAAAATGTTTTATTGTGCTTTCTTAATTACTAACAAAATAACAATTAAATATGCATTGCCCTACTAATTCTTTTAATGTTTAATTTTAAGCATATAAAATGAAAAAGAAAATAAATAAAAGTATGTAAATGCTAAAAATACAAAAACAGTGTGTTACTTAATTTTTACTAACAAGTTACTAACTTATTATATTGTATGTTACTTAATGTTAATAATTACAAAACAAATTACTAAAAAACCATAAAACAAACAACAAAAATCTCATACAAAGTGCATGTTTTGTAGTGTTATATTTGTAAAATAGCTAAATGCTTATAACTGTTCACTGGTTTTTTTTCTCCCTCTTCTTTCCTTTACCCAAAAGTAAAATATTCATTAAAGACAGCCACTCTTCCAGCTTAGCTCCATGCAGGTTCATATTCCTTCTCCCCTGCACCTCTCACCTACCTTAGCATGCACTCTTAATGCAGTGCAACTCCTGCCTCTCCCAGAGATCTTAATCCTCTCTCTGCGAAACAACACAGAAAGTGTCTTCAATACAGAAGCATTAAACTTTGACCCTAACCAGCACAAGTTCCAAGCTCCCTTAGCTTCCCTCAATATATAATCTCTACTTTAAAATAAACAATTTCCCTATAAGATTATAAATATCTTTACAAGAAATGAATTTTCCTTCCCTCCCCACTCCAACTTGCCATTTTTCTTCATCTTTATTTTCTACCTTAACTTGGTTCTACAGATACTTAATGCCTTTTTTTTTATCATTTTATTATAATAAATCATCTAAATTATCCTTGTTTTTTCATTGTTCTTACATCACATTGAGTATCTCTCCCTTTCTTTCTTGCCGTATCTCCTCTTCCCCTGACTGCAATCCCTTCATTTTGACTTTTCATCACCCAAGGGGGGCTCAGGCTTCACCTGAACTAGCACTAACCAGGTGGCATTCAACCCCCGAACATGGTTAGGCATGGTTAACTGCAAGTCTAGACTGGGTTGGCGATTGATTTCCCTTTCCAAATGTTTTACTATATTTCCCTTTCCTCTTATACTTTAAAATGATATAATTACTCTGAAGATTGGCAATTTAACCCATTTTATTTATTCTTATCTTATTTTTCTTTATTGTTAACACTGTTAATAACAAAGTTACCAATAACATCTGTATTGCCTCATACACTCTAATTATAGTCCTTAATGTCTATATGTATGTAATATCATAAAATGTACACTGAATATATATTAAAAAAGAAAAAAATCTTCTTAAAATAGGAAAAGAGTATGTCCTGTAATGGTCTACTTGGCATGTAACTGCATTGGTTTAATTATTTTATTGGTTACCATGCTTCTTTTAATTCCAAAGTAATTTCCAAAGTAAAACATTTCTAAAAGCCAGCCACTCTCCATATCAAAGCTCCTGGAAGGCTTGCATTCCTTTCCTCCTTCCACCTACTTAGCAAGCAACTCTGGGGTGGGGGTGGCTCAGTCGGTAGCGCACCAGGCTTGTAATCTGTAGTTCCCAGGTTTGAGTCCCAGCTGGATCAGCGTTGAGATTTATTTCCGCAAAATTCCCCGCCCTGCCCACAGTCAGTAGGGGACACTGATGGACTTGGAAAGGCCGACATCTGTCGGATGGGATGTTAAGCTGTGGCCGTGTATGGGAGAGCCATACCCTGTGCATATTAAAGAACACGCTGGATGGCCTTGACGGGAGGCCACCATCTCTCTCCCAACAGCTGTTCCAGTGGGTCCCCTCCCCCAACCTTCTCTGAGCCTTCGGGGTGCATGTGACCTGGCCATTTAGCCCATGGTGTGCAAAAAAGTGCCGCTCAGAGGTAAAACAACCTAACCCAAGCAACTCTCATTGCCTCTCCACTCCTGCCTCACCCAGTCTATTTAATCTCCTTTCTCAAAAGCCCAAACAGGAAGTGCTTTCAGTACTATCGTACTGAGCTCTTGACCTTCTATATGACAACCACCTTCAATGTCAAAGCTCTAGCAGGCTTGCACTCCTCTTTCCCTCCCCCCTACTTTCCACCTACCCTGGAATGCAGCACATTACAGTCTCCACAGTCAATTAAATTATAAGTTCACAGCAATGTAGTTAAAACAATATTTAATACACGATTTATGCTGTTTAAAAGGAGTAAGCCTACGATCAATCACATATACACTTTGACTATCTCATGTATAGTAATGGTAAGAGTTGTTACATTTGTATGACAGAACTTAGCATAGACTATAAAACAGAATCAATTACAGATTAGAAACTTAAATTTTAAACTGTTAACAGCACCAATAAATAAATATCAATTGCATTATGCAGAAAAAATTTACATTAATTTAAATAAGGACCGCTTGTGCAACACGGACATTCCACTCCTACCGGCGGCATGGAGTCTCCTGTTGTGCGAGCATCAAACAAATCAGATAACTAACCAATAGGGGGATGCTCTCATATATACCTACTACCTTACTTGCTACTTTGCCTGATGAAGTCCCACAAGCGTCCGGGTATGAAACATGTCATAAATCTGTTGATATATGGGAAAGGCAGGCCATAAACTTTTAAAGTTTTTAATCTGATGCTTTAACTAATTTGTTTTTCACTTGCACTGATGTATGCTTGTTCATGGAGTTTGTGGGATGCAAACCCGGAAATAAATTTGAAGCTCGATTATACTGAAAGTTGACAAATGGAACTGCTTCCTGAGCTTAAGTATATCACATTAACGAGTTTGTTGAAAATTTCAAGCATCAATACCATTGAAATATACCATCTTTAATATCAACATAGTTCTGGACTGGTATCTGGAGTATTATATGCATACATCGACAGTTAATACTTGTGAACAGATAGCACATGTGCTACTACTATGATCACTTCTACAATTTCATCTATGTGTGCCTGCATCTTTAAATGAAGACTGCACCAAAACGGATCATATTATGTCACTTAACCAGCTGTAGCCAGCAGGACTTTCCTTGAAAAATGCTAATGTTATGACTATTACTTTGAACCATTATCGTTTTAAAGATTGCATTAAGTTCTGTCATACAAATGTAACACTCTTACTATGACTATACATGAGATAGTCAAAGTATATATGTGATTGCTCCTAGGCTCACTTCCTTTAAACAGCATAAATCGTGTATTAAACATTGTCTCCACAATCAAGGTTGGATGATGCCTGTGAGGGTTGCCTTGATTTTGTTGTCCTGCCTGTGGCTTTTCTCCCTCATTTTCAACCCAAGGTCGCCTGCAGAATCTCCGGTTTGCCAGAACTTGCACAGCATGGCCAGCAACTCTCCCCCATCTCAGTTTGGTGTGGTTCAATGTTCAGGACCACACCTATCCACATGAAGATGATTTTTGCAAATGCTTTCTCCCCTCTCTACACTTTACTCCCTTTCCTTCCAAAACTAAATTAATTATATCAGCAAATTTTATTTTTTTTTTACTTAATAAATTTTATATTCCTAAACCTTAAACATATTCTCATGACTGGCAATTCTTAACCACAAAATCAAAACAAATTCAAACACTGTCTAGACTTCATTCAAGACTTACTATCTTTTTTTTTCTATCCCCCTTTTTTCCTATTTTATTTCTCTCTATTACCATCCCAACTTTTTTTCTTCCTCCCTTTACTTATTATCTTATGATTTTATTCTGTCTCATTTCTATTTTCTTCACCTATTTTTTTCTCTCCCTTTCTCTATTTTTAATCTCCTTATTTCTTTCCTTATTATTCTCAAAAAAACTTTCTTTATCATGGAGTAAGGGTGCTTAGTTGGTAGTATGCTAGGTTCATAATCTGCAATGTTCAGGGTTCAAGCTAGGCAAGTGTAGAGTTTTCTCTGCTAAACTCCCCACCCTGCTCACAGTGAATAGGGTCATTGCTGGGCTTGAAAGAGCTACTTCCGTCATATGGGACATTAAGCCATGGCCCCGTGTGTGGGAGAGCCATACCCATGCATGTTAAAGAATATGCTGGATGGCCTTGATGGGAGGCTCACACCCTTTTCCCAAGATGCTGTCCAGTGGATCCCCTCACCCAATCATCCACAAAATCACGAGCTTCGAACTTGGGCATTTGTCCCAACCATCTTATATTTAGGTAGCGAAAATCATTTTATATATATATATATAAAAAGCTCGAATTTACTGTTTAAAAAATGGAAGCCGTTCAGCACAATTCATTTACAGAGTTACCACATAAATTTAGACCATAATGCTACCTAACCATATTGGCAATAAATCCATGGCACAGTTCAAAATTTGAAAAGTTCCTGCATTCCAGATAAGAATGAACAGACTGAAAAAATTAGATAACATTACATTATTGTAGATCATTCGACAGGTACATTCTCCGCTGCTTCGCAGCTTTAATGTCAATTCACTCAATCAGCACAAAATGTGACTTATGGTGACATTCATCAGATGTAATACTGTCTTGTATAGTGGAACATCGGATGGCATCATTTCAATCATACTCTAGTGCCTGTGGCACTGGTATGTGATAGCTGACATCATACTTCTCTCCTTTATATAACTCACATCACGGGTGATGTCCCTGTGATATGCATACGGAACGTTGCATGTACTCCAGTTGCTGTTTCCATTATTTTCATAAACCCCTGTACATTTTTCCATCTTTACATGCTTTGGATTTTAGCATCTGGCAATACTATAATGATTTAAACAATGTGAAATGTATAATTAATCACAGCTATGTTAAGTTTTATTAGCTGGTGAATAATCCTGATCTGAGGTCATCACAGGTACCTGAACTCTTGCTTCTACAAGTGTCATCAAATCCTACATTGGAAGAAGTCTTCCAATGTAGATGGCTTCAGCCTTTAGAAGTGGGGGAATGGGCCTTTGTCCCATGCCTGCGATTAGGGGAATGGGCCTTTGCCCCATGCCTGCAATTAGGGGAATGTTTGATATTGTCAGCATTTCCCCTCTCAATAAACATAGTTTCTTTAAACAGTCCACTAACCATTCTCTCCCCATAGGTAGTTGGAATGTGAGGACTCTGCACAAAGATTATTCTCTTGATGTCCTCACAAAAGAATTCCACCATTATAATTTAGATTTTATCAGCTTGCAAGAGACCATATGGACAGATAAAGGTCAGATTCTTAAAAATAATCTTAAACTTCTCTTTTCAGGGAGGGAAGATAAAAACATCTCCAAGGCGTGTCTGCTTCTCAGAAGACAAGCTAGTGATTGCTCTCCTAGGATATGAGTGCATTAATCCTTCCAGTGTCTACATCATTTGTATATGTTTGGAGAATCAAAATTAAGAGGCCAAGGATGTATGTATCCATTTTTAGTACAACAAAAAAAAAATTGATTTTTTAGAAATAAAAATTGCTGTTGCAATTTATATATATATATCTAATAAAAATATATAATTCAGGCTTCAAAAATAATATTTCGTTTTTTAATTTGATGCATATTTTATTAAACTACAATTTAAATAATTTGATAAAGCCATCTGATTGCCATTTCTTAGAAGCACTAATAGGTATTACTGATTTGCTTGTTAACGTCCCTATTTGCTGAAGCAACCTTCCGATTTAAGCTCACAAGTCTGATTTTAACTATTATCAACAAATTCTTCCTTAAATTTTTGAAAACCTTCTCAAAATTAACAAAAAACTACTATTTTTAAAAACGATAGATTTTGGAAGTAATTACAAAATAGTACCACCATCCCCCCCCGTTTCACACTCTTTTCTGTCATAAACCTATTTCAGTATTCCCAAGTTATTTTTATCATTTTTTTCCACAGCATTCTATGCATCTTTCAAGCTCTTAAAATTGAAACTGGAAGTAAACACATCCTTTTTAGAAATTCTGGATGCAGCTGCATTTAATTAGTTATGCTTCACTGAGGCAAACAAGATGCAGATGGATGACACATGCAATCTCTGTTCTGTGTGCTGTTTTTTTTTACATTTTGGTCCAGCATATTGGATACCCTTGATAAAGTTAGTATTTACTTTTTTTATATTTAAACCTTAGTTTTCATTTCAGTAGATTTAGTTTCGGGAATTAGCGATCTTTTGGTCAATCGATAAGTATTATTTTTTTTCTTCAGAATCATGCTACATCGTATGGACAGCCTACAACCTGTTGCTGTGGATATTTTAACATCACATTAGGCTATATGTTAATTTTTCATTTTATTTATTATTTTTCCAGTAAAACTTTAATCTGGTATCATTTTCTGAAAATAAATGAGGTCTTGGATATGGAAGCAAATTCATTTCTGCAGATTTATTTCCATTAGTCAGTGATCTTTTGGTTGGCTGATTTATTGATCTTTCAGATTTAGGTGGCTTAAAAGAGAGCTGGCTTAAAAGATGTTGCGGATATTTTATTTAACATACCATTAGGTTAAATGTAGTTTTCTTTTATTTCTTTTTTTAGTAAAAAAAACTTTGAGTTTGTACCATTTTCTGAAAATGAATATCTTGGATACAGAAGCAAAATACACTTCTTTGGTACGGAAATCAGCCGTCATGTGGGAGGGCAATTTCGAGAAGGTGTCCCCTCTGCTAAACTCATGGTGCAATCCCCCCCCCCTTCTAGAAAAATATATATTTTTTAAATTACGAGTTTATATTGAATGATTTTAAAGGCAACCTTGGCTATGCCTCAATACCTTGGCTGTGCCACACAGACGATATAATGCTATTTTTTTTGCTCTTGTGCACAAACCTTTCTGCACTTTTTTTGCACTTAGGCAAGATCACCAAATTTCAACACCCCCCCAACCACCACCACCAAAAAAAAAAAAAATTCACAATGATTAGTAAAAAAAAAAGCCAAGAAAGTTTTTTTTTCTGCTTCATAACCAGTTCAGAAAATCCCGTGAATGTGAGAAGTCACGTTGTATAACACTGGCAGTGTTTAAAATATACAATACTGAAAAGAATCATTAAAAGAAATAAAAATTCTATTTCAGGTTGAATAATATATTATTCAGGAGGAAATTTCCTTACGATAAATATATATAATTATTTTTATTCATCAGGTTTTCCAAAATGAAGCCTTAATTATATAGTGTAATATTTTTTTCACCATATCAAATTGAAAAAGGCTTATTAAAATCAATATGCTTGCAAATTTGTTTATATTATTTATTTCATTAAATTCGTAATTAAATTCTGTTTAATTTGGTATATAACATGACCTATTTCCATTGATTAGTTTTTTTTCGTTTAAATTCTAAAGTTGACTTGTTTATGTGACTCGGCACAATTGGCTAAAAGCCTAGAATTTTCTCATAGTATGGTATCAAGAAAAAAAAAAATTTTGTTTTTCAAAAATATATAGTCATTCATGTGCAATGTAATCATTTCTGTCTATTAGTCTTTTTTTTTAAATAAATTTTTATTTGTGTTGTCAGATGCATTTTCTTACTACATGACTCTAAAAAAGTCCTATTAAAATGAAACATATGACTTTTTTTGTTAAATATTTTAAGAAAATCCAGAATTAAATGCTGATTAATTTGGCATACAACATGCCCTAATTCCTTTCATTAGTTATTTAGCAAAAAAGGTCTAAAGCTTTTTTTTTGGCTGAGCATAGGGAGAAAATAGTTTGGCTTCAGGATGTAAACCTGTTTTTCAGGTTGGACATTGGAAGGGTTAATGAAAAGTTTCTTACAGCAAAATTTCAGACAAGCATTAAAAACTTAAATGTTATCTGCTGTTATGCCCCCACTGAGGATGACGATGAGAAGGATAGGTTTTATGAACAACTTCAGGATATTTTGAATTCTGTCAAGAAAAGAGATATTACCCTTGTTCTAGAGAACTTCAATGCCAAAGCCTTAACTGGCATAGTGGTTAGGAAGCTAGTGACTGTTCCAGCAAGGCAACTTTGTGTATTGTGTTAGCTCTAACTGAGGCAGTGGTCAGCAGTGACTTTGGTATTGATAGGGCATATCCTTGTATGAGAAGGCCTGTAAAAGTTAGGAGTAGCTTCTAGGATTCTTCTCTGTCCTATATGCTGCAAAAAAATAAAAAAAAAGTTGGTACTGACTCTGACTTTGTGATAGGCCCTATTGGTAGCTGCAATGGTTTGAGAATAACTAACACTTATTACAAATATCACAACATACATCAGTACACCTGGGTTTCACCAGATGGGCTGCATAAGAATATGGTTGATTATGTATTAATTAACAGCAAATGGGCTAGTACTGTTAGGAATACCAGGTCATATAGGGCAGCTGAAATTGGATCTGACCATTACCTTGTTAAGTGTCTTGCAACTTAAACTTAAAAAGTGTTGTACTAAGCTTAAAAATTTTACTTTTAATACTGAAGCTCTGAAAGACCCAGTTATAGCTAAAGTGTGCCATGATAGGTTACTTACTCATTGTGACAGTCATGGTTTGCTTACTACTGAAGCTGAGGAAGAATGGGACCATTTTTAACAGATATTTCTTGAAACTAACAGTAGTCTTTTAGGAAAAAACGTGCAGAAGAAGCAAAATTATTTGTGATAAATCACTTGAGCTTATTTTTAGAAAGAAAGAATTGCAAGAATGTCCTTAATCAATACCTTACTAGTCCTAATAGAAAGCATTACAGAGAGCTTAATAAATGTGTAAAGGATCAGTTAGCTGCTGATAAGAATTTTTGGCTTGATGGCTTGGCTGACAAAGCCAAAGAAGCAGTTAAACAGCACAGCAGCAGAGAGCTATACCAGATTGTTAATGTTTTGTGTGGTAGAAAACGGACAGGTATACAGGGATTGAAGGATAAACAAAGAAGGTTATAGAAGGTGAGGATTCTGTCATGGCTAGGTGGGCTCAGCATTTCAGTGTTGCTCTAAACAATGTAATTAGTTCTACTCCCATTGTTTGTAATGATGATAGATGCATTACTTGCCTTAATATTGGTCCTACATTGCATTCTAAAGTTATTTTAGCTATTTCTAAACTTACACTGCATAAATCCCCAAGGGAAGATGAAATTGCTACTGAAATGCTTAGAGCTGAGAATGTTTCAATTACCAAATGGATGACTGAAAATTTCACTATCTTTTATGATAAAGGCATGGTTCCTAAGGATTTTACCAGAGCTATTATTATCCCTATTTTCAAAAAAGGTGATTGCAGTTCTTGTGATAACTATAGGGGTATCAGCCTATTCTCTATTCCAGGGGAAGTTCTTTGCATGATTGTGCTCAATAGAATTAAGAATTTGGTTGACAGTCAATTGCGTGATGAGCAATGTGAATTCAGAAGTGGTAGGAAATGTGTTGATCAGATATTTTCACTTAGACAGATTCTTGAGAAATGTTTAGAATTTCAGAAACCTTTGGTTGCTAGCTTTGTTGATTTCAAAAAGGCTCTTGACTCTTTTTATCATTATAATTTGTGGCTGATAGTGAAAGCATATAGCATACCAGACAAGTTAATTAGCATAATGAAAGTTCTCTATAATAACACTGAGTCATGTGTGAGAGTTGGTAAAGCATGCGAAATTGGTTTAGCATTTCTTCTGGTGTTCGACAAGGGTGTATTCTATATCCTTTCCTCTTTAGTTTGGTTATTGATTATGTTATGTGAAATTCAATGCAAGGGAAAGTCTTTGGGCTTAAATGATCCAAAGATTTAAAAATTTCTGATTAAGATTATGCTGATGATTTGGCTCTTTTGGCAAATAATTTTGATGAGATGAACTCTTTCATTTGAGCTGTTGATGAAAACTGCTAGTAGAGTAGGTTTGGTGATAAACAGAGAGAAAACTAGAGTGATGGAAATTGGTCAGGCAGGTTGTGGTTCAGTTAATCTGAATGGTTGCACTCTTGAGAAAGTGTCCCAATTTAATCATCTTGAGAGCTATGTAACAGGTACTGGTGATGTGTGGCATGAGATAAACAAGTGAATAGGGATTGCTGCTGGGACTTTCAAGAATGTATGGAGAGTGTGGGGAAATAGATGTATATATCTAAAGACTAAAATTACACTGTATAATAGTTTGGTTCTTTCTAGACTTAGTTATGTTACTGAAATTTGAACCTTTTGTAAACAAAATAACAGAAAACTTGATGTTTTTGATTTTAGATGCTTACACAGTATCTGGGCATTAGGTGGTTCAACTCTTTAAGTAATGATGAGGTTAAGGCAATGGAATCGTCAACCTCCTTTGAGCAGAATATTGTGCAGAGGGATACTCCATTGGTTTGGCCATGTTGCGTGTATGCATAACTATAGATTATGCGAATAGGGTTATGGACAGTGTGCCTAAAGTCCTCAAAAAAAAAAAAAGAGGGAGACCTGAATGCAGAAGGTAGACAATGTGAAACAAGTCCTTGTTAGAAATGGTTCGGGACAGATATGTTTGGAGAACTAAATTGCACAATCTTGTTGGACTTCCATTGCCCATGTCTGCTTGATGATGGTGGCAGCAATGATGATAAATCACATGCTATTATATATTGCCCAGCAAACATTTTCTGCCATTCTCACTGTGTGGCATATTGGAGTCCCATTGGAGCCAGAACTCATTTCTTCAGCTTTTTGTTAGGTTCTTCAGGACATTTACCAATAAATAATAGTATTAATACATACTAAAGGTCTACTATATTCTTGCAACTCATTTGTAAAAAAATTGTGACTAATATGAAAAAGAATGTAGTAGAAGTTACTAGCTCCTCAATAATAGTTTATAATACAAACACATTATACAGGAATGAATTACCTCAAATTCTTTAGGATGAAACATATTCTTAATAATAACAGTTTTCTCATGTTTCAATCTCATTCCTCTCAATTTGTCTGGCCTCCAATCAAAGAGCCTGCAAAAAGTACAAAATCTAAATATTTTAGTTTACTGTAACTAAAAATTCACAAAATTATTGAACATTAAAAATTGCTGATTCAACAAAAATGATATTAAATTTATTCTTATTATCGTATGTAATGTATATATGTGGAGAAAAATGAAACTGCATTTATAAATAATATGTGTGTTCACTGTTTTTGTACTGTGTTAAGCAAAATTATAAAAGTATAGTTCATAATCCCTCTAATGCACAAATAAACAAAAATGGAGATAATCTGTAATTCAGCCTGCATAATCCACTACCTTCTTGTCTGCCATATCCTATGATGCTGCCTCTCCATATTTATGGGGGAGAAGGGATGAATAAGGTCCACTCCAGCCATACTCAAAGATAATCCATTTGCAGCATGTAAAATATCAACAATGTAAAATATTGAAAACAAAGTGATTGAATATGTATCACCAGAAGCAAGCCTACAGATTTAGCTTTAAGCACGGCTGGGGTGGGCTGCATTCAATCATCCCCTTTATTATCATGAAGATAATACTTAGAGAAGTACAATATTGCATTGCATGATATGTAAAACCAGGTATAGAACAAGGGACTGTAACAAGACAATGGGTAGTGGGATATGCAAGCTGAATTAGAGGTTGTATCCATTTTCCTTATTACCATATTGGAGGATGGTGAAATATACTTTAAAAACTTTGTTTAAAGTAACGAAGTGTAAAAACAATGATCATATATATTAATGATATATCAAACTGTGTAAAAAATATAACTGCATTTATTAGTTAACAAATAATTTATGGAAATCAACTAAAAAAGACAAAGTTAAAATCCCTTTTTTTTCATAAACAGAAATAAAGTCAACCAGTTAATCTGTTTCGAAGATCTGAATTCTACAATTATACAGTAGTAAATATTGATATGCATATTTTCTTTATTATTATAAACAATGGGAGATGAAACCAATTTTGTGCATAAGATCTTTAACTCTTTTGTTGCTCAATTAAATAAACCTCTACATTTGTTTCCGAATGAAGTTCAAAGAACTACCTCAAATGTGCAATGCACTCAGATTATAGTATACTTGTTACATGCATTGACTTTAGTTGAATATAGCAGAGAACACAAATCTTGATATTACAACGTTAAATGCAGTTAGAGAGAAAAGGGATATATCTGATTATATTCAAACATGAAAGCAAAAGGGGTACAACACTTAACACATTTTACCATAATACAATGTTGGCCAAAAGCCAAATTACAAACATAAAAGTTGATATATCAACATAATGACTGGCTAGAATTTAATGATATTCAGTAAAGAGACATATCATACCATGGCAAAGAACATATGCAAAAAGGAATGCCATGTGAACAATGCTTGCACAGACCCATGCACATACACATGCAAAACACCCTGCACATAAGGCACATTGTAAAAGAGAGCACAGAGGTTGGGTTGTTTTACCTCTGAGCGGCACTTTTTTGCACACCATGGGCTAAATGGCCAGGTCACAAGGACCCCGAAGGCTCAGAGAAGGTTGGGAGAGGGGACCCACTGGAACAGCTGTTGGGAGACAGATGGTAGCCTCCCATCAAGGCCATCCAGCGTGTTCTTTAACGTGCACAGGGTATGGCTCTCCCGCACACGGGGTCATGGCTTAATGTCCCATCCGATGGACGGCGGCCTTTCCAAGCCCATCGGTGTCCCCTACTGACCGTGGGCAGGGCGGGGAATTTTGTGGAGATAAATCTCAACGCTGACCCAGCTGGGACTCGAACCTGGGAACTACAGATTACGAGCCTGGCACGCTACCGACTGAGCCACCCCCGCCCCATGGAGAGCACAGAGAAAGAGAGCACTGACATAAAAGGAAAATGGATATCGAACTTTGCACAATCCAAAGCCAGTCAGCTTGCAATGAGGTTTTACAGAATATGCAAACACCTTGAGTCACTTGGGGAGTCAGAGATGTGGACAGCCATTGGTATAATATTTGCAGGACAGACCCAAGCTAAGGTAGTCAGAGGACATAATGGCTCTCGAGTGGTCATCTTCAGGTTATGGCGATAATATCAGGAATATGCCTCGGCAGGCCAACTAAGGATCACAACATCCTAAGAGGACCAACATTTGGCCTAGCGAACAAGGCACAGGGAGATAACAGCCAGAAATTCACTGTTGAGCTCACCTGTGCCAGGCACAATGGTGTCAAGGAAAACCATGGTCCAAACAACTTTGTGAGAGGGGTCTATATACTTGAGGACTGATAGTTTGCCTCCCCCGCTCAAAGAAGAGCTTGAAGAACTTGTATGGAATTTTATAAATCCCATCATGTCATATAAAAATCACTGTGGTTTACTATAAATTGAAAAAATGTTCAGGTAACATCACACTTAGAATGAACAACACTGGGCACCTGTGCTCATCCTGCATGAGTTCTGTTTCATTCTGACTATAGATTGCATATGTGTGCTCATCTGGAGAGAATGTGGAACATGCAACTATCCCCACAACATCCAGGAATGAGACCATTACGAAGGAGGTCTGGTGTGGGGAGACATTATGCTGGATGGCTGTAAGTCACTTCATGTGCTTGAGGGTGACATCACACATGCTCAAAGGTACATAGAAGAGAACCTTGAGCCCTATGTAAGTCTTTTCAAGGATGCATTTGGCCCTGAGTTCATTTTTATGGATTCAGGGTCATGAAAACTATATAAATTCAAGAAAAAAAAAAAAAAACATACTTCTCAAGTCTCTTCTTCAGTTTTTCTTTGTCTTTGGATTTCTTCTTTTTTGGTTTCTTGGTTGGATCATAAGCACCTTTTAATTGAAACTGTGCCCTTTCTACATGAATTTCTTTTCCTTTAAATCTGTAACCATCCAAAATATTCAAGGCAAGATCAACAGATTCTACCTAAGTGGAAATAAAATGTATGCATGAGAATTAAAAAACATGATTGATTTTTCTAAATATCATTTAAAGAAAATATTTGAGGAGAAAATAAAATATGGATTATTAACCCTTTGTGTGTTGCAGCCTGATGTATCATTTTCATTTTTAAAATTCTAGTACATGGAAACATAGTAAAAGTTTAAAATTTTTTTTCTCAAATTAGGTTTTTATTACTACCAGAAGTTGCATCATTCAGCAGTTATGCACATCCCTTTCGATCAGTATTTTAGCAGACTTGGTTTAAAAAAAAGTATTCCTTTTACTTTGTACTTCTGGACTTATTTTTATTTCCCCTCAAATATATACTGCGATTAAAAAGAATAATCAATTTGAAACATAACCAAAAATGAAACTGATATATGATTGCAAATGGAGGCTGCCTCAGGAAGCATAGGATAAGGCAATTAGCTAAAAAACACTACTTTCAAAAGATAGGGATTATTTAAGTGCTATTTTTTAATTAAATTGAGAGTAATTTCATGTTAACTAGCATTAAGAAATTGGGACTTTTAAATAAATTTTTGTAACTGCTTTGAAATTCAACCTTTTTTATGGTAATTTTTTACTACTATAGAAAAGCTGAATGCCATTTAAGCCAAATGTGATTCAATATTTAAACTTTATATGCTTTGAAATACTTTAATTGTTTTTTGCAGATCTCTTTTTATTATATATTTTTGAGCTTTTATTTAAATTATATCATTTTTAAGAGAAAAAATTGCATACCTTCCTCAATCTTAGAGTTTGCCAATTACCAAAAAATTCAAGTATATCCACAAATATAAAATAATAAAAAAAACTAATGACAGAGTTAACTAATAATATAAGTATTATGAACTATTATTCATATTAGATAAATGAAATAATTTTGAAAAAAAAAATTTAATTTTTACTGAAGATGAAAAAAAAAACAGTAAAATTTTGTTCACCTCTTTTTATTGGAAAATTTTCACTTTATTTATCAAATGCTCTTCCTTTGGTACAAAATATAACATATTTCTACTTGTTAGTTACCCCAGGATGAGGTTTTAAAGTTGTTTATTTTTTTAACACACTTAAAAATTAATTCTTAACCCTTCCAGTGTCCAGGTTGAAAAACAGGTTTTCATCCAGGGGCCAAGCTATTTTCTGCCTATGCTCAGCCAAAAAAAACTAACTTTAGAACTTTTTTGCCAAATAACTAATGAAAGGAATTATGGCATGTTGTACACCAAATTAATCAGCATTTAATTACGGATTTCCGGAAAATCAAGTATGTAACAAAAAACACATATGTTTTATTTTAATAGGACTTTTATTTAGAGTCTTGTAGTAAAAAAAATGCATCTAGCAACACACAAAAAAAAAACTAATAGACAGAAATTATTACAATGCACATGAATACAATGGCCCCCAAATTTTTTTTTGGTTTTAAGTAAATATTTCTCTTGTTTTGTAATTTTTTTCTCGGTACCATACTTTGAGAATATTCATGTCTTTTATTAGTACTAGCATGCTAACTGAGGGTGAATATAAAAAATTTACAATGGCAATTTTTATTTAAAAAAAAAAATCGATTTTTTTTTGTTGTTGTACTAAAAATGTATATATACGTCCTTGGCCTCTCAATTCAGATTCTCTGACCGTATACAGAGGACCTGGGCACTGAAAGGGTTATACTAGGATAAATGGCATTTTGGTCTGCACCATCCTCAAATTCTCTCAAGCAGAAAATTAATTCTGCCCCCAGAATGAGTTCAGCTTTAGAAACCTGGCACAAAAGAGTTAATTTTTTGCATGCCTCACTTGCAAAGCTAAAGCTGGGTGACCAGACTATTTTTTATCTGCTTTCAGGTAAAAAAAAAACTTAACTTTAGAACTTATTCTAAAGTAATTAACAGTGTTTGGTATACATATATATATAACTAAAGATCATTTAAATGGTTTTTGCGGGAAAAAGTTTCGCCGACGTGCGGGATGCTAACCCATGTCTCTCCAGAAATGTGCGAGAATGTTCTAAGACCACTAAACTAACATCGCCGCTGTCTTTTCTCCACTAATATGACTTTATCACTCTTCCTGTGATTTTTGTACCTGGGCTTGGCATCATCTGTGATCTGGGACAGCAACTATTTCTTTTTTATGTTGCATTGAGTAAGATATAAATAGTAAAGTTTTTGTATTTCTTTTAAATAAAAAAACTTTTACAGCATTTTATTCCATTTAAATTTCCATGAAAATCTTCAATTTTCTATGGATTTTTTTTGTATTTTCAGTCCAATATAAATAGTCCAGATTTTTATTATTACTTAGAATTTTTTCTTCAATGCAAAATATATATTCATCAATATAACTGATAAGCTTTATTTACTTAGACAGTTTTCAAGTAAGCTTAAAATATTTGCACTACAAAAAAATTATTGATTTGAAAAAGAATAATTTAGAAAATACTAAAATATATACACTGCCCTCCATTGAAATTGCCCCACCTAGAAGAAATGCTTGCATGTGAACCAAATTAGCTGTGGTGGTAGCTATACACATAAACAACCAATGAGTAGAGGTGGGCAGTTCTACTAATATTTAATGACAAAATGGAGGTACATGATATGACAGTCATGAGCTGCAATAGGAGGAAAGACATTGTGGGAGTGAGTAAAACAGGTGGTGAATGTGATCCTGTGTGATATGCAGCCAGCTTTGTGCACCCTTACTGTTACTTGGATATAACATGACACCTTATTTATCCCATACGTGTTTGATGGGTGATAGATCCAGAGAACAATGCAGGCCAAGGAAGATGAGCCACATCAAAGAGGCACTGCAGAGAGACCCAGTCAGTAGGGGCCATGCATTATCCTGTTGGAAAATGGTTTTAGGCATGGTCATAGATATGGTAGCAGCACAGGTCATAGCACAGTGTCAACATACTGCATCATTGCTTAACTGCCATCAAAAACAATAAGAGGTGACTCATTGCTGTAATTCCTGCCCCCCCCCCCCCCCCCCCCCCCCCACACACACCATGATTGGTGTTGGTCCTTTACTGTACTCCCAGATACACGCTGTATTATGTCTGTCACTGGCATTGAAACAAAAATGGGATTCATCACTGAAGACAAGATGATACCACTCTGGTCCTCAGGAACTTCTCTTCCTGCACCACTGCAGATGAGCACAACAATGTAATAGAGGAAGACAAGTCAAGGAACAGCATGCATATAGGCCCACATTTTGTAGTCATTATGAAGAATGGATGGTGGGAGGGAGGAATCCTGGCTCCCCACACCATAAATGGTGTTGGTCCTTTACTGTACTCCAAGATACATGCTGTATTATGTCTGTCACTTGGCTGTCTCCAAACACACACATGGCTGTCACTGGCATTGAAACAAAAATAGGATTCATCACTGAAGACAAGATGATACCACTCTGGTCCTCAGGAACTTCTCTTCCTGCACCACTGCAGATGAGCACAACAATGCAATAGAGGAAGACAAGTCAAGGAACAGCATGCATACAGGCCCACATTTTGTAGTCATTATGGAGGATGGATGGAAGGAGGGAGGGATACACATAATGCTCAAGCAGCCACATGCTCCTGGAAGTCCAACTAGACTATGAAATTTAGTCCTCCAAATACATCTACTTTAAGCTACAGCTGCTGCATTTAACACAACAGGACAATTCTAACAAGGTCCTGTTTGACAGTCTGCCCACAGAAGTCTAGATCTTCCCTTTTTCTGAGGCCTTTAGTGAGTTGAATTATGAACACTGTGTCTAATCTGTAGTCAGTATGCACATAACATGGCAATGCTAATGCAATCTCTCTTTCTGAACAAGATGATGCCAAAAGATGGTTGCTATGTACTGCATCTAACCTCATCATTACTTACAAGTCAAACCACCTACTGATCAAGATACTACGTAAGCATCAAGAATCAAAACAAATTTCTTGCTATCTTAGTTACAAAGAGTCCAAATTTCACTAACATAAAAAACAAATAATCAAACTATTATACAGCTTAGCCGTCCCATGGCCGAGTGGTTAGCGCACTTGGCTACTGACTTAAGGGACCTGGGTTCGAGCCCCGGGTAAGGCATGGCTGTTTGTGTCGTTTTTCTGCTGAGGGCTTGCCATCCTCTCAGACCTTCTACTATGGCATATAAACTGACAGGCTCCTGTCAGACCTCTGTGGCAAGCAGCTGCTTGAGGGGGTATTTATTTTTATTTATACAGCTTATTCTTTAGATATATATATGCTAATTTTTCCACAATCATCACATATTCTGAAAACTCCCTGTGGCAATGTATCTGTTTATCTCATGATGCAAACAGTCAGTAATTGTTACACAACTATCAAGATAATTTAACAAATCAATTTGCTCAAGGGTCAGTCACTCAAAAGAACTTAAGCACTACCTGCCTAATTTCCATCATTTTAGCTTTCTCTGTTTATTGCTCAACCTACACTATTATGTCTAATCAGCAGTCCTAATGAAAGAATTTATTTCATCAACATCATTTGACAAAAGAACAAAATCATAAGCACAATCTAAATCAAAAATTATAATGCCCTGGACCATCTAAGACTCCAATTTTTCCTTTCAGTGAATTCGAGGTAACAATCCCTAACAAAAGAGAAAAGGAGACAAAATGCAGCATTGCCAAACTTACACTAATGCTAAACCAATCACTACAAGCCTTATCAACTCTCACACATGGCTCATTATTATTACAGAGAGCCATCACTTGTCAGGTATGCCATATGATCACATGATCACCCACAAATTATAATGATGAACAGAGCCAAAAGCCTTTTTGAAATCTATGAAGCTAGTAACCATAGGTTTTTAAAACTAAACATTTTTGAAGAATCTGCCTACGTGAAAATATTTGATATATGCATTCCATACTACTTTGACCCCACAATACTCAATTCAGATGTGTTCATCAACAAATTTTTTAATTTTAATAAGAGTAATAAATGCACAGAACCTTATCTGGAATAAAGAATAGACTTATGTCCCTGTAATTATCATAAGAACTGAAATCACCTTTCTTGAAAATAGGGAGAATAGTAGCTCTAATAAAATCCTTAGGAACTTTAATATAAAAAAACATTAAAATTTTCAGTCAGCCATGTACAATGAAACATTCTTAGTCCTAAGTATTTCATATACCCCCCCTTTTTTTTCCCTGGAGATTTATGTAGTTCAAATTTTGAGGTGATCAAAGTAACATCAGACTGTGATATAGGCCAGCATTAAAGTCAAGTAAAACTATGCACTGTTCTGAACATCTCTGAAATGTTCAGTCCAACTTGGCATGACAGAGTCCTCACCTTCAATATCCTCATCATGTTTATTTCCCAAACCAATGCAGAGTGTTTCAAAGCTCTCTGTACAAATTTCAATGGGAGATAAGGATCACCAAGACAAACCTTTTTCATCTATGAATGTATGTCTGCTGATGTATCCCTTCAGTGTTAGAATGTGCTGACAGAAATATTGGTGGAGCTGGTACATAAATTAATGGAAACAAATGTGAACAGCATGTTTATTTAAAGAAGTTGCCAGTGCTCAAAGTTGCAACCAGCAACAGCATTGCATGCATGACAGTGTCGAAGAATTGATTGCCATACATGTTGAAAGATTCCTGGAATTTTGCGAATAGTTGCAGTGGCAACAGTGATTCTTGCAATAAGGTCTTCATCTGAGTTAATGGGAATCTCGTACACGAGGTTCTTCATGTGTCCCCATAGGAAGAAATCGATACGTTAAATCAGGCGATCTTGGTGGCCAGGCGATGGATCCACCCTGGTCTATCCATCGGTTCCCAAAAGTGATTATACAGAGAGCCATCACTTGTCAGGTATGCCATATGATTACATGATCACCCACAAATTATAATGATGAACAGAGCCAAAATTCATTGCCTTGGTGGCGATGATTTTTTTTTTTTCAGAATCTATTAATTATTGTTTCTTAACAGGGAATACTGTGCATTCACTTTGATTTTCAATCAGATAATCCCACACATCATTGATGAAGTGTGCTGGCATCCCATCATGTTGACACCATATTTGTCAGGATTACATTTGTCATGTTATCAGGAGGTCGTGGGTTTGTATCCCACCTGGCTCAAGACAATTTTTCCTCTAAAATTTAAATCGACTTCAAAGTGGTTATTTATAGGTTCAACAATTTTCTACAACCTCTGTTGTGATGTCCCTAGCTGCTTAATTCTTTTGGCTTATAATCCACTGCTTCATCAGCTAGACTATCAAGATCATCTCAGAACACAAATGATCCTTCCTCTGTAATGTTTTTTATTAAAATTGGATGGAATGTGTTGTTCAGTTTATCCCTGCAGTTCTTTCAGAAATAAAGTCCATTGCCTTATCACTCAAATTACTGTCTCCTCTGCTCCTCTCTATGCAGAAGAATATTGTTGGTTTCAAGAATTCAAAAAGCTCCCAGATAACTTTGCTACAACTTTTTACATTTTTACTAAAAGAAATTTACTGTTTAACAGTTTTTTCAAATTAAATAAGAAGATTAACAATTACATTGTGCGCAGTAATATGACCAAATTCTGCTAATTACTTAAAATAGTTTCAGTAAAAAAAATGAGTTTGCCAATTTTCAGGGCTCAAACCCACATCTATCCAGATTCATGCCAGAGTATTCTAACCACTGAACTAGAATTGGCTTTCAGAATATTCTAACCACTAAACTAGAATTGGCTGTTTCGAGTCCTATGAATTGGCAAACTCATTTTTTTTGCAAAACCTACATATTGATTTATGGACTCGTATGTCAACAATAAATTCTGTGCATTTACTATTGGCTGTCAATTATTTACTTCAGAATAAAATTCTACAGCTTTTTGAATTTTCCTGTTCAACAGAAATGAAATATAATCTGGCACTTTAAAGGTTAAAACAGTCCTATCCATCCTCAATTTGAATTGTAAGCAGACATGAGTGTTCTAATAACTAAATAAGCTATCATGACATATTTTGGCTATATCTATATCTTTCAGAGCTTCAGCATGAAAGGCAATTCTTTCAACCTTAGCCCATTTCCTAAGCTTCAGTCATGACATTTAACAAAGCACTGGTCAGATCCAATTTCAGCTCCCCTATAAGACATGTTGTTCCTCACAAAGCAAGCTTATTTATATTAATTAATACACAATCATATTACCTTATGCAACTCATCACATAAATATAAATATCCCAGTATATTATTCTGAAACAGATTTCAGGCTCCATTTTTCGAGCCCATGCCCAAACCATTTTGACAACTGTTGAGCCTGAGATCGATGGGGAAAAAAATATCTGAAGCATTATAATATAGAGAAATGTATGCTGCCAATCATTTACTTTATAATTAGATTATTAATTAAAATCATTTTATGATAAAACAAAATGTTAATGCTGTATTTGGAACCAAAAATTAGTAGAAACTGGAAGTTTGGGGTAACATCATTATAAATGTTCATTTCTTACAGATAAGAGAATACATGGAAAAGCAAAAAGCAAGATAGTGCTAATTTTTAGTTACTAAAAACTGATTGAAAGGTTTAACTTATAATCAGAAAATATTTGATATGTTTATTAAATTTTTCTCATAATTACAAATATTTCATATTTTAATTATTCTGACCCCAAGCCTCATTGGTAGTACAGGGTGTTTCAAAAAGGACGCAACCCTAAATATAAGAGAGTAGAACTTACGTCCATGTACATTTTATGCCACAATATTAGTCAGTTGGCTTACTGTACTCAAGGTTAACAGCCTTTAGCAGTTGAAATGACCTTGTCACATGCTAGTCTCATTCAAGCATTCATTCCTTTGTGTTGTGTGAGCTACGTTGTTTTCCAAAAACGAACGTGTATTTATTGTTGATTTATTGTGTGTACAAATCTTACAAAAGTGTGAGAGAGGAGTTTGAGTTGAAGTTCCCTCAGTCTGCAGTTCCCATCAAGTCAACAATATCTCATTTGATTGATAAATTTCGTGACACTGGGTCTGTACAGGACCGAAAGAGCCCAGGCTGGCCATCACTGTTAACTGCCGAAGTTCTTGATGATGTGTCTCAGTGTTTAACTTGCTCACTCAGAAAATTTCTTAGAAAGTTATCTTCACAGGTTGGACTGTTACCAGCTACTGTTTTCAGGGTTACAAAGAAGTTAAAATTTTATGCCAACCGCATTGGTGTCATTCATGAACTGATAGAACCAGACCATGAAAAACGTTTATGATACTGTTGTTGGTTTCGTTCTTTCACTGATGAAAAAGTAATTGAGGTATTGGAAAGTGCTTATTTCGGTGATGAGGCTTGGTTTCACTTGGATGGGTATGTGAACAATCAAACCAATCGAATATGGAGCAGTGAAAATCCTCACACTTTTCACTAATGACCATTACATGCATGGAAAATTGGTGTGCAATTTCCCATCGTCATGTGATAGGGCCTTTATTTTTTTTGACTCAACTGTAACTGGTGAAGTTTATCGTGACCTCATCCAACAATTTATTGTACTATTGGATGTGAATGAACAAGAGTGTTGGTTTCAACAAGATGGTGCGACCACCCATACTGCGAATGACACAATGATCATGTTGCAGGAATTTTTTGGTGATCATTTGATTTCAAAAAATTTGTGGCCCTTAAGATCCCCAGATCTTACTTCTCCAGATTAGTTTCTTTGGGAATATCTCAAATGTGTAGTGTTTCAAAACAATCCTCATACATTTGAAGACTTGAAGGCTAACATTGAAAGAGATTTTAAACATAAGAAAACAAACATTATGAAACGTGGCTGCAAATGTCATGAAATGACATCAAATGGCTGCAAATGTTATGAACCTGCATCCAGGTTACAGGAAATCACTTTCAATATCTGTTGTAAAAGTATAAAATAAATAAAATAAATACCCCCTCAAGCAGCTGCTTGCCACAGAGGTCTGACAGGAGCCTGTCAGTTTATATGCCATAGTAGAAGGTCTGAGAGGATGGCAGGCCCTCAGCAGAAAAACGACACAAACAGCCATGCCTTACCCGGGGCTCGAACCCAGGTCCGTTAGCTCAGTAACCAAGCGTGCTAACCACTCGGCCATGGGACGGCTGTAAAAGTATATATATGTCTAATTTGCATCTTTTGAAATTTGTGTCTTTTGTCAAGTTTAAATAGAAAAATACAATAGAGTAGGGGTTCTCAATGAGGGGTACGCAGCAAAATTTTTTGGGGTACGCTGTGAGAGCTCAAAAGTTGCTAGATCTAATAACAAAGTAATAAAAACCATTGTTATACTATAACTACAGTTATATCCATCTATACAAGTTACATAGACATTTCCAGGGAGTATGTGAAGCATAAAAGGTTGAGAACCACTGCAATAGAGGGTTGCATCCTTTTTGAAACACCCTGAATTTTGAGCCCAAGCCTGAACTCATCTCTAGTCTCAAACATTAAGTTTACTTATTTGTAGGAGATATTTCCCATTGCTGTTTCAACATCCAAAGCCAAATTGGTTAACCTTATTTAATTATTATTACTGCTGTCCAATGATCTGATTATTATTACTGCAATACCAATTTGGGAATGAAGTCATCAAGCACAAGAGTAATATCTCCTTTCTTGACAAAATTCAAAATATCCTGAAGATATCTGTACAACTTATTCTTACTCTTCTCCAAGTCCTCAATAGGAAAATAACAAATAATAATCAAGTCTTTAATCCCCATTTTAAATTTAGCTGTAAGAAACCTTTTCTTAATGCAACAATATCCTAGATGAGCATAACTAAGAATTTCTAATGAGAATCATGCATACACCCTACAAATATTTACTATTCTCATACTGAAAAGAGAAATTTATAATTATTTTTAAATATCTGACCTTTACCTGTCTGTCTGGTCTTGTTACAAGCCTAGAATGTTTAGGTTATAAGACTGGAATTCCTGTATGAGTACACCAAGAGAATATCTATGAGTGTCATAACCTAAACATTCTAGGCTTGTAACAAGACCAGACAGACAGTTTCTTTTCTGTCTGTCTGGTCTTGTTACAAGCCTAGAATGTTGTAGGGTGTATGCATGATATATTAGAGGTGTAACCTCATACACCTCTAATATATTGTAGGGCTCTAAGTATTTGTAGGGTGAATGCATGATTCTCATTAGTATATGGATAATGATGAGTGAAAATGGTTCAAATGCACATTCTGCATCCTGAACATTTAAGAACATCTCTTATTTGACTTCAGCGTTAACCTTTACAGTGTCAGGTTTCTGAAACTGAAATCACTGTGCTGGCCCAATTTATTTTAAAGGGTTTTCATAAAATAAAATAAACAGCTTAAGAACTTCATCATCATCCTCAAGCAGCCATGGGCTATGGAGGTCCAACCATATTATGCAATTTAGTTATCCAAACACGTCTCTCCTGAGCTGAATTTTCTGCATCCACCACTATAGAACAATTCTAAACAAGGTGCTGTTTGACATTGTCTGCCCCCCCCCCCCCCAACATCCTAGGTCTCCCCCACTTTCTGAGGCATTAGCCACACTGTCCATAACCCTATTCACTGATCTACAGTTATGCATACGGGCAACATAGAAAAAGCCAACAGTCTCTCTCTCTCTCTCCATAATATGCTTCTCAAAGGAGATTGCCATCTCCTTTGCCTAACCTCATCATTGCTTACAAAGTTTAATCACCTAATGCCCAAGATACTGCTTAAGCATCTAGAATCAAAAGCATCAAGTTTCCTGTTATTTTGTTTACAAAGACTCCAAGCTTCACTACCATAACTAACTCTAGAAAGAACGAAACTATTATACAGTCAAGTTTAATCTTTAGGTGTATAGCCAATTTCTCCACAGATTCTTAAAGGTCCCAGCAGCAATTCCTATTCATCTGTTAATTTCATGCCAATGTCACCAGTATCTGTTACATAGCTCCCAAGATAATTAAACTGAAACATCTGCTCAAGAGTGCAACCATTCAGATTAACTGAACCATAGCCTGACTGACCAATTTTCATCATTTTAGTTTTCTCTCAGTTTATCACTAAACCTACTCTACCACCAGTCTCATCAACAGCTCTAATGAAAGAGTTCATCTCATCAACATCACTTATCAAAAAAGCCAAATCATCAGTATAATATAAATCAGAAATGTTCAGATCACTAGGCCATTTAAGCCCAAAATATTTCTATTACAGTGAATTTTACATAACATAATCAATAACAAAACTAAAGAGGAAAGGAGACAAATGCATCCTTGTCGAACACCAGAAGCAATGCTAAACCAATTACTACAAGCTTTACCAACTGTCACGCATGACTCAGTATTATTATAGAGAGCTTTTATCATGTTAACTTGTCAGATATGCCATACGATCTCGTGATCAACAGAGTCAAAACCTTTTTGAAATCTACAAAACTAGTGATCACAGGTTTCTGAAACTCTAAGTGATCCCGATATCTGCCATTTGAGATCAATAGTGGTTTAATTTTTGATGATTTTAAATTAATTATTGTTTATAATCTCAGTATACATTTGAAAAGCAATAAAAAATAATTTTAGAAACATCAGAGTTAAAGAAGTCTTTAAAAATCAAAAAGTCTGCTAAAATATTGACTGAAAGCAGATGTGCTCGTTCCCAGACATATTTCCAGTAGTATAAAATCAATATCCTTACATTAAAAGTTTAGAAAGCATTACAAACTCTACTAGAGCTATAAATAGGTCAAAGTACTGTGAATCACAACCAACTGATAATCTACATATGGTATGGCAGAATAAAAGCATAAAGTGTTGCTACTTGATGCTATCGACAATGACTGAACACGTGCATAGGTTCACTGTGGACTCATAGATTTTTAAACATCATAAAATTTTCAAGCAGAAACTATATATCATAGATTTAAATGCTATTTTTGATATTTGATAATAATAAATAAATAAATACCCCCTCAAGCAGCTGCTTGCCACAGAGGTCTGACAGGAGCCTGTCAGTTTATATGCCATAGTAGAAGGTCTGTGAAGATAGCAGGACCTCAGCAGAAAAACGACACACACAACCATGCCTTACCCGGGGCTCGAACCCAGGTCCCTCAGATCAGTAGCCAAGCACGCTAACCACTCAAAAAAAAAAAATTGCAACCTTGTGCTGTGGCATCAAAGTTTACTTTCTATGTCACTAGAATTCGAAAGATGAAACCGATTACAAAGCTTACAAACCTACAAAGTTTTCACCGTGGATTTTCATTCCTTAAACATCTACTACTATTCTTGTGACACCCTAATCAGTATATTTTTTGTATGATGGCAAAAAGTGATTCTTCCTACAGAATGCAAGAGGTCCAACCAGAACTGTGGCATGGAAAGGATTAATAGAGCTAGTTCTTTATCTGTGTTAACCAGATTTTAACATTACACATAATTAGTTTAAATTAGCAGGGTTTTCTATTTAGCTAAAAGATTGCAGCATTTATGTTTTAACTCCAACAATGCCAGAGTGGAGAAGTATATTCAATTGCTATTTATAATGGTGGTCAATAACAAATTTGCTAACCATTTTAATGTTATATTGCTGCATTGTGTTTAAAATGAGTTAAAACTATACAAAGTTTTCACTACAAATTTTCCTTTATTAAACATCTACTATTTTTGTGACTACCCTAATCAGCACTTTTTGTATGATGGCAAAAAGTGATTCTTTCCACAGGACGCAAGAGTAAAAACTTGTATAGCCATCCATTGAGTTTATACACTCTGACACTCAAACTGCACCATCATCCCAGAGCAATGTTGGAATCAAATGAATATCACAAACAAGACAGATTGGTAGATGAGTAAGACATGATTATAGATACACAGTAAAGGCATAAATTTATTTCACACATAAATGAGTTATGTGGTAGTAGTCAATACATATTAAATCCCCCATGGTTTACAACACACAGAGCGACATGTCAAGACAGAGTTGTACAGGTATTTAATAGCACCCCGAGACATGACACACCATACCTGCTGCAGCCTGGTCTCTCAGAGCAGCTACAGCTGATTTGTTGCAAATGAGTCAACAGTGGTACCCTACCAAATCCCAAACATGTTCAATGGGCATAAATTCAGGGGCCTGACTGATCACAGAAGAGTGTCAATAAGTCAGACACCCCAGATAATAATGTCTGTTGCTCAGACAATGTGTCATTTGACGATGACAATGGATCAAAGAATTGATCATCCCATATCCACATATGTATATGCCAATCAACTCCTAACAAAACCTGGGTTCATCACTGAAGAGTGCACAATACCATTCCTCATCCCAAGTTCAAGATCATCACCACTCCAGGTGTTATTCTCAATGCCTGGTGATCAGTGGAAGGCAATGCAAGGATTACAGTTACAGAGCAAAGGCACAAATTTATTTCCCACATAGGCCAATTATGTGGCAGTAGTTAATACCTAATAAATCCCACCCTCCCTCCCATAGTTTGTAGCACGTACAACTGTATGTCACAACAGAGTTATACAGGTATCAAACAGTATCCTGAGACACTGCCCACCATACTTGTAAGCTTAACATTATACACAATTAGCTGAATCACATCTCAGTTGTTCGTCACCATCACTCCATCATCAATAATATCTGGTGGTCAGTAAATGGCAATGAAATGGATGACATGCATGCAACCTTGCCTCTACAAGTTGTCAGGAAATGGTTCATGTTATGGGGTAACACAAAGCTGATGTAACTGTTCTACTGATAGAGTTTGTATTCCACTGGTGTGGTGTCACAAAAAACAGTCAATCATACAACTGTGTTGTCCTCTGGCATACATCATATCCTTGCTGATGATTATGTGTGGCTATTTGCAGCCACTATTGCCAGCAACAAATGATTGCTGTATGGTTGTGAACAACATATTTTGCTATACACCAGTTTGACCCTACCTCATGAAGTCAAAAGGCATAAGCTGGCAATATAGCTGACAAACATTCTTTGAAATTCATGTGTGATGCTGATCTGTGGGATCACTCAGAATTCTATTGGCTATAAAGTAATAGATGTTCAGGCGAAGTGCCAGCATGTCTTGCATCATTTGCATATCCTGCGCTGTATTACACTCACCTATCAATTTTCATTATTATATTAAAATTAATTTTACATTAAAAATACATTAAAATCGGACTTCTGATTTCTGGTGCAATTTCAATGTCAGAATGTATTTTAAATTAATCAAGCAGTATTATATTAATATGTTCCAAACACAGATTTTAAATAATATAATTAAATTTACTTTGATGTAACAGCATCTTCCATCTCCCTTAGGTGTTCCATCAGCATGCCTATATAATTTTATTTTAAACTTCATTGTCTCAGGATCTTTCATTACTAGTCCACATTTGCTCATTAATTCAATGAACTCTTCATCAGTTGTGTCCACTGGAAGATTTGACACATAAACATTGGTGTTGTGAGCTTCATCCACTTCAAACCAAGCTAGAGAAAATGTACATGAATACATTTATTAAAAAGCAATCATAACTTGGTAAGTGGGAAATACTTTCAAGAAAAAAAAAACTTATCATTTAGAGTTTAAAACTTACATTGCCAAAAGCTGCAAAAATTGTTTGTAAAGCTTAGGTATTTGGTTGAAAACATATGTAACAAAGAAATTAGTACAACAAAAGCAATTTTTGAAATATATAAAATTTTGAGTTAGCTTTTATATTTATATACATATATTACAAATAGACATTTTAGAGCTCCTAATAATGTTAATCTTTTCAGTTTATTCTTCAACTAGATCAGTCCAAATGTTACTTTTTCTGCTACACTCATTCTATTTTTAACAATTGACCCGGTGTTAACTTGTTCATGTTACATTCACATTTGCATATTTTCAGTTAAATTGAAAAGTTCAGAGAGACAACTGTCCCACCTAGAAGGATTGGATTGGATTGTTTTACCTCTGAGCGACACTTTTTTGCACACCATGGGCTAAATGGCCAGGCCACAAGGACCCCGAAGGCTCAGAGAAAGTTGGGGGAGGGGACCCACTGGAACAGCTGTTGGGAGACAGATGGTAGTCTCCCGTCAAGGCCATCCAGCGTGTTCTTTAACGTGCACAGGGTATGCCACCTAGAAGGAATGTTGCATCAGTATAATATGCAACTTACTAAAAGTAGTAGTATAATTAACAAATGATCACATTTACAGCCTGTTTAGTGTGGGGGAGAAATGGATATTAGGGTAACATCAATGCTAGGTGTAGCCACCTTTTGAAACAACACAAGCACTAATAAGGTTCCTAATAATGTCCTGGTCTACAATTCTCTAGACTTATGCACTGACACCTAAAAATTCTTCATGTTATGTACTGGAGAACGTTCTGTTCTGAGACATCGTTTCATGACATTCTAAATATTACGAGGCATAGTAGGATAAAACTCTTTTAATAAAACACGAATAAATACTGTACAATAAGTCTCAGTGTCTAATACTGCCACTATTCACCAGTACACCGCATTGAGTATTACATTTGTTGATACATTAATCTGACTATGACAATTCTATGTCACTCGCCCAATTTAGGGTGCAGACATTTAATATGCTATCATAAATCTCAGATGTCGATATACTTTCTTTATACAATACCATAACCTTAGTACTACCAACTAAATACCTTCTTTAACCTATCTTAAATAGTACTAGTTAACAAATACAAAAGGTGATATTACCGCACACTTGTAAAAGGTTGGAACAACTGC
Source organism: Ryuthela nishihirai (assembly GCA_038380435.1). Taxonomy (NCBI): domain Eukaryota; kingdom Metazoa; phylum Arthropoda; class Arachnida; order Araneae; family Heptathelidae; genus Ryuthela; species Ryuthela nishihirai. The sequence goes on from JAWZYU010000010.1 coordinate 21,942,983, forward strand.
ATCATTTGATGTTAATCTATTAGTCTCGACAACATTGTCGTGGTTTCTAACACATGCTACCAGTACTGTTTTCATCGGAGATATCAGCAATGATGGATAAACGTACATCAGATTTCCACTGTAGATCTTAATTTATATTATCAGTCCTGTTATTTCAACAACGGTGATGATAAATATTCATATAGCAGATTTCCACTATCTCTTAACATGGGGGAATTGATTGAACATCATTTGTTAATGTGTGTCGCCATAATGATACAATCATTTTGCTATTATCTGCTCCCTTTGTAGTGGATTAACATTAAACTGCTGTACATGCTGGTATCACATTTTTCTCTGTTTTCCATACTCACTGCCCTGCACTGGTCACCGCAGCACTATCATAAGCAGACTTACAACTTCCTACAATGGCCATTAAAACTTTCAAAACAATTACAAAACTAACGTATTTGGCCTACTTCAACTCCACAACTAGGAGTTATACTCACACTCCCCCTTCTCATACAGAGCGACGCGTTTCGCACGCCTCCCATGTGGCGGCTACCTCAGGCTCTGATCACTTACTGTGGTATGTTACCTTATATGCGTGTCTTCCGTTGCGTCATCATTTATGTCCTTATGCGCAAGCATTTCTGCACTTTTCTTCTGCTGTAACAGAAGGTTCCATGCAGATGGTATTGGGGTGATGTCATTATTACAGATTGTATTACTAAAACTATGAATGTATAATTTTTCTGTGTTCGCTAATTGAAACTTATTTTGTGGGGCAGCTAATGCTTTGTAGTTAATTTTTCCCATTTTAATGTTATTTTCTATTATCGTCTGTGCCAAAGCTGTATTAAGTTTTTCTTTTTGAATATCTGTTTTATGTTCATTCATTCTTACTTCATATTGTCTGTATGTCTTCCCTATATACTTATTTTTTCCTCTTAATTTTCCCTCTGGATCCAGGATGTTAACTTGATATATCCCCCCCCCCCCATAGGAAATTTCCTATCTCTGTCATTAATTACTAAATTTTTAATTGTTGTTGTTGTTTTAACTGGAAATGTAAAATCACAATTACTTAAAATGTTTTGCATCATATCCGTTACATGTTCAATATAAGGAAAGCTATGTGTATATTTTGCTGTTTGCTGTGGTTGTCCTCCTTCTATTTAGGTTTCATTAATTACTATAAATTTTGCATATTTCTGCCATTTATCTAATAATTTCTTTGGGTACCCTGCTTCCCTGGCTGTTTTTGTGATGTATTCAATTTCTTGTTCAAATGACTAACATATTAACATCAAATGATGCAGTTGCTCCAGTCTTTTACAAGTGTGCGGTAATATTACCTTTTGTATTTGCTAACTAGATAACTAGACTAAGATAGGTTAAAGAAGGTATTTAGTTGGTAGTACTAAGGTTATGGTATTGTATAAAGAAAGTATATCGACATTTGAGATTTATGATAGCATATTAAATGTCTGCACCCTAAATTGAGCGAGTGACATAGAACTGTCATAGTCAGATTAAGGTATACAACAAATGTAATACTCAATGCGGTGTACTGGTAAATAGTGGCAGAATTAGACACTGAGACTTATTGTACAGTATTTATTCGCATTTTATTAAAAGAGTTTTATCCTACTGTGCCTCATACTATTTAGAATGAATAGCACACAAGTTAAATGCGCAGAGAGAGAGGGGGGGGGGGGGGGGAGAAGGAATTTAGTAAAATGCGAGTCTTGCTAATGTGACTCATACTTACCCTTAATTTTTTACTCACATGTAAAAGGCAAGCTGTAATTACCGAATTTTTTAAAAATTAATAAACGAAAATATAGTTTAGAGATGAAACATATTCTTCAAAAAGCTGAGAAAATAATGTTAAATAAGACTATTCGAAATTTGTGGGATGATATACATGGAAAGAAAAAGTAGTATATCAAAAGTATCTGGAACTTAAAACCGATAATCTTACACAGGTAATGGGTAGAATAGCATTTAAAATGGAAAAGGAAAAAATTACAATAGAGAAAACGCATAATAAAAAATTACAAAAATGAATAAAAAAGAGAAACTGAAATTATAAGAAAGTAAAAATAGAATCTGATAAAAAGGAGAATAATCAATTTGTAAACTTATCACAGTATCAATTAAGTAATGAACAGAAATGTATATTGCAAAAGGGAGCAAAATTTGCATATGATAATGAATCCATTGATCCTTTTAAGGTCATCTCACAAATTGAACAGTCCTTTAATAGCATTCCATATAAATATAAAGATAAAGAAAGATTTAGTATATAGAGGTCCATCAAAAGTTCACAACAACAAAACAGAAGTAAATCGAATAAAGATATAAAGATCCTTAGAGAGCTAAAGGCACAAAAAGAGATTAAAATAGTGTTAGCAGATAAAACTAATCAAGTGGTAATAATGGATAAGGATCAATATAATATAAAAACAGGAAGTTCTGAGTCAATTAAAATGCCAACCAATAGATATGAATCCTACAAATATAATATTAAGTAAATTAGGGAAACTTAAGAATGATCTGTGCTTGTCAGATGAAATAGCTAAGTATTGTAACCCCCGATATACCCTGACGTCCCCCAGCTGTTTGTTAAAATTAAGATGCATAAACAAGATTATCCTTTTCGACCATTAGTGTGTAAACGAAAGGACCCAACATATAATTTGGAAGTAGCACTCCACAAATTTTTTAAGATTTATTTTCCCCCAACAAAGTTTACGTTGACCGATTGTCACGATGCCTTATTACAAATATAAAATACTGTTATTACAGAGTCAATTACAATGCATTCACTAGATGTTGTATCACTGTATCCTAACACTCCGGTGTTGGATGAAGCGATGCGACTAAAAGCTGAATGGTTGTGGGTTGCCCGCCCCAGCTCCCCAGAATACTTTAGTGTTCATGAGACGCTGGAGCTGGCAATCTCATCTAACTATTTTGATGTGATGGATCGCACATGGCAACAAACCGAGGAAGTCCCAATGTGATCGCCTCTTTTGGGACTAATGGCGGATGTCGTCATGCGCCATGTTGAACAAACAGCATTGGCACGGTGTGATCTATTACCCGCTTTATATCTGCGATACATTGACAACATTTTGATTTTTTGGCCCCACCCACTAGAAAATTTTAAACAGTTAGTTGAGGTATTCAATTCCATAATGCCCTCAATAAAGTTACCCATGAGCAAGAAGTAAATAGACAATTACTGTTTTTGGACATTATGATAACACGAAAACAACGTACTGTGAAACAACAGTGTATAGGGGGAAAAAAACATACACTGAATTACATTCCTTTTAAATCAGCACATCTGATGAGATATAAAAAAGCTTCAATTCTTCCATATTATATTAGGGCGCATAGATATTGTTCGGAGCAAAAGACATTTGAACAAGAAATTGAATACATCACACAAACAGCCAGGGAAGCAGGGTACCCAAAGAAATTATTAGATAAATGGCAGAAAAATGCAAAATTTATAGTAATTAATGAAACCCAAATAGGAGGAGCACAACCACAGCAAACAGCAAAATATACACATAGCTTTCCTTATATTGAACCTGTAACGGATACGATGCAAAACATTTTAAGTAATTATGATTTTAAACAACAACAACAACAATTAGTTAAAGTTAAAACAACAACAACAATTAAAAATTTAGTAATTAATGACAGAGATAGGAAATTTCCTATGGGGGAGGGGGGTATATCAAGTTAACATGCCGGATCCAGAGGGAAAATTAAAAGGAAAAAATAAGTATATATGGAAGACATACAGACAATATGAAGTAAGAATGAATGAACATAAAACAGATATTCAAAATGAACAACTTAATACAGCTTTGGCTCAGACGATAATAGAAAATAACATTAAAATGGGAAAAATTAACTACAAAGCATTAGCTGCCCGCAAAATAAGTTTCAATTAGCGTACGCAGAAAAATTATACATTCATAGTTATAGTAATACAATCTGTAATAATGACATCACCCCAATACCATCTGCATGGAACCTTCTGTTACAGCAGAAGAAAAGTGCAGAAACGCTTGCGCATAAGGACATAAATGATGACGCAACGGAAGACACGCATATAAGGTAACATACCACAGTAAGTGATCAGAGCCTGAGGTAGCCGCCACATGGGAGGCGTGCGAAACGCGTCGCTCTGTATGAGAAGGGGGAGTGTGAGTATAACTCCTAGTTATGGAGTTGAAGTAGGCCAAATACGTTAGTTTTGTAATTGTTTTTAAAGTTTTAATGGCCATTGTAGGAAGTTGTAAGTCTGCTTATGATAGTGCTGCGGTGACCAGTGCAGGGCAGTGAGTATGGAAAACAGAGAAAAATGTGATACCAGCATGTACAGCAGTTTAATGTTAATCCACTACAAAGGGAGCAGATAATAGCAAAATGATTGTATCATTATGGCGACACACATTAACAAGTGATGTTCAATCAATTCCCCCATGTTAAGAGATAGTGGAAATCTGCTATATGAATATTTATCATCACCGTTGTTGAAATAACAGGACTGATAATATGAATTAAGATCTACAGTGGAAATCTGATGTACGTTTATCCATCATTGCTGATATCTCCGATGAAAACAGGACTGGTAGCATGTGTTAGAAACCACGACAATGTTGTCGAGACTAATAGATTAACATCAAATGATGCAGTTATTCCAACCTTTTACAAGTGTGTGGTAATATCACCTTTTGTATTTGCTAACTAGTACTATTTAAGATAGGTTAAAGAAGGTATTTAGTTGGTAGTACTAAGGTTATGGTATTGTATAAAGAAAGTATATTGACATCTGAGATTTATGATAGCATATTAAATGTCTGCACCCTAAATTGGGAGAGTGACATAGAATTGTCATAGTCAGATTAAGGTATCAATAAATGTAATACTCAATGCGGTGTACTGGTAAATAGTGGCAGAATTAGACACCAAGACTTATTGTACAGTATTTATTCGTGTTTTATTAAAAGAGTTTCATGACATCCCAGATGTGCTCAATCGGTGATCCAACAACCAGGCTGGTCTTGGTAACACAAGAATGGCTTGCAGACACTGTTGAGAAATATGTGCAGAATGTTGTTTGGCATTATCATGCTTGAATGTGGCATTTGGCATGCTCTGCAGGAATGATAAGACCATGGGTCAGAGAATGATATCTACTTACGTTAAGGTAGTTAAATTGCTTTCAATGACTATGAGAAACGACTGCTGACATAAAAGATGGTGCTCTACACCAGAATCCCAACAGTGAGCACTGTATGTTGCACCACTGCAATCTGGCATGCCTGTGGCTTCAAGTGAGCAATATGCAGAGGAGAGGGTGCCTCCCTTGCATACTGGTTTCATGCAGGCATAGATAAATAGTGCAAAGTGCCCCATCAGTTGTTCTGTTGCTGAATATATGTTAGGCAGTTGTGCTCTTCTGGTATTGACAGCCATCAAACAAATCTGCTAATCATCCTGATTTGCAGTCACTTGAGGACAACCTGATCCTAAACAATGGTGTAAAACATCTTCTGGTGTCCATTCCACTGCTGCCAGCAGCAGCCAACTGTTCATGCATCATGTCCCAAATGAGTTGCAATTCATCATGTAAAGCAGATCTATGATACAACCTCACTCAAACTGGCTGAATTGATTAAGCATCCATTTACAATGTACAAATGGCATTACCCTTCAATGGTAACTAGTTTTACCATTGAAGGAACAGGTTGGGTTTATTTAATCTACACTATCCACTTTTCCCCCAACAACCTTTCCACTTTTCACCCCAACAACAATCTTCCGTACAACTGACAGAATTCATGTCATCCACAACATTTTAAATATAGCCAGCATGTGTCTTTTTTTCTTCATTTGTATATATCACTGTACTGCACTTCCATACCATTTTGCATAAACAGCTCTGCAATATGGAGAGGGTGCCTCCCTTGCATACTGGTTTCATGCAGGCATAGATAAATAGTGCAAAGTGCCCCATCAGTTGGGAAAATTGTGTCTCAGTGGGGAAATTGTTTTATGAGGAGAAATATTAAATGACAAGTCACTAAGAACCATCCTCAAATCCATGAGAATATTATTCCGGGGAGTTGGTAATAATAGCATCTGCAAAAAATGTACTCTGAAATGTTTAGATGTTAGTTCACATATCATAATATGGTGGGGTGAAGAACTGAGCCATTCAGCCAGCCCATACTTTCTTCAATGGAGTCATGCCAGAGGTTCTAATAAAATAACAGAGATAAACCAGTTAAAGCTGGAGCTCAGAAGCTGGCAGAATGATTCTTATGAAAATGAAAAGCAGGCTGTAAGTTTGAGATATTTGTAGGTCTTTTTGTATTTCATTATACATGAATATATATAATGTTTACAGGTCAAGTTGGGTTTCCATGAATGTATTATACAGGGTGATTCAAAACTCTTGGGCCAAACTTTAAGGGGTGATAGAACACATCTAAACAAGTACTTTTTGTTACAATGCATGGTTGGAACTCAAGCGGTGAAGCACTAGGGGTTAGCAGTTACTGTGTCAGGAAATGAAGAAACACAAGAATGACAGAAGAGGTTTGAAACAATTGCAGAAATTACAGAACAGAAAGTACAGAATTTTATTGAACAAATTACAGAAACTGCTCTAAAGAGCGACCATCAACATTAATGCAGGCTTCACACCTTCGACGTACAGGGGCGAAAACACCAGGCATTTCTCATATAACGGCAATAGAAATCCTGACAACAAGATCCGAATTGGAATCGATGGGGCTATCATAGATGAGGCTTTTCATATGGCCCCATAGGAAAAAGTCCAGACGAGAGATCGGGCGATCATGGCAGCGAAGCGATGGGACCACCCCAACCAATCCATCGTCCTGGAAATGTTGCATCCAAGGCGTTCCACTCATCCATGCTGAAATGGGGTGGCGCTCCATCATGTTGGAACCACATACGTGTTTTGAATGTTTGCTGAAACAGGGTGCAGTAATTCAGGCAAGTCTTCTTTCAAAAATACGAGGTATGTTCTCCCTTTCAGTCAGGCTGGCAGAAGGTATGGGCTAATCAAATGGTCATGGAGGATTCCAGCCCAAACATTTATGGAGAAACGCTGCTGGTATGAATGTGGATGTATGTTGTGCAGATTACTGGTAGCCCACACATGTGAATTGTGGGTATTAAAAATGCCCTCACATGTAAAGGTGCATTTGTCAGTGAATAAGACGTGCATCAAAGTCCGGTTATGCTGCAGTGTGCTGCAAGAACCACTGTGCAAAATCCACACGAGGCCATTAACTGCAGGTGTCAAGGTGTGCACCCTCTGCATTTAATTGTTCGTCTCGTAGAACTAACCACACCGTTGATTGGGCCACACTTACAGCATGGGAAATTGCTCACGTGATACATTCGGGACAATCTCCAACCCTACATAGAATTTCCTCTGTAACACGTGGAGTCCTCACACTCCTTGCACGCTCTGTATCCTGCAAGCTGCTGACAAAGAAGTCCATTTCGCACAGATATTGGTGCAATCGCTGAAAGGTTTTACGATCAGGCATGCGTCTGGTTGGAAAACGCTCCCGGTACGTTTTTGGGCTTCCCTTGCATTCCCATCTGCAGCTCCATACACGAAATGCATGTCTGACTTCTCCTGATTCGTGAAACAATCCATCCGTTCTGCAATCCACGGTAGAAATGATGACGAGTGTGAAAACCAGAGCTTATAAGTGTTCACTAGAAAGCGCCCTCTAGCGCTTCACCGCTTGAGTTTCGACCATGCATTGTATGACGAAAAGTGCTTGTTTGGGTGTGTTCTATGACCCCTTAAAGTTTGGCCTAAGAGTTTTGAATCACCCTGTATACATTCATGTATATAATACATTCATGGAGCATCATTGTACAAGTCTCTTAACTATATGAGACAATAAACCAGAAAATTGATAGAGCTGATCATAATATTTTGATTTAAAATTACTTCAGCTTTCTAATAGCTGTCTCATTACAAGAGCCTCATAAGGATATACATAAAATAGCATAGGCTTAATAAAATCAATAGTTTATCAACTGAAAGATTTGGCTTCCTTGAAAACAGAGGAAATAAATTTGAGATTTCATGCATTATTAAGAATATTTATGATGGGAAAAATCTCAGTATAATCTCTTATGAATCATGATACTGGCATACTTTATCATGTCCTATCACATTTATGTCCACACAACCTGTTTATCAAAGATTAGACAATATGGGGATTTATGCAATTTCTTATGGGTGCAGAGCACTGTTATACATTTCTTGGCATTTAATTCTGGAGCACCATTTCACACACTATTTTTCAAAGGTGCAACAGCATCTCTTGATTACTATCATTAAAAATATTAAAGATGTAATGTGACAGATAGGCTGTGTCATTTACATAGAGAGTGGTCTTCATCTTGTCAATCTTGGAGACATAGAAGATAAAAAAAAAAACTGAGTAGGACTCAGTGAGCCCTGAGACACTCCATCTGAAATACCTTTAACATCAAGCATCATTTCCAACTTGGACTTGCTATGTTCTATCTGTCAGATACGTTTGCAACATAGTCCCTACAGCTGAAGGGAATTTGAACTGAATAAATTTAAAGATTTTCCCCTTAATCAAAATCCTATCAAATGCAGTCACTATAGCCAAAAAAGTTGGCGATCTTGGCTAAGTGCAGAAAGGTTTGTGCACCAAAGCAAAAGAAAAACACAGCGTTATATTGTCTGTGTGGCACAGCCAAAGTACTTGGGGGGGGGGGGGGGGGGGTGCCTTTAAAATCATTCAATATAAACGTAAAAACTCGTAATTCTAAAAAAAATTATATTTTTTCTAGAGGGAGGGAAAAGGGTGAAACCCTCTACATGAGTTTAACGGTGGGGATGACTTCCTGAAATTGCCCTCCCACCTGACAGCTGATTTCCATACCAAGGAAGTCCATTTTGCTTCCAAGTCCAAGACATTCATTTTCAGAAAATGGTACAAGCTCAAAGTTTTTTTACTTAAAAAACAATAAATAATAAAAGAAAAATTATATATAACCTAATGGGAGGTTAAAATATCCGCAACAACTTTTAAGTTGGCCTCCGATCTAGCATAACTCAGAAAGATCAATAAATCAACCGATCGAAAGATCGCTAACTAACGGAAGTAAATCTACAAAAATGAATTTGCTTCCATATACAAAACCTCATTTATTTTCGGAAAATGATACTAGATCAAAGTTTTACTGTAAAAGTAATAAATAATAAAATAAAAGTTAACACATAGCCTAATGCAATGTTAAAATATCCACAGCAACAAGTTGTAGGCCGGCCATACAATGTAGCATAATTATGAAAAAAATCGATACTTATCAATCGACCAAAAGATCACTAATCTCCGAAAATAAACTACTGAAATGAAAACGAAGGTTTAAATATAAAAAAAGTAAATACTAACTTTACAAAAGGTATCCAATATGCTGGACCAAAACTGTAAAAAACATTTATAGCACACGGGAACAGAGATTGCATGGGTCATCCATCTGCGTCTTGTTTGCCTCAGTGAAGCATAACAAATTAAATGCAGCTGCGACCAGAATTTCTAAGACAGATGTGTTTACTTCCAGTTTCGATTTTAAGAGTGGAAAAGATGCATAGAATGCTGGGAAAAAAGATAAAAATAACTTGGAAATACTGAAATAGGTTTATGACAGAAAAGAGTGTGAAATGGAAAAAAATGGTGGTATGTAATTTGTAATTACTTCCAAAATCTATCATTTTTAAAAATAACAGGTTTTTTTTGTTAATTTATAAGAGATTTTTGAAAATTAAAAAAAAAATTGTTGATAATAGTTCAAATCAAACTTGTGAGCTTAAATCAGGTTGCTTCAGCAAATAGGAACGTTAACAAGCAAATTGGCAATACCATTTAGTGCTTCTAAGAAATGGCAATCAGATGGCTTTAAAAAAATTATTTATATTGTAGTTTAATAAATTATGCATCAAATTAAGAAATGAAATATTATTTTTGAAGCCTGAATTATATATTTTTATAAGATATATATACAGGGTGAATCTGAAAAAGTGGGCAAAACTTTACGGGGTAGTAGAATGTAGCTATACAAGCAATATTCGTCATAGAATGTATGGTCGGAACGCAAGCGGTGAGAAGTTAAAAGGTAGTTTTCCACTGTCACATTTAAAGAATGAACACAAGAAGGAAAGGAGATACTTCAGAAAACATTTTATTAACAGGAATGTAATTGAGGTATATGCTCAAAGAAATTGCTCAAAAGAGCTGCCGTCAGCTGTAATGCAGGCTTCACACCTGCGGGATAGGGGCCGACGCACATTTGCGAAGACACCAGGCACCATTTTATACCATTTCCAAAGCCACCTAGCATCTCGCCGTTTGCGTTCCGCCCATAATTTCTATGACGAATATTGCTCGTATAGCTGCATTCTACCACCCCGTAAAGTTTTGCCCACTTTTTCAGATTCAACCTGTATATAAATTTAAAACACAATTTTTTTTGTTGTACTAAAAACAGATACATATATCATTGGCCTCTCAATTCAGATTCTCTGAACGTATAGTAATAATCACGGTATTATTACTCCAAACGTATAATAAATACAGTTAATAATAATCTCATCTGTTAATTTTATCCATCTTCATGATTAGTGTGCAAAGTTTAGTAAGTAAAAACTTCTGAAATGTTATTTAGTCGTCCTATTATTCCATCTACTACACTATTGTACACCGTGTAACATCGATAGATAAAATATTTATAGTGAAACAAAAAATAGACTATTACATATGTTTGATATTTTCACTGAGATGTATTAGTATTATACGAGTTAATCATTTTCTAAAAGCATCCCAGTTAACTTTGAACACATCTGTTGTTGACTGTTAAATTGCTAAAGTAAGTATAACAGGATTGTGGTCTGAAGAAAGTTCATTGAGTGCAGCATAGCATAACTAGTGTAGACACTGATGAAAATCACAATATCTAAAATATCAGATATGTGTATTAGATTAGAAATGAAGAAAGTTGGAAAAGGTTTAGCACCAACAACAAGTCCCTTGGAGTCAGTATAGTTAACCTATTCAGGACAGGGTTAAGAAGAATGTGACTGGATGACCAAGCTTGGGAAAATGCAGCACTTGGCATCAGCTGATTATTCACAAACACATGTATTTATCCATTCTTTCTAAAGTTTCTTGCTAAAAAAAGAAATACTAAGTTTATGTTTATAAAACTGTAATTGAATTATTATTATATTTGAATTACATTATTTTTATAGTTTATATTTTTGAAATTATGTCTGTTTGTATGAATTACATTATTTTTTGTTTACAAACTATATTTTCCTCTGGCAATAAAGGTAATTTTTTCAATAACAATATCATTCAAAAGTACAATTATTCAAAATTTACAGTAATTCTCAATGTTAAAGTGTAACACACAGCCAGGGAATGAGATGGGAATTACATATATGTATGACATGTGGTTAGGAAATGAGACTGGATAAATGTAAACGTAGCCCCGGGTAAGGCATGGCTGTTTGTGCAGTTTTTCTGTTGAGGGCCTGCCATCCTCCTGTCAGACCTCTGTGGCAAGCAGCTGCTTGAGGGGGTAATTTATTTATTTATTTTTTTATAACAATCTAGAATGCAAAAAAATATATCGATTAAAATTCATACAACGTGGAATGAGGAATGGAAACACATTTTCAGCAATGAGTTTCAGTTCAGTCTGGTGCTAAGTATGATGTGGGCAGAGGGTGGATTCAGCCATTGCTGGAAAATGCAATTACTGTTTATCCACACCATTGTCTTCATTTTGGGATGCCATCAGTTATGACAGCTGGTCATCCATGATATATGTAATTGGTAATGTGAATGCATGGTTATATATCAATTGCATTCTAGTTTTTTTTTTTACAGTTTAACATGTAACTGTGAAATCCTATTTTACTGCTTGCAAGTTACTTGCTAAAAGCCCTGCAATCTCTTATACATTTTGCTTGCATTCTAATCCCCAGCTACTTTAGTATGAAAACTACAGATAACAATACCTATTAAAGCCAATTAGATTGGTGAAGACATTTTGTTTTACCTCTAACAATAAGGTGGGGGGTATACAAACAGTAAATAGATTCTCACAATTAGCTTGCATTTCACTATTGTTTTCTTTCTTGGGATACCATCGGATCCATCTGCCCCTTATTGCTGTTTCTTCAGATTTGAATTGGAAAAGCCACTTTGCAGTTTTTCAGGATCCTCATCCTCTCCAAGGGGTAATTAAACATATTTTTAAGAGGCATGCCTTCAGTTAAAATAAAAGATCTGCTCTTTTAATTACTTTTCTCTACTTAACAAGAGTCAACACATTAATTTTTTTTTAGGTATTTGGAGAAGGATTAGTTATTGCTGAAATTTCACACAATTTACTAGTATTATGTTGGTGATTAATTTCATATTCAAGAGATGCTTGCTGAATAATTAAATCATTAATCCTTCTAAGGTCCCCAACAATCATAGATGTTGACAGAATCCAAAATGAGAGGCCCAAGACATCTATGTTCCTTTTTAGTACAACAAAAAATTCAATTAAAAAAATATAAATTGTAATATTTTTCTAAAAATACATAATTCAAATTCGAAAAATAATATTTTCTTTTTCCATTTGATGCATATTTTATTAAACTACAATATAAATAATTTGTTAAACCATCTGACTGCCATTTTTTAGAAGTGCTATACAGTACTGCTGATTTGTTTGTTAACATTACTCTATGCTGAAGCAATCACCTGATTTGAGTTCACAAATTTGATCTGAACTATTATTAACAATTTTTTTTCTTAAAGTTTTGAAATGTGAACTTGCAACTAACTAGGTCATGGCACCTGACTCTCCCATCTCCCAGCAGTTTCACATAATAACATAATAACTAAGGGTCTAACAAGCTCTGGCCTTCCTCTGAGTAATGTGCTTCTTTTACTTTTTAGTTTTACTTATGGTTTCAATTTAAAGAGCAGGTAAATTTTTAAAATAAAATTAACAAAAAAACTGCCATTTTTAAAAACAGTAAATTTTAGAAATAATTGCAATTTTTTCTTTTATTTCTTCATTTTCCAATAAAAAAACTTTAATGTAACTTTAATTCTGAAAACGAATGCGGTCTTGGATACGAAAGCAAAAAGGACTTCATTGGCACAAAATCGGTCCTCATGTGGGAGGGCAATTTTGGGAAGGGTTTTTACTCCTCCTTCCTCCCACTAAACTCACTGTGGATGATTTACTCCCCTCCCCCCTAGAAAAAAGATATATTATATCTGACGATATTTTTTTTGTTCTTTTTTTTTGCTTTGGTGCACTAACCCTTTCAGTACTTATGGGTTTGTGCACCAAGGTTAAAAAATAAACGTCTCTATCATCAGATTGGCACAGCCAATATTTGAAAGTAAGGGGTGGAGGTAGGGTAAAATCTTAAAAACCATTGAATATAAACATAAAAACTTATATTTTTAATAATTATAAATTTCTATGCGTGTGTGTGGGGGGGGGGGGGGTAAAAACTCTTACCGAAATTGCCCTCCCACAGATTTCTATGTCAAGGAAGTCCTTTTTGCTTTCAGAGCCAAGACCTCATTCATTTTCAAGAAATGATACAAGATCAAAGTTTATTTACTGGAAAATGAAGAAATTAATAAAAGAAAAATTAATTTTTAGCATAATGCAATGTTAAATCAAATATCCACAGCAACAAGTTTAAGCTGGCCATCCGAGTAACATAACGGCAAAAGAAATCAATAATAATGATCAACAGAAAAATCAGAAAAGATTAGTAATTTATGGAAATGTACAGAAAAGAAAATGAAGGTTTAAATATAAAAGTATAACTACTAACAAGATATACGGTGAATTTTACAAAAAAAAAAAGATCAGGAAAGATGGTAATTTACAGAAATGTACAGAAAAGAAAATAAAGGTTTAAATCTAAAAGTATAATTACTAACAAGATGTATGGCTATAAAGTGGATTGTTTACAGGACAAGCACTGTGTGAGAACACTGCTTGTGCTGTAAAAAATTCACTTGACTTGCAACTAGGTCATGGCACCTGACTCTCCCATCTCCCAGCAGTTTCACATAATAACTAATAACATAATAACTAAGGGTCTAGCAATATCAAGATCTGGCCTTCCTCTGAGTAATGTGCTTCTTTTACTTTTTAGTTTTATTTATGGTTTCAATTTGAAGAGCAGGTAAATATGAAGAGAATGCTGGGATAAATAATATAATAATTCTAGAAATAGTGAAATAGGTTTAAAGCAGAAACTGGTGCAAAAAGGGAGGGGGGGGGGACAGGTATATATTTCGGAATTACTTCCAAAATCTTTTGTTTCTAAAAATAGCAGTTTTTATTGTTAATTTTCAGGAGATTTTCAAATCTTTAAAGAAAAATTTGCTGATAATAGTTCAAATTAAACTTGTGAGCTTAAATCAGGTGGTTGCTTCAATACAGAGTAACATCAACAAAAAAATTGGTAATACCCTATTAGCACTTAATATAACAATCAGATAGTTTATCAAATGAAAAAATATATATATATCATTTTTCTAGCTTGAATTAATTATTTTTAAAAAAATATATGTAAGAAAATTTTCAAATGGCAATTTCTAGTTTTTAAAAATCAAAGTTTTGTTGTTGCACAAAAGATGTCTATGTTCATCTTCAGTCTCTCATTTCGGATTCTGTCAAAATGTCTTCATTGCGGACCTTGAAAGGATTAACTCAGTCAATAAGAACTTTAAACATAGATCACAATCACAGCATTACTTGATGCTCTTTCGGCATTGATAAATCAATAAATATTTTGCGGAAATTTTTTTTGCCGACATATGGGATTCGAACCCACATCTCTCCAGAAACATGCCAGAGTATTTTTCCAGTTAAACTAATGCCAGCTCATCTTTTTTCGCTAATTTTAAGACTAAACTCTTATCACCAAGAAAAGACGAGCTGGCATTAGTTCAACTGGAAGAATACTCTGGCATGTTTCGGGAGAGATGCAAGTTTGAATCCTGTATGTCGGAGAAAAAAATTTTCCGCAAAATATTTATTAATAAGAACTTTAAAACAACAGAATCAAATATAGCCTTATATCTAAAAGCTTAAATTTGAAAATGAAAAAAAAAATTAATCAAACCTAAGGTAATTACTGCCATTGCCAGAAACCAAATAGTAGAACTGTCTGTTATTACAGAACGGATATAGTAAAACTACTGGGTGTTCAATTTTGAAATAGTTGAATGTTATGGGTGCTGTAAATGGAATGCAATAAAAATTTTAGAAAGGAATACGAATATTTAAATACCAATGTGCCACATTCTTTCATCACTATAGTTAGTTGGCAGGCTTTAACATGCCAGGAGTTGGATGTCTTACCATGCGTTTGGCCAGATTAAATGGTATAGAAAGATGTAACATGACTATATATATAGTCAAATGTGACTGCACAGTCAAAGGCTGAAATCTAGCCTGACTGTGGGGATTATATCACTTCTATTTATACCATTTTCCTTAATTGATATTTTACTCCTTTGTATCCAATACCTTTAAGTTCCAACTATTTGAAAGTGAATTTTTTAAAGCATTTTCATCCTAATTTATTTCTGCAGCAGCAATGCACCAGTTTTGTTTTTGTATGTAATTGAAACATTACTTACAAGAGTGTGCTTAATGATAAAAAAAACTACCTTTACCTTTAAGTTCCAACTATTTGAAAGTGAATTTTTTAAAGCATTTTCATCCTAATTTATTTCTGCAGCAGCAATGCACCAGTTTTGTTTTTGTATGTAATTGAAACATTACTTACAAGAGTGTGCTTAATGATAAAAAAAACTACTGTATATACTCATGTATAAGTTGAATTTTTTTAAAGCTTTTTTAAAATTAGATTGAAAAATATGTTTATATAAATGTATTTATCAATCTCCTCCAATTTTTAATTATTTCATAGATAAATATGTTTTAAAAAAAATCATTGCACCCAGCACAAAATTCTAAGAAACAAACTTTTCACAATCTGTGTGAGAAGAGTACAATAATTTCTAGACATCTTTGTTTTGAGTGACTCTTGGCATCTTCATCTGACCAGTCATTTGGGAATGATTGTCATTAATTTGATAAGTGCAAAACCTAATTCTTTTTCAAAGGGGAAAGTGGGGAAATTAATTGAGCCCCATTGCATTAATTTTGCCTTAAACCATTGTCTGAATCCTGATCACTTGAAGGAGGTAGACATCAGATTTGTTCCTTCTTGGGTAAAAGAAATGTAATTCCACCAGAAATTGTTCAAAATCTTTCAAAAAATGCTTCCATTAGCAATGCCATGGGTGGTACACCTGATTTCACTTATGATTCCGATTATGCAGAATCAAAGCCATGATGATTATGTTTATATTGATGACAGAACTTTAATGAAAATGGACTTCCACAAACAATTTGAAAATTCCAATAGTGAATCAGACTTTGAAGATTTTTAAAATAGATAACATATTTTACAAATTCTTGAAATCTGAGAGTCAATTTTTTCGTGGGTACTGAATTTTTAGCTGTTAAACTAGGTTGTCGGCCTATATGTGAGTATGTATAGTAGATCTGAGAATGTTTGCCAATAAGAGCCAGTAAAAACTTAGAAAAAGATGAGTGGATTAATAAGAATAGGCTAAATTAGTTAGAAAATGATGTGTGGATTAATAAGAATAAACCATCTGCTCTACAAACACAATGTAACTTGTCCAACTATACCTTTTGCTTTTTTTTATCCTAGCCACTGAGTTTTTTTAAGTTGGACATTTTGCTTTGAAGCCTGGATTGACCAAGATTTATTCATAAATGATTGTGGAGCTACAATATTCAACAGTAAGATTTACAATGTTTGTTTCTAAACAAAACTACATTGGAAAGGGTCAATAGTTTTATGTGAAAATTAAACAAATAATAGCTGAGTGATTAAAGTTATGAAATAATGTGCACTCCCTTGGATGAAAAATTATTTTTGTTGCCAAAGACTCAAGCATCTGTGATAAAAAGGACAACTGACAAGGTTACCTACAAGTGACTAAAGGTTTCATTCAAAATTAGAGATCCAAGTATGGATTTTAAATTAGTGAATGGTATACATTTAATATATACTGGTTCCTTAAATTGTCAAACATTAATAAGTACTTACATGGTTCATTATTTGCCTTTCTCTTCTCTGCTTTAGCCAGCTGTGTTTCTTCTGCAGGCTTCTGTGCAGAATTCCCTGCTTGACTGCTTGTAACAGGTATATTTTTACTTGTCCCTTGATCATTGTAGTTGTAATTTGCATGATATGAAGCTAGGAAATTGTCATCTACCTGTAATTTTAACAAACAACCAATTGTAAAATTTCAGTTTAATAAGCAAATTTCAAATTGGTTACGAAAACAAAGTAAAATCTGTATGTTAAAGTAACAGAAAAAATGAAGCTTTTCATTAATCACCTAAAACTGTAGAATAAAGGAAAACCAAATATGCAAAATGAGACAAAATACAAAGGCAATTACATTAAACAATCATTTGCTCTAATCTTCAGGATTACTTTTTCTTTTTGCAATAGCTATACAGGTAACCCTCAGCTTAATGAGCCACTGGCCAATGTTGATTCACTGTAACGTGGAGCTAAAAATATTCAGCTTTTTCTCATCATATTTCTAAACAATAAATCTATTTTTTATCCAAGAATTTCTCATGCACAACATAAACAACACTTAACTGGTGAAGCAGCCTATACATAATGCATTATCTTCAGCTCTTGAATTCCAGTCCCCATGAAAGTGTTGACTATTAGAGTCATTGAAGAGGCATTTTATTTCTGTATTTAATGCACGGGTTTGTCAGAGGTGCACAACTACAACTTCATATGAGAGAGTGCCATGAAACACTGTCTGATTGGTTGGTTGGTTGTTTTACCTCTGAGTGACACTTTTTTGCACACAATGGGCAAAATATGGCTAGGTCACAAGGACCCCCAAAGGCTCAGAGAAGGTTGGAGAAGGGGACCCACTGGAACGGCTGTTGGGAAACAGATGGTAGCTTCCCGTCAAGGCCATCCAGCGTGTTCTTTAACGTGCACAGGGTATGGCTCTTCTGCACACGGGGCAATGGCTTAACGTCCCATCCAATGGACGGCGGTCTTTACAAGCACATCGGTGTCCACTACTGACCATGGGCAGGGCGAGGAGTTTTGCGGAGATAAATCTCAATGCTAACCCAGCTGGAACTCGAACCTGGGAAGTGCAGATTACTAGCCTGGCACGCTACCAACTGAACCACCCCCGCTCCAACACTGTCTCAATGCCACAAACAGATATTATATACCAAAAGAAAAAAGCCAAATGATCAATCCTGAACTCCTTTTCCAGGATTTCTTTTCTCAGAGCTTACTGTTTAACAATATTAAAACTCTGGGCATGAGAGTCATGCCCAAGGCATTAATTTGGTTAAGCAGTAAACTCAAAGATATCTCATTGTGATTTTTTTTTATGTTTAGTTAGCATGCTTGGCTACTGATAAGAGGGACCTGGGTTTGAGCCCCAGGTAAGACATGCCGGGTAAGGCATGGATGTGTGTGTTGTTTTTCTGCTGAGGTCCTGCCATCCTGACTTTCTACTGTAGCATATAAACTGATAGGCTCCTGTCAGACCTCTGTGGCAAGCAGCTGCTTAAGGGGTATATATATATTAGTTTCTATACTATTATAAGAAAAAAAATTACTATTTTTTTTTCTTTACTCTATGCATCTGTGTTTACATTTTATGAATTATATTTATTTGGGTTGTGGCCCACACCCAATTCTCAAAATATATGTTATAATAGCCCTGGTGAATGTTGTCACTTGAGTCACAGGTACATATCTACCATGCTAAGTGAGAATTACCTGTATTTGCATTTTTTTTTTCATGCAATTTACTTTTTATCATCCAGATCATGACTTTTAAGCATTTTTTTTAAAAACATTTTTATTAAAACACATCACCATTTAGTAGTTAAACCTAAGAACTTATTTAAAAAGTAGCAAACATTGCTCAGATGCATAGCTTTACAAATACTTGGTGCCAGGTCACCATGGCACCTAATAGTAGAATGATTTATAATTGCCATGCAAACTATGTAAGGTGAGACATATCACTATGTTGCATTTATATACCTCTGAACACAGTATTAAGGGAAAGTATATAGTTCATTGCATCAGTCCATAACTATTAAAATAATAAGAAAAAAATTTACTAATCTTTTTTTCTTACTGTATGCATGTATGTTTACATTTTGTGAATTAAAAATTTTAAAGTATCAAATCTTGATTTCCATCATTGGAAACGTTATATGAGTGAGGTAAGTATTGAAATCCATGCAATTTTACATCATTACAGGAAAAAAAAGTATCAAAAGCTACTGAAGCAACTTGAGAAACATGTGAAGTGGAAGGTGAGTTGGCAATTTCTTCTGACCTAAATTTGGACCTAGTTTCTTCTGAATATCACCTTTTTTGATCCATGGCTCATCTTCTTACAATTCAGGAAGTCAACATCAGGACTTTTTCACCTCCAAGGATTAAGCACAATATCAAAGAAGAATCAAACAACTTGCCAACAGACAGCTATGAACTATTCAAAATGATGGTTTATATTTTGCTGAGTAAGGTTTTGTTACTTATATTGTAATAATCATTTCTCAAATACACAATAAAATACATAGACTTATGAATCACCCTAGTATTTTCTGCATTAGTGTTCTGCACTTTTCTCTATTTTCACATATTAACCCTTTCTGTGTTGCAGCCCGAAGAATTGCTTTCATCTTTCCCATTCTAGTGGTTGGAGACTGAAGCTTCACTCCCATAGTACAAGGTTGTGAAAAAAAATTTTTTTGAATATAAATCTGAATTTTTTCAACTGTTTCTAATTAAATATTAAAAATAACATTTAAATCTATGATATAAATTTTTTACCTGTTGATTCCACTTGAAAAAAATTATGATAAAGTTTAAAAATAAATCTATTTGAGTCAGATGCACATGTTCAGTCACCTTCAATCACCGTAAACAGCATCAAGTAGTGAAGATTCAGTTCATGCCTCTATTCTGCTGTACCATGCTTAGATTATCGATCGGTTGCATTTCCCACTCTTTTCTGCTATTTATAGCCCTACTAGAGTTGTATCACTTTTTAAACTTTGAACGTAAGGATATTGATTTTTTTTACTACCGGAAATTGCATCATCCGGAAACTATGCACATCGGCGTTCGATTAATATTTTAGCAGACTTCTTTAGACACTTTCAAAAAGCATGTGAAGTCATTTCAGCAAAAAAATGCATTGATTTCTACAGAATGCATTCTAGCAGCTTGTATAAGGAAAATGGTAAAAAAATATTTGATATGAAGACTGTTTTTAATACAATTACCACATTGCAAAGATTAAAAAATTTTAATGCTGGCAGATAAACTACATGTTAAAGTGAAAAATGAATATAAAAATAGCGTGATATGTGCTAAATTTGTGTCGTATATTGCTGCAGTGATAAGGAAAGATCTTACACTGAAGTGCCATTGAATTAGGGATAGGAGACGTTATCCAAATTCAGTACCGCAAGTCCCACATTTGCATACTCTGATCATATATAGCCGCCGTCCCGTGGCCGAGTGGTTAGCACGCTTGGCTACTGACCTAAGGGACCTGGGTTCGAGCCCCGGAATTAGGCATGGATGTGTGTATCGTTTTTCTACTGAGGTCCTGCTATCCTCTCAGATCTCCTACTGTGGCATATAAACTGACAGGCTCCTGTCAGACCTCTGTGGCAAGCAGCTGCTTGAGGGGGTTTTTATTTTTTATTTTTTTATTATATATAGCTGTCAGTTTGGCTTCCCCAAGCATTCGTTGTGAGAAGCATAATGGGAAAGGCACAGGATTTAGATGCATTTGACAGAGGGCAGATCATAGGTGCCCGATGGATGGTACACTCAATCTCTGAAATTGTCAACAAACTTGGACAGTTTCAAGAGTGTTCCAAGAATATGAAAACTCCAGCAAAAAACAAGCACCTGGACAAACTGCAAGAGAGAACCAGCTTTGAATGATCGTGGGCTTCACCATCTGACCCACATTGTACGGACCGATAAGGGCCAGACATTATCTGATATCACCTCCCATCTGAACGTGGGTTCCAGCCGGAAAGACAGTGCACGGATTGTGCAATGCTCACTCCATCGTCTTGGCTTCGGGAACCGCCAACTTACGAGAGTCCCACTTCTAACGGCACGACACTGGACTCAACACTTTGCATGGGCTAAAGAACATTGAAACTGGACCATCAAAAATTGTCAATGGATAGACTGGAGTGATGAATCCTGATTTAAACCTCATCATGCTGATGGGAGACTGAGGGTATGGCACCAACCCCATGAAGCCATGGATCCTGCATGTCAGGTCGGAACAGTACAAGTTGGTGGTGGCTCAGTGATGTCTGTGGTGTCTTCAGTTGGATGCCTGTGGGACCTTTGGTACATGTACCGATGACTCTCAATGCATTCCAGTACGTAGAACTCATGGCTGACCATTTACACCCATTTATGACCATCATGCATCCCAATGGAGATGGCAAGACAACTGTTCATCTCACAGGTTCAGGTTGGCTACTGCAAGGTTGCAGGAACATTCTGCTGACTTTGAAATAATGAACTGGCCACCTAGAAGCCCATATTTAAATCCCATCAAAAATCTTTGGGATACCATCAAGCAGTGTTTGGGCTCGTGTTCCATCAGCAACGACCTTTGAGAGAATTGTGGACAGCTCTGGAGGATGCATGGGTCACCATACCTGTGGAACATTGTAGCAAGCTTGTCGAGTCCTTGCTTCGTCGTGTGGCAACCGTTATCAGGGCCAGAGGGTGTCCAACACATTACTAGGTTGCTATCCCTAATTCAATGGCACTTCAGTGTATATAGGACTTATGCTAGTGTATTGATGAATGCCTCAATAGACAATGAAGAGTTCAAAGAATTGATTATTTATGCAGTATATACAAGCTGTTCCATGGCCGAGTGGTTAGCGTGCTTGGCTATTGATCAAAGGGACCTGGGTTCGAGCCCTGGGTAAGGCATGGATATTTGTGTTGTTTTTCTGCTGAGGTCCTGCCATCCTCACAGACCTCCTATGGCATATAAACTGACAGGCTCCTGTCAGACCTCTTTGGCAAGCAGCTACTTGAGGGGGTATATACAAGGGTAAGTAAGAAAGTAGGTTCTCCGTGTTTGGAGAACTAAACTGCAGTCTGGGTTGGACCTCCATAGACCATGGCTGCATAAGAGTTGGGGTTGCTTTACCTCTGAGTGGCACTTTTTTTGCATGCAAGGGGCTAAATGGCCAAGTCACAAGGACCTCAAAGGCTCAGAGAAGGTTGAGGGAGAGAACCTACTGGACAGCTGTTAGGAAACAGTCTCCCATCAAGGCCATCCAGCAGATTCTTTAATATGCACAGGGTATGGCTCTCCTGCACACAGAGCCATGATTTAATGTCCCATCCAATGGATGGTGGCCTTTCAAAAATCACCAGTGTCCCATACTGACCAAAATCTCAATCCTGGCCCAGGTGGGACTTGAACCAGAGAACTGTAGGTTACAAGCCTGTGTACTACTTACTGTCACCCCTGCCTTTAGGCAGCATGAGGATTCTGTATGTATGTATGTATATGCAAATTATATCACATTGAATGCATATTGAATGGATATTAAATGGGTACAATACTTCAGAGAATAAATATCCATGGTGAATTATGATTTTTATTATTCATTCTAATTCAACATTTAAATTAATATTTCAGCATGCATTGTAGAAATGTTGGTGGACCCTGTGGCCTTTAATGGCAAGCTGTCTCTGGTGATTACCACAGTACAATGTGTGCTGAGTGACTTAACTTCATATGATGCAAGCTGCATGCAAATAACTTGTATGAGATGCTAAGTCACTTAGCTTTATTATTTGTATCATGGGCATGACAGTGATCATACGCATTCTTCTGTTGATGTCAACTATTTGTCCCTATTAATTAAATTCCCCATCAACAACCAAACCAAATATATATATATATACGATCTTCATTGTCACCTACCCAAACAACCAATGTGAACCACTGTTACTATAAAGTAATGACACAGTGAAAATGCAAAGCAAGATAAAAAATTTGACATCAAGTAACATTTAAGGATTTTTCCAACACAAAATGATTGGAAAAAAAAATTAACAAAAATTGATTCTGCATGAGTGATAGCAAGGACCCTGGCAGCCACTAGGGCTACCATTTCTATAAGACAGCACTGTCTACAATTACAAAGTATTGTAAAGCATTGTTTTCCTAGCTATAGTAAATGCTGAATATGAGTGCATTTACATAAATGTGGGAATGAATGGGAGTATCTCTAATGGGGAACATGATTAAAAAGACAGAATATTACCAAATATTAATCTCCCCCAAACTCCCCCTGAAAAACAACTTTAAAAAAATATATAAATTAAAAATGAAAAAAAAAAATACCTATCTTCCTATATGGCCCTACAAAGTAGAAAAAAAATCAACTAAAGCATATCAATTGGTGCAATCGGTCACTGAGTTCGTATTCACTTCAAAGGAAGATAGGGCACCGGCAATCTTATCAAGTAGGTAAATCAGCGTTCTATCTTCCTTCGAATCGAATATGAACTCAGCAATCGATTGCACCATCGATATGCTTTAGTTTTTTTTCTATTTTTAGAACCCAATAGGAAGTATATTTTAAATTTTTTAATTTATTTTTTGTCTCTAAAAACATCTGCCTTCCAAAACTTTGATATACAACTAATAAACATTAAGAACATTTACTGTCCTTTGGAGTCAGCTTTGAGGTAGACCACGACATTGGAGACATCACAAGTCTTTAATTTGAGATACAACTAATTAAAGTTGACCCCCATGAAAATCGGTTCCCCCACATGTTATCAGGGGGGAATAGTGGGGGGCAAAATTCGAAATAGTTTACAACCATTATTATGATCATCATCCTCTAGCAGCCATGGGCTATGGAGGTCCAACCAGACCATGTAGTTTAATTCTCCAAGCATATCTATCCTGAGCTACATCAGCTGCATCCGGCCACTGCACACTAATTTTAACAAGGTCCTATTTGACATTGTCTGCCCAGTGCATTCTAGGTCTTCCCCTCTTTCTGGGGCCTTTAGGCACACTGTTCATAACCCTATTCGCCAATGCATAATTATCCATATGGGCAACATGACCAAACCAGCTCTCTGCACAATATGCTGCTTAAAGAAGGTTGCAGACTCCTTTGCATAACCTCATCATTAGTTACAAAGTTAAACCACTTAATACCCAAGATACTGCATAAGCATCTAGAATCAAAAACATCTAGTTTAATGTTATCTTGTTTACACAGCATCCAAGTTTCACTACCATAACTAACCCTAGAAAGAACCAAACAATTATACAGTCTAATTTTAGTCTTTAGGTGTATATGCCTATTCGTATCTCCACACTCTCCGTAGATTCTTAAAAGTCCCAACAGCAATCCCTATTCATCTGTTAATCTCATGCCTCACATCACCAGTATCTGTTACATAGCTCCCAAGGTAATTAAACTGTGAACTTGTTCAATATTGCAACCATTCAGATTAACTGAATCACAGTCTGCCTGACCAAATTTCATCACTTTAGTTTTCTCTCTGTTTATAACCAAACCTACTCGATTACCAGTCTCATCAACAGCTCAAATGAAAAAGTTCATCTCATCAACATCATTTGCCAAAAGGGCTAAATCATCAGTATAATCTAAATCAGAAATTTTAGTATCTCCAGACCATTTAAGGCCAAAATCGTTCCCTTGAAGTGAATTTCGCATAACATAATCAATAACCAAACTAAAGAGAAAAGGAGACAAAAGCACCTTTGTCAAACACCAGAAGTAATGCTAAACCAATTGCTACAAACCAACTCTCACACACGACTCAGTGTTATTATAGAGAGCTTTCATTATGTTAACTAACTTGTCTGGTATACAATATGATCTCACAATCAACCACAAATTATGACGATCAACAGAGTCGAAAGCCTTTTTGAAATCAACAAAGCTAGCAACCAAAGGTTTCTAAAGCTCTAAAATTTCTCACGAATCTGTCTAAGTGAAAATATCTGATCCATTATTATACGAGCTTTCATTTGATTCGTAACTGTAGGCCCTCGCATTCCGATGATATCATAGAATGACTTTCAGATTTCTTGTGGGGAAGGTCATTTTTCATAGCCTATGACACTCTCTGTGTTACAAGCTTTCATTCAACACATAGCTCATTACATTCCACACTCGCTGAGGAGATATAAACTTTCATTCACAAGTTGTTCCCCTTTTTTAGGAGGGAAGAAAGCATGGGGGGGGGGTCAATTTTTGATAGCTAGGGCCTTCCCCGCATCAGAAGCTTTCATTTGATATACAGCTTCTTACTTTTGGCATTCTGGAAATATAGTGGAATAATTGTTTTGCATTTCCCCTTTTTTAGGGGGGAGGAAAGCATGGGGGTCAAATTTTTTATAGTCTATGACACTCCCCTCATCACAAGCATTCATTGGACACATAGCTGTGTGCTTTCATTGGACACATAGCTGGGTACTTTCCACACTCGCATGCAGGAGACATAAGGGAACAAGAATTTTTATTTCCCTCCTTTTTAGGGGGAAGAAATCATCAGGGTGTCAATTTTTCATAGCCTACGACATTCCTCGCATCAGAAGCTTTCATTTGATGTTTAGCTTGTTACTTTTGACCTTCGTGTTCTGGAGATATAGTTTAAGAATAGTTTTCACATTTCCCCCTTTTTAGGGCACATAAATCATTCTCCATCACGTTCAAAAGATATGGTGGAACAACTTTTTGTGAAATCCACAAACCAATAAACTGACTGAACAACAAACTGACCAACCGACAAATGTCAAAGCCAAAAGCAAATAGGGAGATAAATAAAAATTTACCAAAGGCAGAGTACTGTATAAGAGGGCTCAACTTCGCATTTATCAGTGATGAAGCATTTTGATTGAGCATTTTTTTTTGAAACCCTATCCTCAAACAGAACTAAGCAGTTATAAACATTTAATTAAAGACTGCCTAAGGAAGGGGTTTTGAAACTAATAGAAGCAATTAGTGAGGATTAAGAAGGAAAGAAACCTAAGGGGGAAAATTGAAGCAAAAAGTGTGTCTGTGGTCCCCTTAACCCTTCCAGGGTCCAGCTTGAAAAACTGGTTTAC
This sequence comes from Ryuthela nishihirai, assembly GCA_038380435.1. NCBI lineage: Eukaryota > Metazoa > Arthropoda > Arachnida > Araneae > Heptathelidae > Ryuthela > Ryuthela nishihirai. The sequence continues at coordinate 21,969,415 of JAWZYU010000010.1, forward strand.
ATATAGAGGGCAAGATCTTTTTTCACTATAATTTTTTCACTTAATAAAATATTCATCAAATGGGAAAAGGTATTATTTTTTCAAGTTTGAATTATGCATTTTTGTAAGATTTCTCAACTGCAATTTCTGTTTTCAAAAAATTGGAGTTTCGTGTTGTACTAAAGGCAGATATAGCTGCTTCGGTCTCTCATATTGGATTCTGTCAATGTGCATAATTGACATGGACTCTGGAAGGGTTAAATGTTGTTAAGGCTGTGTATTGTGCAGTGAATAGCCATAATTAGTAAAAACGTTTTGAAAACAGGGAGGGTTGGAAATATTTTTACTGTTTTTGTTAATGCAAATTGATAACTAATGATTTTAAAGAATGAAATTTATCCAAGAAGGGTTAAACTCCAATCTCCATATTTTTGACTACACTATTGGCATTATGGTTGTGACCTAGTTCCTCTTTGAGTCTGAAATGTTCTTGTGCAATTAAGAATCTATATATTAAAACTAATTAATTTCCAATAAAATACATGCCTACACAGTCTAGAATTAAAAAAATTTTCACAATAATAAATCACCCTCTCTTAAAAAGAAAAATATCGGTCCAAAACCTTTTTTTTTTTTACAAATAACTCAAAATATACTTCGTAGTGGATTCTTTTATTTCTGATAATAGCAGTGTTAACACTACGCAGCCTAGAGACAAATAATGAAAGTGGTATTGCCTATTTCATTTCTGATGCCTTTAGTTTCATCTGCATTCACTTTTGCATACAAAGTTCTTCACAACTGAAACAATCCCATGTCTAAATTTTGTCATCACAAGAAAACTACTGAAATTGTGTTGCTTCATTTCCTTTTTACAAATTACTGCTGAAGCCATGAAAATGCAGTTAACCAAGTTTGCACCTATTCAGAAGGGAATATGAGGTGAAAATGCTTAACAGGGCAATTAATATGCCAAAAGAAATTTAAATTTTTGAAAAATGAAAAACTTTGAGCTAATTTACATATACACACTCAGTGGACCATCCCATGTTTCATCATTGGCAGATTAATTTCAAAGATCTACAGCTTCAAAAATAAGCATTTTTTGCAGAAAAACAGTTGTGAATAATTTAAAATTAAAAATAAAATTGGTTGTGAATAATTAAAAAAATCTTAATTAAATCTATCTAAATCCCATATTTCAAAAATATTCTTTCAACATTTCAATAGGCATGGAGGTTTAAACCTTACAATGCCAGGCCTGAAAAATAAAATTTTTCAACTGTTCTCAGTCAAAAAAAGTGAATGTTAGAACTTTTTTTTTGCCAAATAATTAATGAAAGGAATTGTGGCATGTTTTATGCCAAATTAATCAGTGTTTCATTCTGGATTGTATGAAAATATATGCATCTGGCAATGCAAATAAATATTTATTAAAAAAAAGTAGACAAAAATAATTATAATGCATATTAATAGAAAGGCTATTTTTTATGAATAAGAGGAAAACATATCGAGAAAATTACTCTTTTTTGAAAATTTTCCCCAGTATTATATTTTGACAAAAAAAAATCCAGACTTATTGTCAGCTTTACAATTTAAAAAAAAGTTCAACAGAAATAGGTCATGTTATTTACCAAATTAAACAGAATTCTGAATTTTATAAAAAATTTAATAAAAACTGAAGTTTTTTCATTTTAATGGGATTTTTTTAAGGGTGATGCAGTAAAAAAGATACATCATTGTAACAAACAATTAATTTTTTTAAACTAATAGATTTATGTAGAAATAAGATTCTACATAATGAAATAATTCTTTTAACTGATTTACTCTTTGTATTTCCACTTCCTGTGAAATGCTTTAAAGAATGGTCTACTTTTTCACAATATCACTCCACATAGTTCATATTCGTAAGAACTTTTCATTTTGTGCCTTGCTGTTGAATACACACCTTCTGCTTGGCTGATGCTTCTGGTGTAATTTTGGGATTTTTCTAGAGAAATGCTTGTAACGCTCCAAAACAAATGCAAAATACTTGAAGTTTTTATGCTCTGGATAGCTTAGACGGGCGCCAGGCAATAATTAACAAATTGCCAAAAGTAGAATAAGTTAATAATAAGTTGATTTAGGGTTCAAATACCAGCGAGCGTTAATGAGTAAGAATCAAAATGATTGTCAAGTAAATATAATTATAAAAAAATCCTTAATTCACGTTGCTCAAGAGAAAAAACTGTACAGACTCAAAAGGTTTATAACAAAACAGATTTACTTCCAAAATAATTCAACTCACCAAGACATCAATGACGAAAACATAACTCCAGCTCCTGTGCTACACGCACTGTGCTTGGTGCTACGCACCTTGTGCTCGTGCACTCACTTGTGCTTAGCTTCTGCTTATGCTTACTCTACCTTAGTGACTCGCAGGCCACCGGTTTTTTGACAATGAGCCGGCACATGCCGGGAAAGACATTTGCATACTATGACGAACGACGCAAGCTATGACGGAAGAGGGGGCGTGTCCTTTGCATGCTCTTTAACGGTACAGTCGGAAGATCGGAGTTGTGGCGCATGCGCAACTCCTAGAATCATGAAAACGAGTGCTGTGATGCCAAAAAGGAAATAAAAATCCCCAAAATGATAAATATAACGTAAATTAAACAAAACTGGTTAAGGTAAAGCAAAAGTGAACGATGGGGCATCACATGCTGACCAACTAAGTGGAAAGGAATCTCAGATCCTAATGTATATGAGTACCTTCTTCAAGCAGCTCTGTGACCAAAAGCAATCGTAAATTGGTAATGGTTAGTAGACCAAAATATTTAAATTGGTAATGGCAAGTAGACAAAAATAATTATAAAGCACATTAATAGAATGGCTGTTTTTCTTTTGGGTTTTTATTTCTTTTGAACAAAAGATATGTGTTAACAATGGACATATTGGTGTGAAAAAATAACTTTTTCTGCCATTTCATCATTTCCACTTTATAGGATAATTTTACAAAAACTGGCCAACATTATCAACCCTTCCTATTTGAGCATTATAGTCCAAAATATACTTGGGTTTGCAAACAGTCTGCACTGCTGTTTCTTCAGGAACATCCTTGTCTTTTTCTCCTTCAATGAACCTTTGTCATTTCAACACCATGAAGAGAGCATGATAATATTTTGCTTACTATGCCACTTCAAAACTAAAAAGGAACTTTTTTCAGAATGAAATCACATCCCTTTTTCAACTTTTCTCCTAAATGCTCTCTAGTACAAAATTCTGTTTGGCATTACAGTTACCAGTGGCATGGGTTTTTATTTTCATATAGTTCTTGGTACAGAGCTGAAGAGGAATAATAGCAATTGCCTACATGCATGTGAGGCCAGGGTCTAGTTTTCCCCATTGTAGTTATGTAAATATTTGTTTTTTTATGTAATTTTCGTTATATCAATTTCATGTAGGCTCATCATTCTACCATAGCAATATTGGCCGCAGGGAGAGGGTCTCAGAGAGTGACCTCGGTTCCCACTGTCCAGTTGCAGCTCGGGGCACCTGTCCCTCGCCCTTGAAACCCTGAGGAGGGTGAGATGGAAGAGAGAAGCTGAATGGAAGAATACTGAGGAATGCTAAAGGAGCAGCAGTAGGGGTTTGACTGTTGGAACATATGATGAGATCTGTCAACATTGGAAGAGGATTCTGCTGGACATAGGCAGAAAGACAAATGAGTGGTGGAGATTGCTCTTGATGAATTAAAATTTCGGAATAATTTCTCCTTTAGAATTCAAGCTGTTATGAGTATTCAAATGCTCAGTGATATGAAACCTCTCCTTGCACAGTGAAAGGTACAGTGATGCAGTAAGCATAACTATAGCCAGCCGAGCTATGATTACATATGTAATAAAAATTGTAGCTATCTCCAACAGCAAAGTGCTTTATTATTTTGGTGAAAGATTAACTCCATCATCTCCAGTCTTTTACAGAACTTAAGCAGAGGAAAATACTTAACTGGCTGCAACTCATATACAATCTTTACCCTCTGCAATATACAGGGTGTCTCAAAAATATAGGTACAAACTTTTACGGGAGGTAGATAACATCTAAAGGAATGAGAATTGTATAGGAACCCATAACCGGAAACGTCATGGGAAAGTGGTAGCAGAGGTACAAGATCTGAAAGGACACAAGATAGTGATTAATGGGAAAACATTTATTGGACATAATTATTACAAATGGCATACTAGATGATACATTTCATAATGTTACAGCTCTAAATGACCCATAATCGCACAAATTTTGATATGCACGTGCAAACAAACGGTGGCCCGGTACATGTCTGTGTGGGAAGCGTTCTTTATACATTCATTGAGTGGCTCATCCGTTGCCCTCAGCTATTCCATACACTAAGTGCATGTCTGCCAGCTCCCTGTTCGAATACCTTTGCATACTCTTCGTAAGCCGACTACCGCTAGTATGAGGAAATCCGAAACTTCCCCTCTAGCGCAATGATGAACAGCACCGCCTATTGACTTACGGTGACGTTTCCGGTTATGGGTTCCTATGCAATTCTCATTCCTTTAGATGTTATCTACCTCCCCTATAAGTTTGTACCTACATTTTTGAGACACCCTGTATAATGTGGGGATTGCCAAGGCGTATTCTGAAATTGGAAATCCCTACATAAATTGGCACCAGTCTCCAGGATCTGATTCGGATGAAAGGTAATTAGCAGCAATGCATTCAACAGCATCCAACAAGAAAAATCTGCAAGTGAAATATTCAACATCATCTTTTACAATGAGAGAAATCTGTACAGCACGCATCTTCAAATCTTTAAAGAATCCTGTTTGGAAAAAGGTATCAAAAGTGAAACTGCAGTTGTCAGGAAGACTATGAGGAAACTTTAAGTGAGGAGATGACAGAGCAATGGAGTCAAAAGTTTTCAAGCTTCAGGTGATAAATATAACTTTCTTTTCATTTCTGTTTCACAGTAGTTTGTAGGAAAATTTATGGAAATGCATGCTACATCTAAATTACATTATGGTGGATAGTAATTCTCATTTAAATAATTAGGAGAATGGAGATGAATTAGATACGGGATCGAGTAGTAAGGAAATGTTTGAGATAGGTAGTGATAATATGAGTAATTTTAATATTGAGGAAGCAATATGGCAAATAATGTTAGCAAAGATAATGCTCATAAAGATAATTTAGATGTTAAAATTAAAATTATGCAATTGGAAAATGAGAGATTTAGAGCAGAGAAGGATATTGAATTACAGAAAGAGGAAATGGAGAGAGATAGCAAATTACAAAGAGAGGATAGAGGTTATGGTATAAGATTAACAGAAATCGAATTAAGTGCTAGTAGGAATGTTACAGCTATAATTCCTACTAAGTACACTATAACTAGGTGGTAAATTATAGGGAGCCCCTCATTGGAAGCTAATTTTGCCATGATCTTACAACACCTTGAACCTTGAATAGGTCTTTGGAAGTAATAAAGGTCATGAAGTCAAATGCACCTAGCAGTATTGTGGAATTAACTTAAGTTTTTACAGACTGCTGCGAAATTATTTGCTTTGTATGAAATTAAGAGTGAGAATTAAAGTTAAATAATTATTAGAAGGTAACTTTTCCAAAAATGTAGTTGCCACACTAAATGTTCAAGAACTGAATGATTACAAAGGCAATTCTAACAGAGTGCAGATTAACACCTGCAAGTTATAGATTGAGGTTCGATGAAGCTACACATAACAAAATGAAAGTGAACTCAATTTGTTGCTCATTTATCCAATATTTGGACTTATTATATAGAGCAGGGATTCTTTATGTGGGGTACGAGGTAAATTTTTTTTGTGGTATGCCGTGAGAGCTCAAAAGTTGCTAGATATATGTTATATATATATATGTTTTATTTTATTCCCATTGTTATACTATAACTATAGTTTTATCTATCTATACAAGGGCCAGTTACATATATATATTTCCAGGGAGTACATGAATCATAAAAGGTTGAGAACCACTGATATAGAGAGTAGAGAAGTCAAAATTAAAGAACAGATGTTGCAATTAATTGTAGCTGACAAATTAAAATCTTTACTCCCACAGAAACACGTGATTATATAATTTGTCAAAAAGATGAATATTGGGAAAAACCTCATAAAATTGCATGCATGGCAGACATTGAGGCACACAGTATAGCTACCAATAGCAAATTAAATTGCTTTGATAAAAGCTCAAAATTTAGAACTAACTAGGAATTTAGAAGTTATTCTTCATAGTCATTAAGACAGAAACAAGACCATTATAACTTTTGGATGCAGAACACCCAACCTAAAATATTAGAAAAAGTTAAACCAAAGTTTGAAGCCGATAATAAGAAATGTTTTTATTGGGGTATGTTAGCCATTTGAAAAGAGACAAAAGCCAGTGCTCACACACAGTAGGTTTAGATTAATGAGGATGAAATTGATAATTCAGCTACAGTAGCTGAGGTATCTGATACAGTGTGGCAAAATAAAGTTTCTCTACCAGCAGGAGATACACAAAGTAATAGAAGCATCGCAAAATTATATGAATTAGTAGTAAAAGTTGGGGAATGTAAATTTAAAGTCATTCTTGATACAAGAAGCCAAGTGAATGTAATTGTTTTGATTTGGTACCATCCTCTTACACCAGGCCTTGTGGCAGTATTATTCCCGTCACAATGCTAAACTTTCCTTTCCAGATTTGTAATGCTGATTGCATTTGGCCAATCACACCCCCATCAGTGCAAAAACATAAGTATATATTGTGTGTCAATGATCAGCATACACGTTGGTCAGAAGCTGAATGTCTGACAGCACTAACAGCAACTGCTATAGTGAAGCATTTTTGAGAATTTTTTTGCATGCAGAGATACCCAAAATTATTGCTAAAGATCGTGGATCCAATTTTATTGCTATTTTAACACAGGTATTAAAAGAATTGGATCATTGCCTCGTTTTTCAACTGCACAACACCCTCAAAGCAACATATTGGTGGAACGTTTTAATCAGGTGTTAAAAAATATGCTCCATCATGTAATTAGGTCTGACTCAAAGAAATGGCATAAGCAAATACCATTTTTTGTGGACTTATAGATAAGTGCCTAATGCAAACACTGGCATATCTCCATTTGAGTTATTATATGGGAGGAAACCTACAGGCTCATTACATAAACTAAAACAGTCCTGGATTGATGTAAGTATTTACCAGTAAGAATTACAGAAACAGCAGTAAAAATTTTTAAATAAATTAAAAACTGAAATGGAATTGACAGCCGAAGAAGCCAGATTAATATCTGATAAAAATCAGAGTATCTATGCAGGCTACTATAATCGCAATGTAAAAGATTGTTCTACTATATATCTTTCAAATGGGAAGGCTGAGCATAACAAGTTGTATATCAAATGAAAGCTTGTGATAAGAGGAGTGTTGCAGGCAATCAAATTTACCCCTTTGATTTCTTCCCCCTAAAAAGGGGGAAATGCAAAAGTCATTCTTCTACTATATCTTCAGAACACGAGGACCTGCAGTTACAAGTTAGGTGTCAAATGAAAGCTCATATGAGGAGAGTCATCAACTGCTTTGAATTAAGCCCCTCACCATTCTCCATTTCCCCAGAAGGGGACAGAAATTTTGAAGTGGTTGACATTAACGAGTTATATCTCAAATTATAGCTAATGAGATCTCCAATGTCATGGGCTACTTCAATCATGACTCCAAAGGGGGAGGAAAAATGGTCAATGTTTATGAGTCCTGTATCAAAAGAAAGTTTCTAAAAGTAGGTTTTCTAGTGACAAAGAAAAAATATAAATTAAAAAAATGTTATAACATGTATCTTTTTATATGATCCCTAAATTTAGTTACTGAATTTGTATTCACTTCAAAAGAAGATAGGCTGCCAATTTACTTACTGAACAACATTGTTGGCATCCTATCTTCCTTTGAAGTGAATACAAATTCGGTGACTGATTGCACCACTGATATGTTTTAGGTTTATTTTCTACTTTTTAGGGTGCATATAGGAAGACAGGTAATTTTTCAATATATTTATATTTTATTCATTCACTCTAGCCATCTGTGCTATCTTGCAAGTGTTAATTAACTTGGTTACATTAGACTCCCCCATATGTGTTCTCACTTAAAGTCAGATGCTGAGTGAACTTTTTTTCAATTGGAGGCTTTCACCAATCCCTAGTAAAACACAGATATACGTTTTTCCTTCATTTCATTATATTTTGCAATTTAAAACCATTGCAAGTTAAAACTTTTCTTCTAAACCTATGATCTGCTTACATAGGAGCAGCTAATTGATATTTCTTTGCAGTGTTGAGCAAATATTGTTTTTTAAACTTTTTTTTTAATTAATTTTTAAAAACATAAGAAACTAAAACGATTTGGCAAAAATTTTCTAACTGATGTTTTGGATAATGCTGATAAAGAAAAAAAAAATGCAATTTTTTCCAGAAATATTGTTGATTCCGATACTGAATTAGACCTTTCTGCTTCATAAGTGGGATATCGATTACATGTAGAGCAATATCAGTGACACAAATTATTTCACTTTGTTACGCCCAGAATTATTATTTATACTGCTCCTCAAATATATACTTGTAATTAGAAATAATATGAAACTCGATCAAAAATGGAATCATTAGGCATGTGCTACCACAAATGGCAGCTACTTAGGAAGCATCTGATTAGGACTGGAATTTTTTTTTATTACAAAATAGGGTTTTTATTTTAGCATTTAACTGAAGTAATTTCAAAACTAGAATTACAAAATTTTTCACCAATGTTTTGAAATTCAACTTTTGCTAACAATAAAAAAAAATAAAAAATAAATACCCCTCAAGCAGCTGCTTGCCACAGAGGTCTGACAGGAGCCTGTCAGTTTATATGCCACAGTAGGAGATCTGAGAGGATGGCAGGACCTCAGCAGAAAAACGACACACACATCCATGCCAAATCCGGGGCTCGAACCCAGGTCCCTTAGATCAGTAGCCAAGTGTGCTAACCACTCGGCCACAATATAATTTAATCTGGAATGGTTTGATCTCAATTTCAGTGATTAAATTTTATTATGATTTGAAATATCTTTTTTTTTTATCACAGCTCGTTTCTCTCTTTCTGGTTATATATTTTTCAGTTTTTATTTAAATAATCTTGTTTAGAAAGCAAAATAAATATTCCAACAGCACTACAGTTTTAGAATTTGCAATTGGCAAAAATCTAAGCATATGCATCGTTTGCATAAAAAAAACAATTTCAGTAATAAAAATATGAATTAGTATTTATATAAAATTATTAGAATATAATAATGAAATGTTATGTAAATAAAATTATAAATATAATTTAGAAATACATCAGAAAACACAGCATTTTAAAAGAAATTGCTTGTAAAATTTTTTACTTATCATACTTTTACTTTGAATTTCTGCCATTTTATGTTAACCACAAGTACAATCTTTTTTCTTTGGGGGAGGGGAGGGGATTTAACATAATCTATTTTAATTAATGCTAAACAAATTCTAAAGTTCACTTTTTGGGTTGTTTTACCTCTGAGCGCCACTTTTTTTCACACCATGGGCTAAATGGCCAGGTCATATGGATCCCAAAGGCGCAGAGAAGGTTGGGGGGGGGGACCTACTAACATGGGACCACGATTTAATGCCCATCTGATAGATGGCGGAACTTTCCAAGCCCATCAGTGTCCCCTACTTGACAGTGGGCAGGGCGGGAGTTTTGCGGAGATAAATCTCAATGCTGACCCAGCTGGGACTCAAACCTGAGAACTACAGATTATGAGCCTGGCAAGCTACTTACTGAGCCACCCCCACTCCGGTTCCTTTTTGACTGATAATAGTGGACTTTGAGAAAAGCCTGGACTTTTCTCATAGCATCTAACCAAGGAAAATATTACATCATAAAAGAACAATTTTCCTATTTAAAGTAAAAAATCATTTTGCTCTTATTCAGAAAGATATTTCCTTTCTATTCATATGCATTATAATTATTTTAGTCCCTTATTTTGTGGCTTTTTCTAAATAAATTTTTGTTTTGTCAGATCTTTTCCTTACACTAAAAATAACTTAAAATTCTCTGTTGTTGAGCAATAAAATTCTAAAATTTATGTTATGCTAAAAGTTTATAGGAGAAAACTCGGAAGCTTTTCCAAGCAAGGACAGCTTTCCATCTTCAATGAAGTGACACTATGGTGATATTAGGGCTGTTTAGAACTTCTTTGCACATCATGAAGGGCAATTTCACTGTCTCAGTTGCAGGTGGGGAAGGGTGAGGTCATTATTTCAATAACCTCATGGGCTATGGTTCCATAGAAAGTGTATGTACATGCAAGCAGTGTAGCATGCTCCCAGTCTATTGTTGTCGCATGATGTACTGCTAGCTCAGCAGCAGCTGTCGTTAGCTTGTTTTGACTGACTTCTGTTTGATGCTCTGCGAAACTCTCTTGTAAAGAATGTATGTTTTTTTTTCCCAATGTAGAAGACAATGGAATTATATGGCAAACATAGGGGAAAACAATATATGCTAGATTTTTGAAATAGACTAAATTTGTCTCTGTCCCTTTTGATAATTTTCTTCAGATTTGGAGCTGGGCTGAAAACAATTTTGATATTTTGGGCTCCGAGTAATTTTCAGACTGATTCACATTGGACAGGAATGTAAGATATAGGTCCAGCAAAGGTTGCACGTTCGGAGTAGGTGATTTCTTTACATTATCTGAAAAATTTTATTAACCCTTCCAGTGTCCATGTTGTCTGTATACATTCAGAATTTGTAATGAGAGGCTGGACACATGCATCTGTTTTTAGTACAAGAAGAAAAATATTTTTTCTAAAATAAAAATTGCATTTGAAAATTTTTTGACAAATATCTTATAAAAATACATAATTGAAGGGTTAAAAAAATATTTTTTTCACCTGATGCATATTTTGTTAAACTACAATGTAAATAATTTTTAAAGCTATCTGATTGCCATTTCTGAGAAGTGCTATATGGTAATGCAGATTTATTTGCTAATCAGGCTAAGCTAAAGCAACCACCTGATTTAACCTCACAAATTTGATTTGAATTATTATCAACAAATTTTTCCTTAAAGTTTCAAAACTCTAGAAAATTAACAAAAAACTATTTTTAAAAACAGATTTTGGCAGTAATTGCAAAGTACATACCTCAGTTTTATTTCCCCATTCTGCACTTTTCTGCCTTAAACATTCTGGATTCCTAGAATTATATTTATCACCTATATTATTTATCCCAGCATTCTAGGTATCTTTCTCTCTTCAAATCGAAAATGTATATAAAAAAAACTTCATAGCTTCTTCAAGAATGAATGCAGTGCACAGCATCATGGAACACCATAAAGGAGGTAGCAGGTGTTCAAAAATGCTTGCTCACACATGCATGTGTGGGTAGAGTCATCTGCTAAGTGACTGCATGTCAAATTGTTTATGTGAATGATTTAAGTCAAGTGGGATGTAGACTACCTTCATAAAGTTTGTATTTCATTTCCTTTTATAATTAAACCTTAGTTTTCATTTCTGCAAATTTATTTTATTTCCATAAATTATAGAACTTTCTAGTGATTGATAATTATCAATTTTTTAGAGCTGTGCTACATTGGATGGATGACTTATAACTTTTTACTATCGATATTTCATTTAGCATCAAATTAAGTTATATATTATTTTTTCTTTTATTATTTCTTCACTTTCCAGTAAAAAGAAACTTTGATCACATATCGTTTTCTGAAAATGAATGAGGTCTTGGACATGAAAGCAAAAATGACCTCCCTAGCATGGAAATCAGTCCACATGTGGGGGAGAGTAATTTTGGGGTTTCTTCCCTCCCTCCAACTCACTGAAGACATTCATTTGAAAAAAACACAAGATTTTGTGTTTACATTGAATTATTATAAAATGAATACATTATTATTAATACATATACAGGGTGAATCTGAAAAAGTGGGCAAAACTTTACGGGGTAGTAGAACGCAGCTATACGAGCAATATTCGTCACAGAATGTATGGTCGGAACGCAAGCGGTGAGAAGTTAAAAGGTAGTTTTCCACTGTCACATTTAAAGAATGAACACAAGAAGGAGAGGAGATACTTCAGAAAACATTTTATTAACAAGAATGTAATGAGGTACATGCTCAAAGAAATTGCTCAAAAGAGCTGCCGCCAGCTGTAATGCAGGCTTCACACCTGCGGGATAGGGACCGACGCACATTTGCGAAGACACCAGGCATTTCCCAAATATCGCCGGCAACAACAGCGATCCTGGTGACTAGATCCATATCGGTTTCAATGGGGCACTAGTAGATTAGCCTTTTCAAGTGAATATCCGCCATTTCGTGGTTAGTATAACCAGCCATCCTCTCGGCAATCCACAGTAGAAATGCCGTTGGGTGCGAAGACCGACCCTTTTATACCATTTCCAACGCCACCTAGTGGCTCGCCGTTTGCGTTTCGCCCATACTTTCTATGACGAATATTGCTCGTATAGCTGCGTTCTACCACCCCGTAAAGTTTTGCCCACTTTTTCAGATTCACCCTGTATATTATAAAAGTACCCCCCTCTCCCCTCAGTATTTGACTGTGCCACCCTAATGATATAATGTTTTTTTGCTTTGGTTCAATAACTTTTTAGCACTTATAGCCACAATTCAACACCCAAAGAAAAAAAAATCATAATGTTTAGTAAAAAAAAAAATTAGCAAAGAAGTATCCCTTCATTTCATAAACAGGATAGAAAATCCCATTAATGTGTAAGAAATCCAAGTTGCATTGTATGATGCTGGCCCGTGTTTTCAATTACATAACGCTAAAAAAAAATCATTTAAAGGAATAAAAATTCTGTTTCAGGTAAATATTACATTTTTCAGGAAGAAATTCCCTTTCAATTAATATATATATATAACTGTTTTTTATTCATCAGGTTATCCAAAATTAAACCATCGTCTGATCTATTTTTTTGATATATAATGCAAGTTTTATTAAAATTAATGTTTATTAATTTGTTTAAATTTATTTTTCATAAAATTTGGAATAAAATTATATTTAATTTGCTATATAACATAATCTATTTCAGTTGATTGGTAATTTTTTAAAAAATTATAAAGTTGACTTGTTTATATGACAACACAGTTGGCAAATAGCCTGGACTTTTCCAAAAGCATGGTAACAAGAAAAAAATTACAAAAAGGGAGTAATTTTCTTGCTTCAAGTAAATATTGTTTTTGCTATTCAGAAATAAAGATCTTTCTATCTATGTCCATTATAATAATTTTTGTCTATTAGGTTTTTTTTATAAATTCTTATTTGCATTGTGAGATGCATTTTTTTACTACACAACTCTAAAAAAAACCCTATTAAAACGAAAAAAATCATGTTTTCTGTAAAGTATTTTATACTGGTAAAAATCAAGAATTAAATGGTAATTAATTTGGCATTTAACATGCCATAATTCCTTTCATTAGTTGGCAAAAATATTTCTAAAGTAAATTTTTTTGCTTTGTTTTGGCTGAGCAGAGGGAGAAAATAGCTTGGCCTCTGGATGTAAACCAGTTTTTCAGGCTGAATACTGGAAGGTTTAAAACCCTTCCAGTGCCCATGTTGTCTGTATATGTTCGGTGAATCTGAAATGGGGGGCCAAAGGACGTATGCATTCATTTTCAGTACAATAAATAATAATAATAAAAAAACGATTTTTTAAAAATAAAAATTGCTGTTGTATTTTTAATACAATTTAAATTTTAATACAATTTAAAAATATATAATTCAGGATTTAAAAATAACATTTTTTTTTTCAATTTGGTGCATATTTTATTAAATTGCAATATAAATAATTTTATAAAGCCATCTATCTGATTGCCATTTCTTAGAAGCAAAAAATTTGCTTGTTAATGTTCTTATTTGCTGAAGCAAACTTTCTGATTTAAGCTCACAAGTTTGATTTGAACTATTGTCTACAAATTTTTCCTTAAATTTTTGAAAATCTCCTAAAAATTAACAAAAAAAAAAAACTACTATTTTTAAAAACGGTAGATTTTGGAAGTAATTACGAAGTACATACCACCATTTTTTTCTGTTTAACATTCTTTTCTGTCAAACTTATTTCAGAATTCCATGATTATTTTTATCATTTTTTCTCAGCATTCTATGCATCTTTCCCACTCTTAAAATTGAAACTGGAAGCAAACACATCCTTCTTAGAAATTCTGGATGCAGCTGCATTTAATTTGTTATGCTTCACTGAGGCAAACAAGATGCAGATGCATTTAATTTGTTATGCTTCACTGAGGCAAACAAGATGCAGAGGACTGACACATGCTATCTCTGTTTCATGTGCTATAAAGTGTTTTTCACAGTTTTGGTACACAACATATTGGATATCCTTTGTAAAGTTAGTATTTACTTTTTTTACATTTAAACCTTAGTTTTTATTTCAGTAGATTTAGTTTCGGAAATTAGCGATCTTTTGGCCAATCAATAAGTATTGACTTTTTTTTATAATTATGCTACATCGTATGGACAGTGTACAACTTGTTGCTGTGGATATTTTAACATCACATTAGGCTATATGTTAATTTTTCATTTTATTTATTATTTTTCCAGTAAAACTTTAATCTGGTATCATTTATTGAAAATAAATGGTCTTGGATATGGAAGCAAATTTATTTCTGTAGATTTATTTCCATTAGTTAGTGATCTTTTGGTCAGTTGATTTATCGATCTTTCTGAGTTATGCTAGATCAGAGGCTGGCTTAAAAGTTGTTGCGGATATTTTATTTAACATACCATTAGGTTATATGTAATTTTTCTTTTATTCTTTCTTTTTTTTAGTAAAAAAATTTTGAGCTTGTACCATTTCCTGAAAATGAATGTCTTGAATACAGAAGCAAAATAGACTTCCTTGCTATGGAAATCAGCCGTCGTGTGGGAGGGCAATTTCGGGAAGGCATCCCCTCTGCTAAACTCATGGTGAAAGTTTCACCCCCTCCCCCTTCTAGAAAAATATAATTTTTTTTCAATTAAGAGTTTATATTGAATGATTTTAAAGGCAACCCCCCCCCCCACTCAATACCTTGGCTGTGCCACACAGTCAATATAATGTTTTTTTTTTGCTCTTGTGCACAAACCTTTCTGCACTTAGGCAAGATCGCCAAATTTCAACACCCAAAGAAAAATATTCCTAATGTTTAGTAAAAGAAAAGCTGAGAAAGTTTCTTTTCTGTTTCATAACCAGTTCAGAAAATCCCATGAATGTGAGAAGTCCAAGTCATGTTGTATAACACTAGCTGTGTTTAAAATATACGATACTGATAAGAATCAATAAAAGAAATAAAAATCCCATGGCTGAGTGGTTAGCACACTTGGCTACTGATCTAAGGGACCTGGGTTTGAGCCCCGGGTAAGGCATGGATGTTCGTGTTGTTTTCTGCTGAGGTCTGCCATCCTCACAGACCTACTATGGCATATAAACTGACAGGCTCTTGTCAGACCTCTGTGGCAAGCAGCTGCTTGAGGGGTTATTTTTTTTTCCAGGTTGAATATTATATTATTCTGGAGGAAATTTCCTTTTGATTAATGTATTATTTAACTATTTTTATTCTTCGGGTTTTCTAAAATGAAGCCTTAATTGTAAAGTGCAATATTTTTTTTTTACCATATCACATTGGTTTATTTTATTTTCATAAAATTCATAATTAAATTCTGTGTAATTTGGTATATAACATGACCAATTTCCATTGAATGGTTATTTCTTTTTTAATTCTAAAGTTGACTTGCTTATCTGACTCAGCACAATTGACTAAAAGCCTGGAATTTTCTCAAATTATGATACTGAGAAAAAAAATTACAAAACGAGAGAAATATTTACTTGAAACCAAAAAATAATTTTTTCATTATTCAGAAGTAAAAGCCTTTCTATTCATATGCATTAAAATCATTTCTGTGTATTAATTTTTTTTTTAATAAATTTTTATTTATATTGCCAGATGCATTTACTGCATGACTAAAAAAAACTCCTATGATAACAAAACTTATTCTTTTTTGTTAAACATATTTTAAAAAAATCAGAATTAAATGCTGATTAATTTGGCATATAACATGTCATAATTTCTTTCATTAGTTATTCGGCAAAAAAAGTTTGCAAGTTTTTTAGCTGAGCATAGGGAGAAAATAGCTTGGCCTCTGGTTGGAAACCAGTTTTTCAGGCTGGACACTGGAAGAGTTAATGTTTTTGTTAAATATTTTATTTTCATAAAAATCAGAATCAAATGTTTTGTTTTTTTTGACTGAACACAGTTGAAAAAAAAAATCTTGTCCATTAGGTTAAATTCAGTGTTCCAGGCCTGTCCCTGTAAAGGATGAGAGCATTCATATGAAAACTTACTTTTGGAAACCAAGCATTCTTCTCAGTATTCCACTCATAAGTTGTTCCATCATTTGGGTCAACATAGGTATATGGGTCAGAAAAAGATGATCCCCAGTCACCTTGCTCTTTCTTTTGTTTTTCAAGTGCTTCTAATTCCAGTTGTTTTTGAAACTCGTCATCAGCCATACTACTCTGTGGAAAGTATTTTCCTAATACAGCTTTATTTTAGATGGAAATATCTACAAAAAAAAAAGATAAGCATTACACACATACTAAAGTGAAATACTGGCAAGATAGAATGTAAAATATGGTATAACAATAATAAGATATAGGAAAATCCTTGCTGATTGTGGGGGGTTACATTCCTTAACAATGCAATGTTCAACAAAACCAAAATGTGCAAAAAACTTAAATGAAGATACATAACCATGAAATATAGCTTATATACACATTGATTTTTTTTTAATCCATGAGAAGCAAATACCATTTAATAAAAAAGCCATCAAAGTAGAATTCATGTCCCATACAGAACATTCTTCAGTAAAACAGTAAAAACAAGAATGTAACTATTCAATTAGATACTTTGATGCATACCTCTGCACTCATAAGTGCAGATGTCCATATGCTATCATGAATTTGTTTGTGACATGTAAAAATACCACAAAGGTCATTCATTTCCTATTCTTGAATAAGAGACACTGCTGCATTCATGTCACCATGCAATTTGTCTAAAATGCCTCTTTTCAGCCAAAATCATGTCCTCGTGTGATTATTGCACTACCACTTGAAGAGGCTTTACCTTTAGCAAACATAGTTCAATTACATGAAAGTTAAGGTAAAAGGCAAAAAGGCATTTCACAAGGACAATATTAATAGATTACCATGAGAGAGCACAGAAACAGTTGAGCATCACTTTCAGCAAAAAATTTACATTACTTCTGATGTCACATTTTAACCCTTAAAGAGCTAGATTATATATTTGTTTAATATGTAAATTCAAAGAATTATAGAATTTTATTCTGAAGTAACTGGCAAACTTGGTCATATTATTGTAACAATGTAATTTGTTAATTTTCATGATTAATTTGAAAGAATTATTAAAAGGAAAAATTTTTTCAGTAAAAACTTGCAGCAAAGTTTTCTAAGAACTCTAGTATCTTTCAGCACACTTTAAGGGTTAATAATTTTCAATTAATACTACTAACATGATATGCATGTGTCACATGAGACTGCAGAAGTAATTCACAGGTTTATGGTTTGCTTTCTACCAAGTTATGAATACTCGAATAGGTGGTGTTGAATATGGGATTTAAGGCTAAAATAAATTTTTATTTTTGTGTTCAACAAATAAATTTCACATTTATTTATGCATGTATAACTGAATCTGCGATACACAAGGATTTCCTGTACAATGCTTTCTAATCCAAGTTTACAGAATTTGAAATTCATAGTAATGCTACACAGCATAAAACTTGGATTAAATAATGAGTGCAAAGATTAATAAAACTATAAGCAATAAAGTAATAAAAGGTTAAATACCTTACACTAGATCAGTGGTTCCCAATTGGTGTATTGCAGACAAAATCCAGGTGTGTTCAAAAATTTAAGAAAAAAAAAAACACTACATAACAATTTGTATTTTAGTACTTTGTTTTTTTATAATATTTTTGGTCAAATGTTGAACTTAATATGTATTGTCATTTAAATAAATTCTAAGATATGTAATAAAACAAAAAAAATACTTTTTACCACAGGTGTCACAGTAAACATAATATTTCAGAAATGTGTCACCAAGAGAAAAAGATTGAAAAACACTGCAGCAGATTATACAGTTTGTTCCCCAAATATCTTGGGAGCACACCATGTTCGTAATCTGCAGTTCCCAGGTTCAAGTCCTGGCTGGGTCAGAGTTGTGATTTATCTCTGCAAAACTCTCCACCCTGCTCACACTGATAGGCTTGGAAATGCTACCATTCATTGGATGGGACATTAAGCCGTAGCCTGTGTGTGGGAGAGCCATACCCTGTGCACATTAAATAACACTGAATTGCCTTGATAGGAGGATGAAATCTGTCTCCTAACAGCTGTTCCAGTGGGTCCCCTCCCCCAACCTTCTCCAAGCCTTTGGGTCATTATGACCTGGCCATTGAGCCCATTGTGTGCAAAAAAGTGCAGCTCAGAGGTAAAACAATCCAACCCAAATATCTTTGGCAACAGCTACTAAATCTAGCCACTGAAGATGATTTTTATCATGGTGCTGTTTTGATATTGTTAGATCACCCCAATTCTTGGCTGACCTCTCTTCCTTAAACCTTCAAAATTTCATTTGTTAATCAGGGCTACAAGCAGAGGTCTGACAGGAGCTGTCAGCTTAATACACCACAGAGTGAGGATGGCAGGACCTCAGAAGAAAAACACAAACATCCATGCCTTACCCAAGGCTCAAACCCAGGTTCATTTGATCAGTAGTCAAGTGTGCTAACCCACTTAGCCCCCAGATTGTTTCATTTATTTTAAATAAATTTCTTAGTACACATTGCTGCTCTGAAATGTTTAAACATCCATACCTATTTAAATACTGAATGATGTTGAAAACAGAGATTTAGATAGATCTCATAAGATAAATTGATGATGATTTAGATAAATTATCCTCAGCCACATTTCCTCAAAAAATGCTTATTTTAGATCTTTGAAATTCACTCCCTGTTGACAAAACATAAGTAGAATGGCCATAATTCAATCACCACCTGTACGTACGTATGTACTACTTCCATATCTTTATTCACAAAATTATCTACCACCTAGGATATATCATAAGTATCTAATTGCAAAACATAGGTACGTACGTATGTACTACTTCCATATCTTTATTCACAAAATTATCTACCACCTAGGATATATCATAAGTATCTAATTGCAAAACATAAAGCTTTCTGCTCCTCAGTGGCAAACTTCAGAAACTAGAAACTAGAAATAAACTACACAGTGAGATAAATAAATTTTAATAATACACGAATATAAGCTATTATTATAAAACCATCTACATTATTTCATTTGTTCAGCAGAGGAGGAGTGCAGTAGTATAACAGAGCAAACTTAACAGTATTGGCTCATGGCCTTTCCTGTCAGTTTTTATCCATTAATACTAATGTTCAGGGCCGCCGACAGGGAGGGGCAAGGGGGACTAGTGCATAGGGGCCCGTCAGCAATAAGGGCCCGTCAGATTAAGTGACTCTTTACTTTTTCTTACAAAAATTATTCTTAGTTAGGCTATATATCGATTCTATAAAATTCCATAAGAACATTATTTGTTATAATATGCTTTTAAAAAGAAACACTAGTTGGATTATGACATATTATCTCATTAATAGTAGTTGAACGAACCATTTCTTAACATCTTCTTTTGTCTGCGTTAACTTACAGCATTTGCTTGTATTTTCCCTGTTAACCACCCCACCCCTGCAGCAGTAGCAACAGTTGGACTCTCCCAAACCCAACCTGTGCAATCAGGTATATTACATTGTTCATGTTTCGAGTTCCAGTAACATCGTCTGTGGTCTGTGTGTCAGTGTTACAAATTATAACAGTTTAAAAGTCTCTTGTCGGCACATTTGTTTCACCATTTCGTTGTCATTTGTTTAGTAAAATGATACATTCATTGGTGCTATAGTCTAACTGAACAATGGACAAGTATGAGCATAAGTCAGGAGCTGAGAAGCGAAAGGAGAGAAATAAAAAATTGGAAGTTATTAAGAAAGGGAGTAAAACTTTGTTTGAAGTCGGTGTAAAAGTGAATGTGGACAGTGAAGGTGCAAAAAATGAACTAATCCCAATCTCAAGCTCATCTGTTCCCGCTCTCAAAAATAAAGAAATTTCAAGTTCAGAGGGGAATGATGATGGTTCTGGGTTTTTTTTTTTTAATTTTGACAACAGTATTGAAACGAAACAACCAAACAGCAGTGAAAATGATGCGCATTCTATAAACTATGAAAGTGAAGCGATCAAAAACAAGATGGTCTGCTCGTGTTGACAGTGTTAAACCATTTTCCAAACACCTAGCACTCATCAAACATGCATTAAATCAATGCAAAAATTTTAATCTCTCAGATGAGTGTAAAACGGAATTGATGGGAATAAAACGATACCTTGAATCATTTAAATGCACTTTGATGGCAATAATCTGGTTCAAAATTCTCTCGGCAATTGACATTCGCAACCAGGTTCTATAAGTTCGTGATGCAACTCTTGATGTAGAGATTGATAATATTCACGATCTGCTCCAGGAACTGAAACAACTCCGTGATAAATGGGAGAACTTATTAAATGAAGCAAAAGTAGTGGCCACCTCATTAGCAAGTTATCTTCCCTCAGAGACAGGACTTCCGAAGACGAGAGTGAAAAGAAGGAAAACTTTCTTGGACGAAATAAATGAAGATGTTCCAGAATTTCGAGGGAATGAGGGGGAACTAATGAAGAATGGGAGTTCGGAGTAAATGTGTTTTATAGGGTAATTGATTCTGTTGTTTGTGGACTTACTAATCGTTTCACTTTGGCGGAAAAGTTAAATGATAGATTTAAGTGCTTATGGCTATATCCACACATTGAAGAACGTGACATTGAAAATATGGGTGTTACTTTGCATGAACAATATTATGAAGACATTAATAGAGAGATCAGTGATGAGCTGAAATATCTAAAATCAATTCATTCTTCTAATTTAGGGACAGGCCCATTGAAACCACTGGAGCTCTTAAACCGTCTGAGAGAATTGAAACTGGACAGTTTATTTCCAAATATTTGTATAGCCATTAGAATATTCTGTACAATTCCTGTAACAGTTGCTGATGCTGAAAGATCCTTCAGCAAAATGAAGGAAATAAAAAATGTATTCAGATCAACAATGTGTGAAGAAAGACTGAGTAACCTCGGTTTGCTTAGTCTGGAGAGCGATCTTGCTAGGTCTTTAAATTATGATGACATAATTGACGATTTTGCATCAACGAAGTCAAGGAGAGTTGTTTGTTGACATTGATCTACTGTATAAGTTAGAAGTTGCAACTCTTTGGGAATAATGTGTTATATTATATTTAGTGTTGAATCTGCTATTATGCTAATGTGAAGTTTAAGAAATACTGTTGCCTATTTTGCAGTACTGAAAATTAAAAATGAAGACTCGCAGAATTGCATAGTTTTTCTCCATGATATGTTATGTAGCCTATATTAAATTTACTCAAAAATCCTAAATCTTGCTGTGAGCTTTGCAAAATATGTTCCCTAAAATAAATGCTAAAAAGTTTTATGTGACACAAACTGTGTAGGTCTATGTTTTTGCATGCCTGACTGCGCAACAGGCTTTTTTTCCTCTGAATGTCATCATTGTGTCCAGAATAATTGCTATTAATGATTTGTAAAGATAAAAAGTTTTCAGGGGGGCCCGAGCATAATATTACATAGGGGCCCATAAATTCTCTCGGCGGCCCTGCTAATGTTAACATATTTCTTAAACTACACATACCTTTGAGCTCCTGTGCTCCTGTGCCAGCCTTCAATAGCAATGGTAAATAGTTTTCCTTCTTATTCCTGGTAGTTTTCCTTTGAAATAGATGCTCAAAGGCATATGTATCATTCTGTCTCTCTTATTAAAAAACTTTTCGTATCTTGAAGCCTTTTGGCTAATACGCAAAAAATTTCAACCTAATGCTTTTCATTGATTTTTTTATTATTATTATTAAGAACAAACCTGTATTGTCAATAGGGTGTGCTGATTTGTCATACTAAATGACTGAACATTAAAGATGAAACATTCAATAACTTTACTCTTTCTGTAAAAAATCATTCAAAATAGTGTAGTGATTATTACAGTTCATGCCGAAATGCTAAAAACACATTTATCTAGAGGGCTGAGGAATTAAGAAAAATGTTATCAGTCTATACTTAGCATGGTTGGGAGGGACAAAACCTTTTTCATGTTTTATCTGTATTAACCCATCCAGGGTTCCTGTTGATTATATACAATGACAGAATCTGAAATGAGAATCCCATGACACCTAGGTCCGTTTTCAGTATGGCACATGGAACTTCTTTTTTTAAAAAAAAAACAAAAATTGCTATTTGAAAATTTTCCTACATATTTCTTATAAAAATATATAATTTATGCTTGAAACATGTTACTTTCTTTGTTTTAATCTGATGCATATTTTATTAAGCTGTGATATAATTTGTTAAAGCCATCAGATCACCATTTCTTAGAACCCACATAAGGGATTGCCGATAGGTTTGTTACCATTACTCTATGCTGCAGTAATCCCAATTTAAGCTCATGTCTGATTTGAACTATTATCAACAAATTTTTCCTTGAAGTTTTGAAACTCTCATAAAAATTAAACAAAAAAAAAAACCCCTGCTATTTTTAAAAATGTAAGATTTTGGAATTACAAAGTATGTACCTCTGGGTTTTTTCTGTTTTACTCTTTTTTTCTCTCTTAACATGTGGTAACTGCAGATTATTGATCATTATCTGTCTCACACATGTCAACAGTTAGTAGCATCTGCATCTTGCTTTTGCTGTAACCTACTATATAGTTTATGCTATTTCAATATTCATGGAATTATTTTTATCATTTATCTCAGCATTCTATACACTATGTTGAAAGAAGTCACCGGGCATCAGAGTGTTTGACAAAATGTTGCATTTATTGAAATTTCAGTAGGGTTCAGCCCACCTTTGACCGCAATTACACTCTGCACGCTTTTGGGCATAATTTTAATCAATTTTTGATAACGTGCAGCTGGTATTTTGCACCATTCTTCCTTCAACATGGTAATTAGTGTCAACAGGGAAGTGCAATGGGTTGGTAAGGATTACAACTGATGTTCAAGTTCATCCCAAAGGGCCTCTATTGGATTCAGGTCGGGGCTCTGAGTGGATCTGGGCATGTTCTCCACACCTGAGTCATGAAACCACTGCTGAATGGACCTTGCAGTATGACATGGTGCGTTATCGTGTTGACAGACATATGGCCCCTCTCCATAGTACTGGAACAGTGTTGATAGTGCAGAATTGTCTAGAACGTCCAAGTACATCTCGGCATTCATGCTACCAGCTATAGGAACCAATGGTCCACGTTCATGTCACAATACGCAGCTCCAAACTATCAAGCTTCCACCATCAAACTTCACAGACGGGATGATACGCTGAGGCATGTAATGTTCACCAGGCATTCACCATACCCAGCAGCGACCATCGGATTGGAATAAAGTGATTCGTCACTCCATAAAATTGGTTTCCATTGGTCCAGCGACCAATTCAAACGAGCTTTGCATCAGGCTAGACGTTGTGCATGTTTAAGAGTTATCCGTGGTTTGTATGCAGCTGCTCAGCCATGGAAATTTAATGTATGCAGTTCCTTATGAACAATCCCATTGCAAACACTAACACCTGTGGATTCTTGAAATGTTTTGGTAAAGGTAGCAGCAGATGAATGATGAGAAAAACATACCACACAGTTCAGAGCTCTTTGATCCCTTTCCATCAGTTTTTGTGGTCTGCCCAACTGTTTCTTGACATCTTCACATTTCCATTTAGTAATCACATCCTGCACAGTTAACCTAGGATGCTCTAATTTGGCTACAATCACACGCACAGATAAGTTACTCAAATGGCATCCTATAATGACCCTTTCTGGAAGTTCATTAACTCAGCACAGTCACTCATGTTTCGTATCAACCTCTCTACTGAAGCCTATTCTGTGCCAAGCTCTTCTTATATCCCGCTAGTATCAATCACGACTGGAAATTACGTTTTCCTTTTGCCAATCTGGTGTCTGGACACTTTTTTCAACATACTGTACATCATTCCCACTACTGAAATCCAAACTGCAAGTAAAAATAGCCTTAAGCAGAGCTTGTTCAAGCCTGTTTGCAGCATAAACTATAGTAGGTTACAGCAAAAGCAAGATGCTACTAATTGTTGACATGTGTGAGACAGATAATGATCAATAATCTGCAGTTACCACATGTCAGGTGGCTGCACTGTGGATTGTTTACAACATTGTTCCCATATTGGATATCTTCTCCATTCATCCAATTAATATTTTATTTATACTTTTACAATTAAACCTTTGTTTTTATTTCTGTAGATTTATTTCGATTTTATTTCTGCAGATTATTGATCATTATGTCTTTTAGTTGCATTGTTTCACCCTTGAGCGGCACTTTTTTGTACTGAATGGGCTAAATGGCCAGGTCACAAGGACCTCAAGGGCTCAGAGAAGGTTGAGAAAGGGAAACCACTGGCCAGCTCTTAGTAGACATATGGTAGCCTCCATCAAAGGCCATCCAGTGTTTTCTTTAACATGCACAATATATACACTGGTGGAAATTGAAAAAAGAACACCCAGAAGGAATTTCCTCAGGAACATTATAATATGTTAATAGTGAAGGGCAGCAGAAACAGTTATCCAAGATTGAGTCATTGGATGAAATAATGACATTACTGAGGATGACAACATGCAAATGTACCTAGCAAGTATTTAAGGACTACGACATGAAGAAATAATTTATTTGTCTTGTTTCGTGTTGTTCAGTGCTCTTTGAAGAGGCTACCATGCCTGGACAATGCAGGCGCACATTTGTTCAGTTAGTGGAGTATGAGTGAGGTTATATAGTGGGTCTTTGGGAAGCAGGTTGGTCTTTTCGTTAAACTGCACACCGCGTGGGATGCGAGGTATCGGTAGTGGTACGATGGTGGTGTCGATGGTCGGAAGAGCATTCGCACACGTGGTTCCGGGCAACACAGAGTTACAGTTGCACAAAAGGATTGGCATATCAGGAGTGCAGTGGTGGTAGAGTGGATGGCTATGGCATCAGAAATTCTATCCTCTGTCGTACCAAGGGTGTCTACAAGAATGATACGCAATTGTCTTTTGGAAGTAGGACTACGGGCACAGTTACCACTGTCAAGCATGTTTGCAGTAATGTCAAGAACGAGTTCATTGGGCGGAAGAATGACAGTCTGTGATCTTCTGTGATGAAAGCTGATTCTGCTTAGGAGTGTCTGGTGGTTGTTTACATGTCCGAAGGCGATAAGGTGAGTAGCTTCTTCCATTGTGCATCCACCAGTGATACACATGCTGGGCATCCTGGTGGTGGTGGTGGGGGGGGGGGGGGGGGTCAATTAGCTGACCCTCCCATACGTGTCTGGTGTTTGTACAGGGTACAATGAATAGCAATATGTACATCAGCGACATCGTACAGCTGGTCATCCTGACATATTTGAGTGTAATCCCAAATGCGATATTCTAGAAGAATAATGCTGGTCCACACTCTGCCCAGGGCAACTCAACATGCTCTTTAGGCAGTGCACAACTCCCTTAGCCAGTACGCTATGTCTGGGACTGGATTGGACAAAGACTCTTCTGCGGACTGCAGCAGGCAATGACCATTGCTAAATTACACGTCCAAGTTGAAAGTGCATGGAACAGTATCCCCCAGCATGATATTCAGCATTCGTACAACCGATTGCACGCAGATTAGAAGCTTGTATTGCTGCTCCAGGAGGTTCAACACCTTATTAAAATGTGCCTTCTTTAAAATGCATTACTAATTAAAATGTAAAATAAACAATGAATCACAAGTGTGATCCCTGTCCTTTCTCAACAAGTTGTTTCTACTAAATAAATCTCATAGATTACACTTCAATTGTTAATGGTGTTCTTTTTTCAATTTCTGCCAGTGTAACTTTAATGCATATGAGCCACAGCTTTACATCCCATACAAACAATGAACAGTGGTCTTTCCAATCCCATTGGTGTCCCCCTACTGACTGAGGACAGAGTGTGTGTGTGTGTGTGGGGGGGGGGGGGGGGGGGTTGTGGAAATGAACTCTGAAAAAGGGGGACTCAAACCTGGGAAATGCAGATTACAAGATGTAGAGAATCTGCTTCTTTTTTTTAATTTGTACTGACTGACATTTTTTAATTATCCCTCAAGCACCTGCCTGCCAAGAGTTTTTCAATATGAGAGTCTGTGTGAAACATGTAACATCACAAAAGGACAACACAGGAAGCATTCATGGCTTATTCAAGTCTTTGATTTCAACCAGACTATTTGGTCATCAAGACTTTTACCTGTGGCAGAAAAAAAATGGAGAATATTTTTTGACTAATCATATTAATCAATTTTATATAATTATATGCTCAATTTCCTATGCCCAGAGTAATACTGTGGTGGTCAAGCATCGCAATTTCCAAGATTGTTCCCTGAAGCAGGACTCAAGGTGAACCAGAACACATCAAAATGGTGTTCTGGTTCATATTAAGTGTCGGTAATATCATTGTCTTATCAGAAATTAGTTTTACTGTTCTATGGCCGAGTGGTTAGTGCGCTTGGCTACTAAGGGACCTGGGTTCGAGCCCCGGGTAAGGCATGGATGTATGTGTCGTTTTTCTGCTGAGGTCCTGCCATCCTCTCAGACCTTCTACTATGGCATATAAACTGACAGGCTCCTGTCAGACCTCTGTGGCAAGCAACTGCTTGAGGGGGTATTTATTTATTTTTATTTTTTATTAACAAAATTACTGTTTTCCAATTCCTATAGAAATACAGTAAAGCTTCATTTCTATAATATATATATTTTGAATGTATGTAAATTTGACATCACTTTGAGGGTATTACCTAAATCTAAAATAATATAAATTTTGTATTCACTGCCATCTGCTATATTAACCTGACAAGCATTCCAGTTACTAATACTTTCCATTTTGAGCTCTGCCCACAAGCCATCAAAATATCAATATTGTGACAAATAGAAAACGAATAAAGCAACCAGTATGCTTTACAATTAAAACAAGGTCAGAAAATCACAGATCAAAGAAACATCGCTCAAGAAAATTTATGGACTATACAAGGTGTTTCAAAACTCTCTGTACAAATTTAAATGGAAGATAGGGAACTCCAAAACAAACCTTTTTCGTCTATGAATGTATGTCCACTGACAGAAATATTGGTGGAGCTGGTACATAGATGAATTAAAACAAATATGAATAAAGTGTTTATTTAAAGAAGGTGCTCAAAGTTGCAACCAGCACAGCATTGCATACGTGACAGCATTGATTGCCATACAAAGATTCCCAGAATTTCGCAAACAGTTGCATGGGCAGCAGTGAATGGGAGTCTCGAACATGAGGTTCTTCATATGTCCCCAGGGGAATAAATTGATACACATTATATCAAGCAATCTTAGTGTCCAGGCGATGGGTCCACCCTGGCCTATCCATCAGCCCCCAAAAGTGGTGTTCAGATAATCCCACATATCATTGCTGAAATGTGTTGGTGCCCCATCATGTTGAAACCACATTCATCTGCAAATAGCCATGGGAACATTTTCCAGCAGTCCCAGCAATGTTTCTTCAAGAAATACCCAAGAAACCTGTTCATTGAGTCAGGAAGGCAGCAGATATGGCCCAATCAAAATGCCATGGATGATACCCACCCAAACATTGGCAGCAAACCATTGTTGATGACCATGCACCATTGTGGCATGTGGATTTTTGTGAGCCCAAATGTGAGAATTGTGTACATTAAACACACCCTCACATGTGAAAGAGGCCTCATCTGAGAAGAGCACGAGTCACAAAATCAGGCTACACCATGGTCTGCTGCAGAAACCAGTGCACGAATTCCACATGAAGAGGGTAATCCTGAGGTTGCAATATCTGGACTCTCTGACAATGAAACGGATGCAACTGTTGCTCATGCAACCACCGCCTCCTCTAGGACACTGCCTGTCGATTCGCAAAAAAACATGTTCCTTCTCAAAGAAGTTTCTTCCACTAGATGGCACTGATTGCCTAGTAACAAGCATACTGTTCATTAGACTTATTGTATCAATCATATCATACGTTTTTAAATTTTAAAGTGTTTTATGGTTTAATTTGCTGAAAATCATAATTTTTTATTTTTATTCAGTTTTCATCATAACTTCCTGAAGGAATAGAAGTTATATATCGATTTTATTTTGAGTTAGAGTAGTTTGTTAAAAATACGAAGTAAATGTATTAACTTGAATTGTACTAAAAGAAAAAGATTCAAAGAAATTTGTGATATTCCCACTGATATAAAAAAATAAGTATCATTATTATTTAGAAAATTTGTTGTGGATCCTTTGTTAGAAATTATGCACTGAATGATTAAACCACAGTAAAACAGACAAAACATTTCAAAAGGACAAATGTGATTTTAGTGGTAATTGAGTGTATTTCAGCATACTGGTTAATAATATTCAATGGTTATAATGATTTTATTACATAACTTAAAATTATCAGACAGTATGACTTAAAGCACACAACATTAACAAACCACATGGTAATCCCATGTGAATTACAGATATTCTGTATGTTTTTTAACTGAAAATTTCAAAGTTATTAGCATTAATTCCAAATATTTGGGGTAATCCTCTGCTCTGTCAGCCAAGTTATTAAGCTCCAGATTCCTATCAGCTGTTAACTGATCTTTTACACATTTATTAAACACTTTGTAATGCTGTCTCTTACGACTAGTAAGGTGTTATTTAGTTTATCTCCGCAATTCTCAATGCCTTATCACTCAAATGACTGTCACATCTGTTCCTTTTTATACAGACGAGTACGGACAGTTTCAAAAATAGCCTGTTTAAAATGATCCCATTCTTCCTCTACTTCAATTGTAAGTGCACTTTGAAACTTATCAGGGTAAACTGTGGCTATTTCTAGTTCTTTCAGAAATTCATTATTAAAGGAAATTCTTAACCTTTAGCACAATATTTCTTAATCTTCAATTGGAAGACACTTTTGACAAAGTAATGGTGAGATCCGTTTTTGGCTCCCTATATGACCTGGTATTGCTAACCAAACTAACTCATTTGCCCTTAATATATAACCAACCATATTCCTATAAAGCTAATTAGGAAACTATATGTATTTATAAATTTCCTGATTACTCATGTGAAAAAAATTATCACTGACATAGCAGGAATCAAACCCACAATTCTCCAGATACATGCCAGAGCGGTCTGTAATGAGTGTTATTCTCAAACCATTAAGTTTATATATTTGCACAAGATGTTCCCCATTGCCCTGCAACTACAAACGCCAAAAAGGACATATCATCTTTGGGAATCTCTGAAAAATAACTTGCAATTGTTAGAAAATGATTACGTCCATAAAAACAAAAATAATAGTAAGAGAAATTTATTATTTTTTAAAATTGTACTAGTCTAAAAATTTAAGTACATGTTCCCCAAAAATTTAATTGCTTTGGGACAAAAAAATTTGAACAGCTCTTTAACAGTTACATTTAAGGAATGTCATAAAACAGCAATTTATTCATTATTTCGCCATATATTTAAGAACTACTAATACCACTATTAAGCAGATTTTTTTTCCACATTATTAAAAATAATGATTTTTGGCTATTTTATAAATGTATTGATAACAGTATTTCATAAATTAAAAGCACTCTTAAAAGGTCTCTGTGTATATTGGGTGGCCAACGTGTGAACTAGTCGCAAGTTTTTTTCTCATTTTGAGGCCGAATCAATAAGCAGTGTCCTAGAGGCGGTGGTGCAACACTCTTCACATGAGGGCGTGGTTCACACTTAAGCTACATGCAACAGTTAGCATGCTTGTGCCTGGATTTTCCTCAATCTGCTGTAGGATCTCTTCTTCCATACCAGGAGTGTGCGTGATTTTCTCCTGACCAGTGTCATGCATATTTGCATGGAATGTTTCAGTTTCTCGCAGTTGCCAGCATAAATGCACAAATGTTTGGTGGTTTGGCACAAGTCTGTTTGAGAAGCACTGTCAGTACAATCTCACAGCATCTCTTCCATTTCCATTAGCAGTCCCATACACCAGATGCATGTCAGTCATCTCAGCAGTCATGAAACACTCCATGTTACATAGGTCTGATTTACGAATGCCGACAGCAAACAAGTGCATTCTCTGTTCTCATTTTGCCCCTCTAGCACTGAAGGGTTACGTCAGCAGATATACATTCATTTTCTATTCATACACGAAAAAGATGTGTCTTGGTGTTCCCTATCCCATTAAAATTTGTACAGAGACATTTTCAAAGGGGAAACACCCTGTATATTATAGACTTTTCATATGTATATATTTATATCCAAAAAAAAAAATCCTTTGTTTGGATCATGCATCTCATAGTTTGGTTCGGAAAAATATCCTTTGTAGGGCCCTGTATCCCAAATTTCGTTTCAGAAAATATGGTCACCGTAATACTCAAACACAACTGAATTGCGCCAAAAGATGTAGTACTATCATTTCGAACTAAACGTCATAAACTTAAAGATTACATTCAACCATTAATCAGAAACAAATTAAATTGCAATTGTCAATTTCAAAAACGTTAAAATAAGGTGGCTAAGCAGTATATAACAGCACATATCAGTGTATCCATATCGTACTGTCGGAAACAATTCATCGATAAAAACTGAGATTTCACTAAAGGTAATATCATAACTTTTCTAAATTACACTTTCACTGGTTGAAAATAATCATCAAAACAAAATTTCTTACTATTAGGAGCAAAATGATTTTTCTCATTTCCTAAACACAGCATATTACAAGAAAATACGCCAAACTCAAAAGCTTTGCTCAAAAGCGGTGCAGCATAAAATACTACGGTTATGGTTAACACTCTTAATTGGATGATGCCAATTTCATCAAATTAATTGACATTATTAATATTATTAATTTTTTAGTTCAACTTAATCCTTGATGTTTTGTTAACATTTGTGTAACTTTCAGTGTTCAGGTCAAACTGATCCAGTATCTTTAACTCTTCTTCGAATTTTTAGTTCATAGTTTCTTCTTTGGAATCCACAAATTCATTTAGGACAGTACGCAGCATTCATTATCATATAAATCCAACGAGGTTATTACCTCGTTGGATTTATATGATAATGAATCAATATATAAATAAACAATGGGAGTGATTTCGAGTATTATTATACTCGAAATCACTACCATTGTTCGCCATGAACAGTGATAAGGCCCAGCCAGCTGCTTAGGGTGCAATACGACAAAGATTCTTTGCGCAGTTACTGGAATTAACGACGACTTAGAATACCTAGACTGCTTATATGGCGGGCGTCATCATCATCATCATCATCCTCAAGCAGCCATGGGCTACGGAGGTCCAACCAGACCGCGCAGTTTAATTCTCCAAGCATATCTGTCCTGAGCTACATCTGCTGCATCCGGCCACTGTACACCAATTCTAACAAGGTCCTGTTTGACATTGTCAGCCCACCGCATATTAAGTCTGCCCCTCCTTCTGAGGCCTCTAGGCACACTGTTCATAACCCTATTCGCCAATCTATAATTATCCATACGGGCAACATGGCCAAACCAGCGGAGTCTCTCTCTGCACAATATGCTGCTTAAAGGAGGTTGCAGACTCCTTTGCCTAACCTCTCATTAGTTACAAAGTTAAACCACCTAATACCCAAGATATACGTAAGCATCTAGAATCAAAAGCATCTAGTTTCCTGTTATCTTGTTTACACAGCGCCCAAGTTTCACTACCATAATTAACCCTAGAAAGAACCAAACTATTATACAGTCTAATTTTAGTCTTTAGGTGTATACGCCAATTTCTCCACAATCTCCATAAATTCTTAAAAGTCCTGGCAGCAATACCTATTCGTCTGTTAATCTCATGCCGCACATCACCAGTATCTGTTACATAGCTCGCAAGGTAATTAAACTGTGACACCTGCTCAAGACTGCAACAATTCAGATTAACTGAATCATAACCTGCCCGACCAATTTTCATCACTTTAGTTTTCTCTCTGTTTATAACCAAACCTACTCTACTACCAGTCTCATCAACAGCTCGAATGAAAGAGTTCATCTCATCAACATCATTTGCCAAAAGGGCTAAATCATCAGCACAATCTAAATCAGACATTTTCGTATCTCCAGCCCATTTAAGGCCAAAAGCTTTCCCTTGAACTGAATTTCGCATAACAAAATCAACAACCAAACTAAAGAGAAAACGAGACAAAATGCACCCTTGTCGAACACCAGAAGTAATGCTAAACCAATTGCTACAAGCCTTACCAACTCTTACACACGACTCAGTGTTATTATAGAGAGCTTTCATTATGTTAACTAACTTGTCTGGTATACTATATGATCTCACAATCAACCACAAATTATGAGACTCAGTGTTATTATAGAGAGCTTTCATTATGTTAACTAACTTGTCTGGTATACCATATTATCTCACAATCAACCACAAATTATGACGATCAACAGAGTCGAAAGCCTTTTTGAAATCAACAAAGCTAGCAACCAAAGGTTTCTGAAACTCTAAACATTTCTCAAGAATCTGCCTAAGTGAAAATATCTGATCCACACATCCCCTACCACTTCTGAATCCACATTGCTCATCACGCAATTGCCTGTCAACCAGATTCTTAATTCTATTAAGCACAATCATGGAAAGAACTTTACCTGGAACAGAGAGTAGGCTGATACCCCTATAGTTATCACAAGAACTGCGATCACCTTTTTTGAAAATAGGGATAATAATAGCTCTGGTAAAATCTTTAGGAACCATGCCTTTATCATAAAAGTTATTCAAAATTTCAGTCATCCAAGTGGTAACTGAAACATTCCCAGCTCTAAGCATTTCTGTAGTAATTTCATCCACCCCTGGGGATTTATGAAGTTTAAGTTTAGAAATAGCCAAACTAACTTCAGGTTGTGTTATAGGGCCAACATTAAAGCCAACAATGCATCTATCATCATTGCAAACAATGGGAGTAGAATTAACCACATTGTTTAGGACATCACTGAAATGCTCAGCCCACCTAGCCATGACAGAATCCTCACCTTCTATAACCTTACCTTGTTTATCCTTCAATCCTTGTATACCTGTTCGTTTTCTACCACACAAAACATTAACTACTTGGTACAGCTCTCTGCTGTTGTGCTGTCTAACTGCTTCCTCAGCTTTGTCAGCCAAGCCATCAAGCCAAAGATTCTTATCAGTAGCTAACTGATCCTTTACACGTTTATTAAGTTCTTTGTAATGCTTTCTATTAGGACTAGTAGGGTACTGATTAAGGACATTCCTGCAGTTCCTTGCTGACCATTTATACCTACTAGACTGGACTTGTTTATGGATTTGAGCTTGGCGGGCATTGCGAGACAATTTAAGAACCCTGGTTCTGCTGCTATGCTTTTAGTGCAATTAGGTATACGATGAGCTATCTAACGTTCTTAGAAGACCTAGCACTGGCGGTGAGTGCCTGAAAGTTAAATGGCCATGGTTCCAGTCACTTTTAAAGGTTATTTTAAATATTAAATATTTACAACTTGAAAAAAAAATACCCCCTCAAACAGCTGCTTGCCACAGAGGTCTGATTTAATGATTCATTGAATCTGTGAAATGACAACAGTTCTTCAGAGCTGAAGCCAGCAGGACTTCGTCAAAAATCGTAATATTTTAAAATCTTACTTGGGGACTTTTACTGTTTATAAAATCATATTAAGTTAAAATTTTGCTATGTGTAACAACCTATACCTAGGCTACATGACCTATACCTAGGCTACATGCTATAGCCTCCGTGTTTCATGAGATTGTAGCTTTTTAGCTCACATCCTATTAAAACAGCATAATCATGCATTAAATTATTCTAAATTTAAATATAATATGTGCCGTCCCGTGGCCGAGTGGTTAGCACGCTTGGCTACTGATTTAAGGGACCTGGGTTCGAGCCCCGGATTGGACCTGGGTTCGAGCCCCGGATTAGGCATTGATGTGTGTGTCGTTTTTCTGCTGAGGTCCTGCCATCCTCTCAGATCTCCTACTGTGGCATATAAACTAACAGGCTCCTGTCAGACCTCTGTGGCAAGCAGCTGCTTGAGGGGGTATTTATTTTATTTTTTTATAATAATGCATTAAATTATTCTAAATTTAAATATAATATATAATAATATTTAAATAGCAACTACTTTATATCTAATAATATAATATACCAACAAACTGAAGGCACTCCAATGGGTTCACATTTATCAGGATTTTATCTGATAATTATACAATCCATTGAACATCAAATAATAGCTAAAAGAGACTTGAAATCATTACTGGTAAACGTTACATTGACGGTATATTTGTTGTTTGCTAATATTCTACAGCTGCCTTAAATGAATTTCTCATAAAATTAAATCAGGCCTACAACTCAATAAATTTTAATGTTACCTATGAAAATAACAAAACGATTTTTCTTCTGGCTATATTAATTCATTGTGCTAAGTCCAGTTTTCAAATCACAGTTTATAGAAAACCATCATTTTTTAACAACTTAATGTCTTCAACACATCTCACAACAGAGCTTCACTTATCTCTACCATGTTTTAATTATTCTACACAGCCTATAAAGTCTGTAGCAACAAGTATTTTTTTAATAAAAAACTCTCCTCTATGTATTCTCTATGTCAAGATGCAGGACATCCTCAGCAATTCATAAAGAGAATTCACCTCTCCACCAGAAATAAAATCAACGACTTCCATTTTCAAAACAACTCTTCTCAAGATGTAAAATATACCTCATCCATTTCAAATTTTCCAACTATCAACAATAGTATGAAAAATTATAATTATAAAATGTCTATCAAATCTCCTACAACTGTTTTATCTCTTGTAAAACAAGATAGAGATACATCTGCACTCACAGGTGGTGTATATTTTGTACCCATCAGTTACCCTAAATCAGATTCTTGCAATTCTTCCAAACCTCTCGGCTACATAGGACAAACTAAAAGAACTCTCCAAGAAAGAATAAAGGAGCATAAAAAAATATCAAATAATGCAAACTACTACAGCCAGGGGCGTAGCTATGGGGGGATGGGGGGAGGCTCCCCCCAAAGAAACTCGAAGTTGGCAAAATTCGAAGCGATTTCGTAAAATCTAGATGAGTGTGAAAATTTTGTAATCTTTTTTTTGCAAAATTAAGGGGAGTTAGCAAAATCTAGACAACTTGGCAAAATCTAGGGTAGTTGTCAAAACTGAGGCAACTTGGCAAATCTAGAGCAGGTGGGAAAATGGAGACGGGAAAAATCTGGAGCAGTTGGCTAAATTCGAAAGCATTCAGTAAAATACAGGTGAGTTGGCAAAATCGGAACAACTTGGCAAAATCTTGGGGTATGGCAAAATTCGGAGTGACTTGGTAAAATCTTGAGAAGTTGGCAAAATTTGGAGCGACTTGGCAAAATCTTGGAAAGTTGACAAAATTCGGAATGACTTGGCAAAATTCAGGTGAGATGTAAAAATTGGGATTTTTTTCTGTAAAATTATGGTGAGTTGGCAAATCTTGGGGAGTTGGCAAAATTCTGAGTGACTGCAAAAATCAGCTGAGATGTAAAAATTATTTTTTTTCTGTAAAATTATGGCGAGTTGGCAAAATTTAGGGGTAGTTGGCAAAATCGTGGGGTGTTGGCAAAATTCAGGTGAGATATTAAAATTGGAATCTTTTTCTGTAAAATTATGGTATGTCAGCAAAATTGAGGTAACTTCGCAAAATCTAGAAGAGTTGTCAAATCTTGGAGAGTTGGCAAAATTCAGAGTGACTTTGCAAAAATCAGGTGAGATGTAAAAATTGGGATTTTTTTCTGTAAAATTGTGGCGAGTTGGCAAAATCGAGGATACTTGGCAAATCTAGGGCAGTAGGAAAAATTGGAATCGACTTGGTAAAATATGGGCGATTTGTGAAAATTGGGATTGTTTTTGTGAAATTAGTGAGAGTTGACAAAATCGAGAAAAAAATTTGGATTGTTTTTGTGAAATTAAAGAGAGGTGGCAAAATCGATGCAACTTGGAAAAATCTAGGGAGTTGGCAAAATTGGAAATCACTTGACAAAGTACAGGCGAGTTATGAAAATTGGGATTAGTTTTATGAAATTAAGGAGCATTGGCAAAATCGAGAACTCTTGCAAAACCTTAGGGAGTCGGCAAAATTCGAATCCACTTGGTAAAATATGGGCGAGTCGTGAAAATTGGAATTGCTTTTATGAAATTTGGGACAGTTGGACAATTCTTCGGTAGTTTGAAAATTTTGAAGTGACTTGGCAAAGTTAGGAAAGATGTAAAAATTGGGATTGGTTTTGTGAAATTAAGGACAGTTGGCCAAATCAAAGTGAGTTAGGAAAATTCACACTGACTTGATAAAAATTCAGGCTAGATGAAAATATAGGGATTAATTCTCTGAAATTAGGGATAGTTGGCAAAAGTGGAAGTTACATGGTAAAATGCAGGAGAGTTGTGAAATTGCCTACCCCCCCCCCCATACACACACAGAGAGTGAAAATTTAGGTATGAACTTGACAGAAATATTATTTTCTCAGTTGGCAAAATTTGATTATTGAGTTGGAAAATTTTCGATTTCTCCTCCTACCCGCCAACCATAATATATAAAACCCCATAACCATCGCTAAGCCCCTGCCCACATGATATAGCAGAGATGTTGTATTTTATGCTTCTGCTATTTCGCCGTTTTGTTGTGACTGGTGTAGGGAGCCCCTCATTGGAGGATAATTTCACTATTTCTTTTCAACACCTAACCTTGAACCTTTTCCCCCTATGATACAAGCATGCCTTTCATAGTATCATTGTGCACAGAAGTTACTACCATTTGGTTTCATTTCCAGACCTCATTTTTAAGAACATATCAAGCATTGCAAAAGTTAGAAGCGAAAAAATCACAGAACCAGATATTTATTTTGCTTCTAGATATTTAGCATAATGTACTGTTCCATAGTTCCAGTTTTTCCTGTGAAAGCAGGTATTGTACCTCCAGGAGCGTCGATCATGGATCTCACTGCTAAATAAATGTCATTGTTCAATTATATAAACATTTACGAAAAAATTAAAATGTACTCTATGTGCAATACTATTTAAATCCTACCAAAGGTTTGAAGCGAAACATCAATTCAGTCATAATTTTTCCAATTGACATCGTACTATACTTCATTCACAACTCTCGATCGATAACCACTATGACATTCAAAGGGTAGGTGATGACAACTCTGCAGTATCATCTTAATCCTTCCTGGGCCCCTAGGCAAAGTAAAATATGCCCCCCATGCAATAATTTTACCTCTCTTTACTATATGTTATAATGAAAGTGGGTAACGAAACTGGGAGGCCCACAGCATTTGTCTATTTTGCCTATGCCATCATTTCTGACCAAATTCAACCTTTCATGGCTACAGTTTATCTTCACTTAGAAGGGCACGTTCAGCATGATAATGTACCTGCTCACAAGGCACGCATCCTCATCGAATGGTTCCAGGAATGTGCCAACGAGTTTTCCTTGCTTCATTGGCCTGCAGAGTCCCCAAAATCATATTGAGCATCTTTGGGATGAGGTGGTAAGAGCTGTTGACAGCAAGACTCTGCCACAGTCCACTTAGCAGCAACTGCACGACACAATCATTTCCGCATGGTACAATATTCCTTCACAACGCTTCCAGCATCTTGTAAGCTACATGCCGCGACGAATTCGGGCTCCAGTGGTCAAAGGAGGCGCAGCACACTACTAATTTATTAGGTACACTTAGCTAAGTGTACCTAATAAATTGACATCTCAGTGTAATTTGCAAAGTATTTGAAGCATTTTTAGCCTGTAGTAAACAAACCGTTTTATAACATGCGAGATAATAGCAGGTTATGCATGCAGTGCTATACCCAAGATTTTTTGGAAGGTGATTCAACTTAAAAAATGCATAATACAAGGTGTCTGACAAATAATGGTGGGTTTTGGGAAGCACTGTCTCAAATGCACAAAAGGCATCACATTGAATGTTGTATCAGTACATTCCTCCACTGAAATAGTTTCACAGGTGGCCACCAGCAAAACGATGTATGGCCACATTTCTCAAGAGATGTTTTGGACGTTCTTAGTTCAACATTTCCAGACAGATGGATTGGCAGGGGTGGTTGAATTCTAGGGCGACCAAGGAACCTGATTTTACACCCCTTGATTTTTTCTTGGGAGAATTTGTGATGAATTGCGTTCACATGGGCAAAATTCGAGCTTGAATCATTTGAAAGCTACGATAAGAGAAGTAACTGAGCAAATAACAAGAGATATGCTGAACTAGAATACCGATTGCGATATAGGCAGTTCATGATTGATGCACATTATGTTCAAAGCTATCGGAGGTACTCTTTCAATTAAAATATGACTTTCTTGAATACGTATATTATTTTCCTACATATTGGTTCTCGAAACCACACCATTATTTTTCGGGCACCTTGTGCTATGAAAACTGTATGTGTGTGTGTAGAGTTTTTGTGATTAGAGCTTACTAATGATAAATCAATATTTCAAGTATTTCTTCATCTTAAATATAAGAAATTACATAACTTTAAGGTAGACATTTACAAAAAATACAAAACTAGAAGAGAAACATATCACCTCTCGCGAATATGGGATGGTTGTTTCACAAAAAAAAAAGGAAGGTTTTCATTTTCCAAATTTTGCATCCTTTAACAGTAGTTATTCTTACTAACAGGTATTTGGAAAATGTAAATAGTATTATATTATGATCCCTATAGCAGGTAAACAGAATTTATCATTTATACCATAAAAAGAAAAAGTTATTTTTTTCTCATCTCCTATGATTAAAGGGCAAATCAGTTAGTGTATGTAAAAGAGAATAATTTATTTATTATTACTGAATTAAGATATTGTTGAAAAAATTTAAATTAAGTACTAACTTTTTAAGAATAAAGAACAACCATGGAAAAGCCATGTCAAAGTGGTGTCGTTCTTGCTACCCAGACAGTCCTTGATCATATTTACAAGAATTGTTTTTAGAGAAAAATTACATTTTCCTTTTAACATCTCGCTTTTTCCAAGACTGCCTTGAAAACCTCTTTTCAAGTGTTCGTGCAATTCATCCAGTACCCTCAGCATTGCAACTTAAATAAAATTAAAAGTTAATTTGCATTGCTCAATATTTAAAATATGTATCAAATGGAAACTACGATGAAGATGACAGAGAGTTTTTAGTTGAAGTCTTAGACACTTGCAAATCGCGCTGAAAAGCCTGAAATGTCACGCAAAAAAGTGTATAATAATGCAACCAAAAAATTGGAATACTCATTCAAATCTGTCATTGTTAGAAGAGAATGTATAATATCACATTTCAGGTTATATAATATCAAGAGTTCTTTCAAATGAAAAAGTTTGTTCTGAATGTTGTAATCCATTGCAAAGTAAAACGATCTTGACTACTGAGTATGCTTCACTAAACGAACTGAGAAGCTATAAAGAAAACTCTTTGGTGAAGGCTGGTGCAGAAATTTATAACCTGTTCACAATGTGTGAAAAATATTTTCGTAAACTTCAACAGATGTACAAACTTGAAAACTTCCCAACATCAAAAAGCACTGCTGCAGAAATATCAAAAGAAATTGGCTCACAATTTCAGCTTCCAAATGTCATAATATTAAGCAGAAACTAATATATCGTTTTATCGTGTTTCTTATGAGAATATGGATAGTAGAAATGAAGCGGCTTTTAAAAAGGCAGAAACAAAATGAAAAGTCAAGCAAAGGTGTTGCAGTTTGGTTGGTTTGGTTGTTTTACCTCTGAGTGCCACCCTTTTGCACACCATGAGCTAAATGGCCAGGTCACATGGACCCCGAAGGCTCAGAGAAGGTTGGGGGAGGGGACCCACTGGAACAGCTGTTGGGAGACAGATGGTAGCCTCCCGTCAAGGCCATCCAGCGTGTTCTTTAACGTGCACAGGGTATGGCTCTCCCGCACACGGGACCACGGCTTAACGTCCATCCGACGGATGGCGGCTTTTCCAAGCCCATCGGTGTCCCCTACTGACCGTGGGCAGGGCGGGGAATTTTGCGGAGATAAATCTCAACGCTGACCCAGCTGGGACTCGAACCTGGGAACTACAGATTACGAGCCTGGCGCGCTACCGACTGAGCCACCCCCGCCCCATAGGTGTTGCAATGAGATTGATAATTTCAAAAGTGAATTAATTACCAAAACTGGGTAGGTGGAATTTTTCTTCTAGTTAATGATATATTTATAAACAGCAAAGTGTCCGAGTGGTTAGCGTTCTAGGCTACTGGTCAAAGGGACCTAGGTTCGAACCCTGGGTATGGATGTTTATGTTGTATTTCTTCTGAGGTCCCACCATCCTCACTGATCTCCTAAATATGGCATATTAAACTGACAGTTTCCTGTTAGACCTCTGTGACAATCAGCTATACCCGAGCTTAGGGGGTATTTATTTATATTATAATAGTGTAATAAAGGAAAAAAATTAATTCAGAATGTTCAAGTTCTTTATACATATATATATAGCATAATTTTGACAGATTTCAGAATATGTAAAAATATTTTTATAACTTGCTTATGCTACAAATTTTCAACTATTATTTTTGAATAGAATTTGAATATTAATTTTGTAAAAGCATAACTCAGAGCCCAAATTAAAAATATTGCCATTTCTTTTCAAGAATGTTAAGCATTTTTACTTTTTAAGCAAAAATTTAATATCTGGGACTGAATGTATGAAAGTTATTGCTTTAATTTTTATTATCTTAAGTAATTCATATTAACTTAATCAATAAATATTAGTATAAAATGCTGAGAACTGAAAGCATTTCCATGATTTTTAAACATCAAAAAATCTTATTACATAGTTGCTCCGTCGTCATGTGTGCGTTGACGAAGCTAGATAATCAGTCAATTAGCCTAACTGACGCACTCGTGAGCATAGACATGGCGCCCATGAACGCCGTTTGCCAACTTCTCCCTATATAGGACCACTACGTACCGCCAACTCAACGACAACGAGCGGCAGCCAATGTATGGCCGCGAAATGGACACGCTGATCCCCAAGCCTTACCCCTACACTCAGTAGTTCAAAGTGAATTTAAATCTGTGAAATTAAATATCTGGACAATATCAAAAAGAAACATTCGACTCTATTTGTTGTGCAAATTGAAGAGGAAAAAGCTTTAAAATCCAGAGTCAAAATAGTTACATACTGATTGCTGTGATGTGTAATACAAATCCAAAATTTATTGCTGTTAGTATAAATTCACCAAAATATTAACTAACGTGTTTAATTGCCTAGGATATGTCTCTGAAGATGTGTAGCTGCATTAGAGCCGCACGAAAACGCTCGAAATTGCCTAATACCGAGCTGCCTAAAAAACATCATCATTTAGAAAGAGTTTTAGTTTCATCTTCTTACATATATGACTGACGAGAAAAGATTCATTTTCATTGATATAAATCAGTTCCGCTAAGGCAAAGAATGTAGAGGGAGAAGAAGTTAAGCTTCCATAGAGATTAATGTAAAATCGAGTATCGTGCATTTGGCGTAGAGCTGAAACGAACATTACAGGGGACGAACGCTTTTGCAATTACATGTTACTGTCAATTTCCATTCTCTTCGCTTTTCCTATGTAACAATTTCTCATTAATATCCTTGCAGAGTATATTAATATCAATTCTGTTCCCTGTTTCTATGCAACCAACAAAGCTCTTAATTGTAATAATTTATTTTATAAATTAACTTCAGGCTAATTTCAAATCTTCTCTGTCCGTTAAATTTATAATTGTTGGTTCAACGAAAAATAATTCCAATGGAGAAAATAAACCTTTATTAAAATCATATTATTTTTTTCAAATACAAAGTGCAGTTACTTTTTTTTCTTTTTTGAAATATAAATTTTTTGATGCATAATTCCTTTGCCCCTTATTGTTTGCTTCCCAGCTTAAACAAATGCACGATACGAATCGAAACACCACTTGAGGTCGCCACTTACGCTTTGTCAAAGCTGAATTTCATTTCCTTATACGTTCTTTGGCTAAGGTGCATTGGGTCAATTAGGCTTAGAGGTATCTGAAAGCGAAATGGCATGATTCAATGCACAGGCATAATACTACTGCCAAAATATTCATATATGATTTGGAATGTGAAAGCCGAACATGCGAAAGTTAAGGAAAACTAAGAATTTCGCCTCATTTTCCAAAGATGAGTAAAAATAATTACACCTACCTTCATTGTACGGTGCTGCCATTTGTATCCTAATGACATTATCGATAAATGGTGGTATGAAGTACCCAAATGGTAGCTTCCACGAGTCAAATTTCTGCTGGTTGAA
This sequence comes from Ryuthela nishihirai, assembly GCA_038380435.1. Lineage (NCBI taxonomy): Eukaryota > Metazoa > Arthropoda > Arachnida > Araneae > Heptathelidae > Ryuthela > Ryuthela nishihirai. The sequence continues at coordinate 22,012,015 of JAWZYU010000010.1, forward strand.
TATCGAAAATAGAACTTCCGCTCTGCGATATGATTACCATTGCAGTAGCAATGACGCGAGTTCTTTCATACACTCCTAGTTCGACTAGCCTGGCAAATTGGTACTTCTGTTTATATATAGTGTAATATAACAAGAAAAATACAAAATATGATATATAAATGTAAAATTTATGGTAGAATAAACTTATTAAAGTTCTAAAAATACTTTTACTTTTATGTCAAACTTTTTTATATTGGTTTTTATCTGTTTCTTAATGTTTTTTTAGAATTTTAAGGGAATTATTGCATCCCTTACTTCCATGGACGCTGCGCTATTGATGTACCTTACTGTCCAACCACAGACAACTAATTTAGTCAATACCGTATCAACAATATTGGCAGGGCCATCTTTTGGCATAAGCAAAGTAGGCAAATGTTAGGGCCCATTTTCATTACTACATATTATGACGAGAGGGAAAATTCCTGCGTATGGGGGTGGGGGAGCATATTTTGCTCTAGCCAGTGGCCCAGGTAAGATGTAAGATGGCCCTGATTATTGGAGTACTTATCATTGGACCAAAATCAACAGAGTTATGTGCTGCCATCTAATGGCATCCTTTTAGAAGAATTTTATATTATTTTCGCTAAAAAACAAAATGGTTTTACAAAAGGCTTCCATCGGTCTGCTAACAGATGTACAATGTGCTCCTACCTATCACGAATATTTCGTTCAGGTGTCTCTACATTTCAATCTATTATTTGCCATAATGAGCAGATGAAAAGCAGAACAACCCATGTCAGCTGCACACCATTTTTATCAAAGATGCTTTAGTTTTACTCTCTCGATGTTCAATCAAAATAAGAAATCCTAAATCAGCAACGGTTTTCAAACTTCTTAAAATTTGCTATTTCTTAATAAAAATACAAAACCATTTAATAGCTTAAATATCTTTTCAGCTTAATAGTTTTTAACTAAACAATTTGTTCTCAGACATTTTTAATTCTCACAAAAAATGACATAAACAATTTAACAAATCTTATAAAATTATAAACATTTTACTGGGTAATCAGTGTATCTTGTTATAACTTGTGTATGTATACTTGTACTTGTATATCAGTGTATCTTGTTTGTATCTTGTTGTAATCTTGTTTACGCTTGCACAGTTCATCATGGTTGGGGTTATCTTGCTAAGGTGGAGTCGCAAGTCATCTTCAACATCCTGCATGTTCCTATATTTATTTTTTAAAGCAGTTAAAGATGAAAAAACAGTTTCACATAAATAAGTTGTTGTGAAAGGTAACAAATATTTGATTGCAATTCTTGACAAAGTCGGATATTCCTTCTCCACTCCAATCCAAAAATTAATCAATGGCTTTTGGGATGAATGCTTTTTAAATTGTTGTCACATGATATCGCAATCAACTCTTCTTTATTGGACAATGGAAGATCTAGTGACTTTTGAGCTCTCACGGCGTACCCCAAAAATATTTACCACATACCCCACGTTGAGAACCACTAGCCTAAGGATAATTCGGGTCGCAGATTTAAAAAAAAACACGAAATTTCAAATCCGAAGTGATGTTCAAGGTCAAATAAGGGTCAAAGAAATCAGAGAGATCAAGAAGCGCCAAAAGCAGAAAATATTTCTCGTACTTATATTGATCAATCTAGACATTGGTGCATGATGCGATGTTATATGTATTTATATACAGCATTAAGCTATTTTTTATGAAATTTTTATGATATTTTTAATGATGAATAGGTTATGCAAGTAATAATAGATAACAGAAAATTTATGCTGAAACTTGTGCCACGAACATATAAATTGCTTGTTAAGTAGTTTGCTTGATTTGTATTTACTATGTAAAGTTTGAGAAACGAATTTCAATCAATGCAATTATTTTTAATGTTTTCCATTTTCTACTTCACTTAACTCGCTTTTCAGTGTTTTTTTCTTTTGCTTGATACATCGATGACACTAAGCATCTAGTGCATTGTGTTTTACCCTCTGTCCTTGCAGGGATAATCTCTCTACATACCGAATTTCGCCCATAACCGCGCTGCCATCGAGTCAATCGTATTAACCATATGTAATCAATATGAAACCATGTAGGACATATGTATGTAAAAACTTAGGTAAGGATTTAATGCCCTCCCCCACCGCCTCTTCTAAAACAGAAATAACATTAAAACATGATGCATCCTTTCATCTACCCCCTGCCTCCCCTTCCCCGGTATAAAGGGATGGAGGAGGCTCAGTCAGTATCTGGCTACGCTCGTAATCTCCAGTTCCCAGGTTCGAGTCCCAACCGTGTTAGCGTAGAGATTTTCATCCACTAAACTCCCACCTTGCATTCCGTCATAAAGGGGACTTTAATCGTCTTCTAAAGGTCGCCGTACGTCGGATGAGATGTTATGCCGTGGCCTGTGTGCAGAAGAGACATACCTGACATTAAGGACATGCAGGATGGCCTTAACGAAAGCTTCCAGTTTTCCTCTGTTCAGTTCGTGGTCTTTGCGACCTGATCAGTTAGCCTCTTTCACCCCCCCCCCCCAAAAAAAAAGAAATATATATATATATATTCAGTTGTAAAACAGCCCAATCCAACCTCCAAGTAAAATTTTAAAATTCCATTTCGTTCCTTTCCCTGATAGAAATATTTCTAAGGTCGTACACAGAAGAGTGTAATACGGAAATTCATATAGGGATCTGATTCATAGAGCCGCGTACACGTTCTGAGGGTTAAAATGGTTCAAGTATGTCATTTTAAAATAAAGTTTACGAACAGAATTTTTAAAAGAGCATTTTTGAAAATGTTTTTGTTCATAATTAATGAATGCAGAATAGAAAATTTGTTACTCAAATGATTATTTATTAATAATAATAATTAATTATAATTATAATATTAATAATAATAATAATAATTTATTATCAAATAATTATTCAAATTTTATATTTTAACAATAAGCATTAGTCAAATTAGGTTCACGTAAAACATCTTGTATGAATGTCGTCACAACATACGAAACAGTGGCAATAATTGTTTACTTCAGAATGTATTCAATCGTCACATTACGAACAAAGGGAACAATGACAACAAAGGAATGCAGAATTAAACTGTTGAGGGAAAATAACGTTCATTAGAGATTTTGGTTGATATGCTTGATAGTAAGAATATTTTCGCTTTGAGTTGAGAAATTACGTCGCTTTGAGTTGAGAAGTTTACGTCGCTTTGAGTTGAAAAGTTTACGTCGCTTTGAATCGAGAAGATTACGTCGCTTTGAATCGAGAAGATTACATCGCTTTGAATCGAGAAGATTACGTCGCTTTGAATCGAGAAGATTACGTCGCTTTGAATCGAGAAGATTACGTCGCTTTGAATCGAGAAGATTACGTCGCTTTGAATCGAGAAGATTAGGTCGCTTTGAATCGAGAAGATTAGGTCGCTTTGAATCGAGAAGATTAGGTCGCTTTGAATCGAGAAGATTACGTCGCTTTGAATCGAGAAGTTTACGTCGCTTTGAATCGAGAAGTTTACGTCGCTTTGAATCGAGAAGATTTCGTGGATACAAGATAAATATGATTGGAAAAAGATGTTTTCGTGGAGTGAGACGACGGATTTCCGCTTTTTTCAGGGCAGTGTTCTGTTGTGGTTGCTTTCGTGACTGTGAAAGTGATGATTCTGATAATTTCACTTACTATGATTCTAAAAATTCTACTTCCTGTGACTCTGTAAATTTCCCTTCCTATGATTCTGAAAATTTTCCTTCCTATGATTCTGCAAATTTCCCTTCCTATGGTTCTAGCCAAGAAGAATATTATGAACTGCCCAGTGTTGATTTTGAAGAAAGTGAAGGGTTCAGGCAACATGAAGAACGTGGTCTTGTGCTTCAGATTAAAACAGATTATCTAAAGGACGATTTCACACTTTGGAAAGTACGTTATGTGAGACTGATACTAACTCTTAAGACCACATTTCTCACCATCGAAAATGAAGTCATCTATGAAGAGTGTGAGATGGCTGTGCACGAAGGAAAGACTTTCGAACCGCTTTTTGAGTGTTATGAAGAAGTTGATGAGTGATGAAGATAAGAGGGTGGGTGGGAGGCGCCTCTCCAAATCCAACCTCGAGCGTCCTAGTCGCGAGAGGTGGGCAACATCCATTGTGTGACGATTTCTGCCTTTGATTTATCTGGAAAAGGAAAACGCCATACAATGGATGGCTGATCGAGGCTCTGGTATACCCTAATCCCATTCCTTTCTGTAGTTAGTTTTTTGATGTGAGCGGCGCTTATGTACACACAAAGGGTTATATGACCAGATCACAAGGACCGCGAAGACTCAGAAAAGGTTGGGGGAGGGGACCCACTGGAACAGCTGTTGGGAGACAGATGATAACCTTCCGTCAAATCCATCAAATGTGTTCTTTAACGTGCCTAGAGTATGGCTCTCCCACACATGGGTCAACGGTTTAACTTTCCATCCGACGAACGGAGATCTTTCCTAGCTTATAGGTGTCCCCTACTGAGAGTGGGCAGGGCGGGGAGTTTTGTAGAGATAAATCTCAACGCTGTCCTAGCTGAGACTCTAACTTGGGAACTGAAAATTACGAGCCAGGCACACTACCGACTGAGCCACCCCCGCCCCAGGGTGCAGAAGAAAAAAGGTAGAAGTGCAAATGTTTTTGACGGATATGAAATCTTTGTTCTCTCTTATACTACACACTAGCACCTACCCATTATGCTTTCAAAATAAACCGATTGTTCCTAAGTTTGAAATTTTGCACTTTTATTTTCTCTTGTAGTTCAATGATGGAAAATAAAACTAGTGAAATGTTTTACGAATACAAAGAGTGGATTGATGCAGTGGTCTCGACCACTGCATGAGTGCCAGCAGTAAGCATTTCCAAGAAGGGGTAAAATTTTTAGGGACCTGCATTCATGTAACGTATAGAAAATAATATACAGAGATGATTGTAACTGACTACTGAGAGAGGTACGCGCTAATTCTAACAATGATGCAGAAATGGCAGAGCTCTGAAAATTTGCCCCTAGGGATACTGTGGGTCGTAGATCTTGGGAAAAATCCGAAATTTGACCCCCGACGTATCGTGTAAAATCAAACCTTGATCTGCCAGTGCTAGAAACGTGAAAATTGGTGTCCAAGGATATTTTGGATGTAGATGTTGGAAACATTACAAAATTTTGAATTCAAAAGGTCCTTCGAGATCAAAGGTCAAGTTTAGATTTATCGATGCTAGAGAGCTAAATATTGTTTCCTGGGGGTATTGTGGGTCATTGATCTCGGAAATGTTATGGAATTTTGGTTGAAATGGGTCCTTTGAGGTCAAAGATCAAATATAAATCTACCGGTGCTAGAGGGTTAAAAATTGGTGGCTGGATTTCGGAAATTGGACATTTCGATTCACAGATCTTCGCAATTTTGTCAGTTTTGGATACGAGATTTTTTCTGGGTCAAAGGTCACATTTTGATATATCAGTGCTGGGAAGCTAAAATTTGATGAATAGGGCTGTTTCAGGCAGTAAAACTCAGAAATGAGAGGAATTCTTAGATCCAGTGTCAAAAGGTCATTCTGGGCCAGAGTAACAATCTAGAAATCAAGAGGTGATGAAAGCACCTTTTGATATCTAATATTAAATATGTCTGGAACAGTGATTTGTGAACTTGGTTCAATTCAAAGCTTAAAAATAGATAAATGTGTCATTTCCATTATTTCAATGAATATAATGTGTTTTATGTAGTGTCTTTTGGTGACTGTGGGAAATTGGTTTCCTGCGGGGAAAAAAATCTGGGAAAACTCATATCGCTTCTGGCGCAAAAGGGAATCTTGTTTTCAAAGAGAATGAAGTTTTTCTTTTACCTTCTTTTGCACTCTTTTAAAGTTTTAATTGGAACTGATGGATGATTGGAAAATGCAAAGAGTAGAATTTTATTAATACTTATTCAACAAAAAAATTTTTGCCTTTTATTCTTTAAATTTAAAAAGTTGCTTTTCTCACACTCCTCTGAGAAAAGGAGCAGCCTCTAATGGTGGAAAATTTTCAAAAATTTAAAACTATATTGTAAAAGATGTAGTTATACTGGAAATTTGAAATTTTGGTGGTGGAATGTGAAGGTCATGAAGAATCCTTTGACAAAAATGAGTTGACCCCTTACTCCCAGGGCAGCTAGGAAACACAACTGTTTTGTCTTAAGAGATAATTGGAAATCTCTTTTTCATTTGGAACTAACAATATATTATTATTCGCATTTTCAAAGATAGTTTTAATTTATATCGTTAGAAATCACTAAATATGCAAATGACAAAACTTTTACCGAATGTTTCAAGTGATCTGTTTATGGTAGAAATTTGAAATTTCGTCTATCAAGTTTTAAGAGATATTCCACTAACAGCAATGATCTATCCCTTCTTTTAGAGAGGTGTGAGAAAAGCAAATTTTTGATTTAAGAACTAAAAGACAAATACTTTTATCTTGTAAAATTACTAACAAAATACTACTGTTTGCATATTTCCCCCCCCCCCTCCATCATCCATTAGCCAGAATTAAAACTTTTAACGGTTTTAAAAGTAGGTAAATGGAAAACTTCATTTACTTTGAAAACAAGATTCCATATGCGCAAGAGGTGATATGTGTCCTTCTAGTTATTCTACACATTTAGTACCCTCTAACAATGGAAATTCGAACTAATGGATGATTGGGGAAATAAAATATTAAACTTTCATTAGTACCTGTACAACGCAAAAATATTTTTCAATTATTTCTTTAAACAGAAAAGTTGCATTCTATTAACACACCCTTGGTATAAGAGGACAATTCACTAATATTAATGTTAGTGTAAATCACTTGACCATTACAATTTATCTCAAAATTTTTAAATTTCTAACGTATATATTAGATCGTTTGCAATTTCGTTTAATTATTTAGTATTTGCCAGCTTTTTCCGCCGCTAGAGGACGCTGTTTGAGTTTTTATTTACCGCTTTTAGCACTCTCTACCAATAGAAATTCCAGCTTATGGGTGAATCGAAAATATTAAGTGTTATTATTTTGTTAGTACCTGTAAAGTAAACAATTAATTTTTCGTTTAGCTCTGAAAATAAGAAAGTTTCATTTTCTCTCACCCTTGGGCATAAGAGTTGGGTTGTTTTACTTCTGAGCGGCACTTTTTTGCATACCATGGGCTAAATGGCCAGGTCACATGGACCCCAGCTCAGAGAAGGTTGGGGGAGGGGACCCACTGGAACAGCTGTTGGGAGAGAGATGGTAGCCTCCCGTCAAGGCCATCCAGCGTGTTCTTTAACGTGCACAGGGTATGGCTCTCCCTCACACGGGGCCGGCTTAAGATGGGAAGCCGTGGCCCTCACACTGGGCCACGGCTTCCCATCGGACGGACGGCGGTCTTTCCAAGTCCATCGGTGTCCCCTACTGACTGTGGGCAGGGCGGGGAATTTTGTGGAGATAAAATTGGGCATAAGAGGGAAAAGCCTTGTTGCCATTGTAAACATTCTGACCCTAACACTTTACTACCCAATTTTCAGATTTCCAGTGTCATGAATGATTTCCAGACATCATTTGCAATATTCGTTCGAAATTTAGCATTTTCCATTTTTTCCTCTGCTAGAAGACGCTATTAAACACTATTGGAAGATTTCCAGTAGTGTTTAATCGTAATATTTTATCAATACCTATCCAACGCAAAAAGAATTTTTCATTTATCTCTAAAAGTAAAAACGTTGATTGTCTACAGACGGACAGACAGATAAAAAAATACAGGTAGATGAACAAATAGGCAAATGAGCGAACATTGCAGAGGCAGACAGCAAATGAAAACATTAGCTCGTTTTGCAAACGAACTAAAAAGAAATTATTTGTTATTTTTTCAGTAGCTCGTTCCACTTTTGCAGCCATTACTGTCTTCTGACGGAATTTCTTGAAATAATCTTCATTAATTTATTGAGTGAAATTTTTAAAACCAAATGCAGCGCAGTTGATTGATAAAATAAGGTAGCTTTTGTAGGCAAAAAAAGCGATAGAAATGAATAAAACAATAACAACTCAGAAGCTTTATCTAGATACACACTTAACTCATAGACTTTCGTCTCACGATACGACGAAACATGGCGCCCATAAACCATGTGACTCAATCAACCAATGGCAGTCAATCACCGAGATGGCCAGCTCTAACTATACTGAAACTCTAGTTTGTTAAGTGCTTGCGCACCATTTAGCGAAATTTTATATTATAGGAGACTACGCGTAAAGCTACGTTTTCCAAGCATATGGGCATGCCTGTAGCCTACGCCAGGCTCGTAATCTGTAGTTCCCAGGTTCGAGTCCCAGCTGGGTCAGCGTTGAGATTTATCTCCGCAAAATTCCCCGCCCTTCCCACGGTCAGTAGGGGACACCGATGGGCTTGGAAAGGCCGCCGTCCGTCGGATGGGACGTTAAGCCGTGGCGCCGTATGCGGGAGAGACATACCCTGTGCACGTTAAGGAACACGTTGGATGGCCTTGACGGGAGGCTACCATCTGTCTCCCAACAGCTGTTCCAGTGGGTCCCCTCCCCCAACCTTCTCTGAGCCTTCGGGGTCCATGTGACCTGGCCATTTAGACCATGGTGGGCAAAAAAGTGCCGCTCAGAGGTAAAACAACCCAACCCAACCTGTAGCCTATCATTGTTGGCCGAGCTCGAGGGCCCATAGTTAGATGTCAAACGAAAGCTCATGTGAGAACCGTCGTAGCCTATTTCGAATTATGCCCACCCCCACATTCTTCCCCTCTCCCAAAAGGGGGCAGAAGTTTCACGGTGTCGATATTAACGAGTTATATCTCAGGTTAAAGCCTGGGACGTCAACAATATGCTACCTCAAATAACTACCCCTCTCCACCCTCCACCACCCCCCAAAAAATGCGAGAGGAAATTTGGTCGATGCTTATAAGTCATGTATCAAATGAAAGTTTCTGAAGAGAGGCGTATTTGATGATAAAGAAAAAGTATTATTTAAAAAATTCATAATATACTTATCTTCCTATATTACCAAAAAGTAGAAAAATCAAACTAAATATAAAAAATCACTGAATTCGCATTCAATTGAAAGGAAAATATGAGTTTTGTATAATGTTGTTGAGTAGATGAATCGGCGCCCTAGCTTCCTTTGAAGTGAATACGAATTCAGTGACCAGGGGGGTAGCGAAAATTTGGTGAATGGTTAAGGGGGGGGGGGGGGAGAATCGAAAATTTTCCAACTCGAAATTCAAATTTTGCAAACTAGCCATATTTTTACAGAATCAATCCCATTATTTATATCTCGCCTGAATTGTAGCAAGTCAGTACGAATTTATCAAACTCCCCTTGATTTGGGCAAGTTTCCTTAATTTCACAAAACCAATCCCAATCTTTACATCTCTCCTAAATTTGCCAAGCCACTTTGAATTTTTCAAACTCCCCAAATTGTGCCAAGTTGTCTAGATTTGGCCAGCTCTCTTTAATTTCACAAAACCAATCCCAATTTTCACAACTCATCTGTACTTTACCAAGAGGTTTCCAATTTTGCCAATTCCCCTAGATTTTGCCAAGTTTTCTCGATTTTACCACCTCTTCTTAATTTCGCAAAAACAATCCCAATTTTTACATCTCTCCTGAATTTGTCACGTCACTTTGAATGTTTCAAACTCCCCAAAATTTTGCCAAGTTTCCTGAATTTTGTGAACTGGCTGGACAGAGGCACTGGAAACGAAACCCCAAATTCAGAACCAATAGACGTACTTTATGAAGCATTCATAAAAAAATATACGGCGATTGTTAACAATCACAAAATTAATAAACTATCGGATGGCTCAAAAATTAAACAACGCAATTGTAGCAAAGACTGGATAAATCAGGAAATAATAAACTTAATACGTAAAAGAGACTCGGCTTGGATTGATTACAAAAATAACAAGAGAAACAGAAATTTTAAATTACTATACACAAACTTAAGAAATACAGTCAAGTCCGTTATTAGGCAGGAAAAGAAAAAATATTACTTCAAACAATTTGAGTCTTGTAAAAATAATCCAAAGCAAAATTGGGAACTCATCAACCAAATTATCAACAATAAACCTAAAACTGCCATTGACGATTTTATCGTGAAGAATATGCCACAAGGTATGTCTGAAACTCAAGCAGCAGAGAAATTTAACAACACCTTTGCAGACATTATTGTCAATCTCAGAGACGATAACCGTATACAGAATCTCCCTACAGTTCCTAAACATATCCAACCTTCTGTCTCCTCAATTTTTATTCCTCCCATCTCAAAACAAGAAACTTTCAAAATTCTAAGTGACTTAAATGAAAGAAAATCATTTGGATACGATCAGGTACACATAAAGCACATTAAAGCATGCAAAACCTCCTTAGCTGATCTCGTGACAAACTTTATCAATGAAAGCACATCTACAGGAAACATCCCTAATAAACTCAAAATTGCTATTCTAAGACCAATTTACAAAAGTGGAACTAAATCCGATTGCACTAAGTATAGGCCCATTGCCATCTTATCCGTTCTTCACAAAATACTTGAAAGATATGTAGGTAACGTTCCAGCCAATTTCTTGAAAAAACATAACATTATTAGTGAAAAGCAATATGGTTTCCAAAAAGGTAAAAATACAATTACACTTTTAACGGAGTTTTCTGACGTCATTAATGGAACTTTAAGCAACGGAAAAAAAGCAGCAGCTATCTTTCTGGACTTTCGTAAGGCATTTGATACTTTGGATCACGATATTTTACTTCAAAAATTGTATATTTATGGTGTCCGAGGTATTACCCTTAAATGGTTTGAAAATTATTTAAAAAACAGAGTGCATGTTACCAAAATTAATGGCGTTTTTAGTGAGAAGAGAACAGTGTACACTGGTGTTCCACAAGGTTCAATTTTAGTCCGCTTTTATTCATTTTTTATATTAAATATATAGCTAACCTTAAACTGAAGGGCTCTCTTTATATATATGCTGATGACACCGACTTGGTTAACGTGAATCACAATATAGGAGACGCAGTCCGAGATACAAGGATGATTTTAACAAAACTATTTACTGGTCTAACATTAATCGTATTTACATAAATTCAGAAAAAACCAAATGGATGAGCTTTCATTCACCAGGATACTATGATCTCTCATCTTATGCAATTAAAAACCACCAACCTTTGTGTCCCCACAACATGATAAATCATGACCCTGACTGCTGCGACTGTGATGTTATTGAGCGTGTTGAGAGCCATAAATATCTTGGACTTTACATGGACACAACCTTCCGATGGAATACACATATTCAAAAGTTAGCAGGGAAATTGCGTCTAAGTGCATCTAAACTTTATAAACTACTATTTGTTGCAAGCACACATACATGTATTTTGGTTTACAAAGCTATCTGTGATTCTATATTGACTTATGGTTTGACAATATACGGCTCAACTAACCTCACGAATATAAAGAAAATAGAAACTATTCAATCATCCATTGCTAAAAATATAATCCCATACAACTTAAGGAATTCATTTTATCACAGCGAAGAAAGACTAAATTTTCTAGGCATACTCTCTTTTCACAACCTTTACAAATACAGCATCACTTTAAAATTTTTTTTGATAATCAATTTAAATCTAAAATCTCTCATGGGAAAAACACAAGGTTACAATCCAAAAATTATTTCCAACTTCCAAAAATATTAAATAATTACGGGAAATGTACAAGGGCATATACAATACCTTACGTGTTCAATCAACTGACAAGGGAAATTATTTTATTAAACAAATTTAAAGAAATCAAAAATAAGACTAAAAATTTTCTTTTTTATTTTTTTTTATTTTTTATTTTAAATAAAAATTTGAACCACCACAATGAAACTTCCACTGAAATTCACATAATTCGATGACATTGTTTTAAACTATATCTTATGTATTTTCATGTAACGTTATTATTCTTCTCTCCTGCAGATAAGCAGATGCTTTGCGGGTCATTTGTTTAAACTTTTGTATAACTAACATGAATATGAATAAAGATTATTATTATTATGAATAGGCAGTGCTCGTTTTCAAAAAGAAGGAAGTTTGTTCTAGGTCGAAATTCGAAATAATCGATGATTCGAAAAATGAGTATGGCAATAATTTATTTTCATCCATCGAAACAAAAAAAATTTCTTTGAGTTGTACTTTTTGGGGGTAATACTTTTGTTAACGTAAATTTTATCAGTACTTTATCTCACAAGAATTTCAAATTTCTAGTATGTACGGATCGTTTTACGGTATTCACGTAAGTTTGTGTTCATTTTCCAAATCCCTTTATTTACAATCCGCGCCCTCTAACGGTGGAAAGAAAAACATTCCACTCAGGTTAAATGCTGCCCTTAAAAAAGACAAATTTGTTTTGAAGGCTAGTTCAATTTGGTGTGTATTAATATAGTGCGAAAATGATTTTTTTAATATTATTTACGATTATAATAATGTTTTACATAGTCTATTAATATAAAAAGAGAAATAATTTTATTCATACTGCAAAAAAAAATCTACGGGTTAAAAATTTGGGGAAACTTTAATTTTGGGAAAATAATGAAAATTTAAGCGTCCCATTGAATACACAAGTAACTTGCGTATTTGAAGACTTACTTAACGTGTAAAAATGAAACGTATAGCAAAAGCTTGGAACTAGTGTAGTACCTTGTTTTCAATTTTTTATTTGCATCTGCATTCCTTAGAAGTTGATACGCCTCAGGTGCTGAAAATATTTTGGCAGAAGTAAAAAATCGTTTTTCATATGTCTGCTGAACCGGAACTATTACTTGCTCGGACTCATACGATAATTGGTCTGTCATTGAGTTTCTTACACGTCATGACGTCATTTGCATGGCAGCTGCAAATTTGGCAGAGAAGGATGACATCACTAGGTATGTTCTCAGGTATTCAACGGGTAGTGGAAAGAAAAAATGGCCGGAATAGTTCCGGATACGATCATAGCACAGGACAGCCAACTGATCGCACCTTGACTTCGCTTCCTATGGACGTATAAGGCCTCATTGGACGCCGCCACCTTTCTGCTGTTTGATGAACGTGCATGATGGAGACGTAGACACGGAGGATCATAGGGGTGAAGCGCTGCCCCGACCTCAGTCTCTTCGGCCAGTGCAAATTACATGACTCGCATACACGCAATGGTGGAAATCACTTAGCTGTTCCATTTTTTCTGTGAGACGAAGGAACGCGAGGACACGCACTGGTCAGGTCTCGTGAGGATGTCTTCGCTTTGGCGAGCTTCGGTTGTTCAGCCCCTTTCACTTGTTTGTGAGTGTTGGCCAATTGACGTGAGAGGGAGACTGGCACAAAGTGACCACCTCGAACTAAACAGAAAGTGACGTCACGACGAAATGTACCATCACTGAGAGGAAGAATTGAGCTTATAACAGAGTAATAAATGTCGCTAGTATGTTATTTATTATTCGACATTTGGTGAAGTGTCAAAGGCTTGAAGTCGGTAACAGTTTCTGATGGAGGAGATGACTTTTTTTTTTCTAATGTGTGAGAAAGTGATTTAAAGTTTTTTTTTAGCTGAGTTTAGGCAGAGAAATGGACTAAAGCAAACTAAAATGATCGGCATGTTGTTCAGTTATGACTGCGCTTAAAACTAGCGAGGCAATTTTTTTTCTTTTGCCGAAAGTGTATTAATTATTCTACCATTTCTTTCCTTTTTTTACAATCCATTTTTCTGAAAAAATGGATTTTATACGGGGAATAAAATCCATTTTTTAATTTATTTTTTCATTCATCTTTTCATTCTTCTTTTCACTTACTTTGTTCAATGTGCAGTAAATAAGCAAGAATCAAAAAACACAATTGGTAAAAGACTAGAGTCCATTGACTACATGTGTGGAAGAAATCACACTGGGCAACACACAATAAGGTTTTGAAATGAAAATAGTCAATCTTTACTAATTTCGAGATGCTGAACACGAAAATGACAATAAAATTTGTCGATTGGCTCTTGTTTAGGAGAGACAGAGATGGTCATGTATAAACGACTCAGTCCGTATTGTGTACATAGGTAACCATTTCGCAACGCTGTATTTTAAATTCCAGATTGCAAAATATTGCGTTGTATTGCATCAACCCGCAAAACACACAACACCCGGTGGTATTGCATCATTGTCTGATGCGATGTAGTTGAGTCATGACATCGTGGCTTTAGGATGCGAACAAAAGATGATGCAATCGTTAGTTGTAAGCGACGTCTCGTAGGATGAGCAAGTTTTTTGAGCGACTCCCATTTACCCCTGAGTCATAAGTAGAACACAAGTGATACTTGCAGTTTTAATCCAGTAGTAGTGATGCCTCGTAACTGGTTAATAGTGCAGATGCATTTTGTTATATTTGAGGGGAAGTGACATTTGCAAGCAAGAAAAGGGCCATCACTCCAATAGTGAAAGCGGCGCATGAGTTTTATTTTGGATGCAAGATCGGGGACCAGGACAAGGCCTAGGTTTAAACATATGCTGCAGTACGTGTGCAAGAAATCTTCCGAAGTGGATGAAAGGCGAAAGAGTGGCGATGCCATTTTCCGTTCCTGTGGTTTGGAGAGAGCCAAGCGATGACTAAAATGACTGATACTTCTGCATGGTTCCACCTGTTTCTGGAGGCATCACAAGGAAAAAGAAGTGGACAATAGTGTACCCGAATATACAATCTGCCTTCGACCAGTTCTGCACGGCGAAGGCCTTCCCATTCCCGAACCTCCAAAAGAATTTTCCATCGATTCAGACAATGAGGAGAGAGGAGAACTGACATCGGGTTCTCTGCAGCCTTCGGTGTCTAATGATGATCCATACGTCTGCCACAGTGTGTCATCTGCGCCACACATTCTCACCGAAGAAGAAATGAACGATCTTGTTTGCGATCTGGAGCTGTCCAAGGCCAAAGCAGAGTTACTTGGATCAAGACTAAAAAATGGAATCTTCTCAAGGAAAATGTCCGAGTAACTTTGTTTCGAACTCGTCATGAACAGTTTGTGCCTTATTTCAGAAAGGAAGATGACCTTGTGTTTTGCTCCAATGTAGATGGTCTGATTAATGCCCTCGGAATCAAACATGGCCCTCAAGAATGGCGACTATTCATAGACTCCTCGAAATTTAGTCTCAAGGCGGTGTTGCTACATAGTGGAAATCGACTTCCATCCATTCCGGTCAGACACGCTGTCTACATGAAAGAAACCTACGACAACCTAAAACAGCTGTTGAGCTGTCTTCAATACAGCAAGTATGACTGGCATCTCTGCTGCGACTTGAAGGTAGTGGCTCTGTTGATGGCTCTGTTGATGGCTCTGCAGCTGGGATATACGAAGTACTGCTGTTTCTTATGTGAATGGGACAGCCACACAAAGATTTTGCACTACGTGAAGAGAAACTGGCCTCAGAGGAAATCTCTGAAGGTCGGAGAGAAGAATATGGAACACCCAGTACTGGCAGAAACGCACAAAATTCCGCTACCGTCCCTACACATCAAACTCGGTGTGATGAAAAACATAAAAGCCGCGGAGCGAACTGCATCAGCTTTCAAGTACTTGGCTGACAAATTCCCTCGACTCAGCGAAGCGAAAATTTAAGAGGAATTTTTGTGGGTCCTCCGATCCGCGAGGTGTTCAGAGATCAGATGTTCAACAACCTGCTTCAGGGTGACGAGAAAAAGGCTTGGGACGCGTTTCGTCTGGTGTTAACTAAATTCCTCGGGAATGTCAGGGCAGACAACTACAAGAAACTGGTTAAGGACATGTTATCTCTGTAACACAAACTTGGCTGCAATATGTCCTTAAATATCCACTTTCCTCCATTCCCACTTAGATTTCTTCCCCGACAACTGCAGCATGGTTAGTGATGAGCACGGTGAACGTTTTCACCAGGACATTGCAACGATGGAGAAACGATACCAGGGAAACTGGTCCACTTCAATGTTGGCTGACTACTGTGGGACGCTCGCCAGAGATGATCCTGAGCAGCTGTACAAGCGACGGGCAAAGCGACGCCGGAAGTAGAAGCGGAGTTTTACTGATGCATGTCATATATACGTATTATTCTATAATATAAGAAACTATTGCGGATTTCTTAGAAATCGTAGCCAATTTTGCATTTTCATTGTCATATATGTACCTGTTCAGCACTTTGAATTCTTTAAGCAATGGCTACTTTTATCTCAGAGGCATGACGTTTATGAAAATTTGTTGCCCAGTGTTATTGACGACGGTACGGGATCCCTCATCGTCGGCAATAATTTTTCCCACACAAGTATTTATTGAATTCTACATCTACAGTCAATCTGTGCATTTACCATGGAAACTGTCCATTGTTTTCAGATACTTAATCATAAACAAAACTACAGTTGGGTTGTTTTACCTCTGAGCGGCACTTTTTTGCACACCATGGGCTAAATGGCCAGGTCACATGGACCCCGAAGGCTCAGAGAAGGTTGGGGGAGGGGACCCACTGGAACAACTGTTGGGAGACAGATGGTAGCCTCCCGTCAAGGCCATCCAGCGTGTTCTTTAACGTGCACAGGGTATGTCTCTCCCGCACACGGGGCCACGGCTTAACGTCCCATCCGACGGACGGCGGCATTTCCAAGCCCATCGGTGTCCCCTACTGACCGTGGGCAGGACGGGGAGTTTTGCGGAGATAAATCTCAACGCTGACTCAGCTGGGACTCGAACCTGGGAACTACAGATTACGAGCCTGGCGCGCTACCGACTGAGTCACCCCCGCCCCCAAAACTACAGTAATTCACCGGAAATTTTAATTTCTTTCCTCTCTTTTTTTACACCTGTTAGGATTGTAAAAGCTACCGTCCGTCGGATGGGACGTTAAGCCATGGCCCCATATGCAGGCGAGCCATGCCATGCACACTTTAAAGAAAACGCTGGATACCTTGATGGGAGGCTTCCATCTAACTTCTAACAGCTGTCTAGTGCAGCGTTTTTCAAAGTGCGGGTCGCGACCCATTCGTGGGTCGTGAAATCAATTCAGGGGGTCATAACCAGCATGTTTTTAATGAAACAGAATAGAAAACATCAGAGTAGATCTCACAGACTGGGTCTCGATGCAAAATGCATTTCTTATTGTGGGTCGCAGTCAAAAAAGTTTGAAAAACACTGGTCCAGTGGGTCCTCTTACCCAACTCCTCTAAACACTTGGGGTCTTTATGATTTGGCCATTGTGTGCATAAAAAGTGCACCTCAGAGGTAAAACAACCCAACCCCTTTTTTTACAGATCACTTTAAAAAAAGAGTTTCTTATTGGCTTGATGAATTTTTATACGTTCTTTGAAAGAAAAATAATTATTCTTCTAAAAAGTGCCAACATTCATATGTTGGCACTTTATAGAAGAATAATTATTTTTCTAGCACGAGTTTTCCTTTCCTCTTCGCTATCCTTCTTGCAACCATGAATTCAGTAAGTTTATTCATTAGAGGTTGTGATCATTTCATCGCACCTATTTAATAGCAAAGCACGCACAATGAACAACCAGTGCCTCTCCCTTGGCACAGTGAACACTTGTGTGTCTTTCTTCCCACCCACTTTCTTTCCCCTGAGGGTCAGTACCGCGTTCCCATGCTCCTAGATTTCGAGGCCAGGTCTCGCTGTGACCTGTGCCCCGTGAGAAAGGTGACTGGGCCTCGACTGGGCCCGGTTCGGCTCCTCGGCAACTGTGAGTTATGACATGTCAGCCGAGAACGGCAAATACAAGATGACTGGAGCGATGGAGCTCCACTTGTCTCATCGAAACGGGTAGTGACATGTTCTGGTTAAAATATGCAAATGATATTCTCAGCGAAGTGAGCTCATTTACTGCAATGCAAAACATTGATAAAAGATTCTCAGTTATTTCCAGCCAGTGACCATTTTCATTTATCACTTTTGGCTGAATATTACGGTTGCTTTTAGCTGGCTATATTGAAGTTTCTGCAGGTTAAATATGTAATATCATAAATGAATCCAGCATAATAACAAGTCAGCAACTAATTGAAAGTAACCTTGGGGTGGGAGGTGGGGTTTGGCATATATAGTTGGTGGTTGTGGGGTTGGGTTGTTTTACCTCTGAGCGGCACTTTTTTGCACACCATGGGCTAAATGGCCAGGTCACATGGACCCCGAAGGCTCAGAGAAGGTTGGGGACCCACTGGAACAGCTGTTGGGAGACAGATGGTAGCCTCCCGTCAAGGCCATCCAGCGGGTCCTTTAACGTGCACAGGGTATGGCTCTCCCACACACGGTGCCACGGCTTAACGTCCCATCCGACGGACGGCGGCCTTTCCAAGCCCATCGGTGTCCCCTACTGACCGTGGGCAGGGTGGGGAATTTTGCGGAGATAAATCTCAACGCTGACCCAGCTGGGACTCGAACCTGGGAACTACAGATTACGAGCCTGGCGCGCTACCGACTAAGCCACCCCCGCCCCTTTGTGGTTGTGGGGATTTGCGGCTTTTGCTTAATACGCTAAATCATCCGTGAGTGTGGCTTTGCTTAATACGCTAAATCATCCGTGAGTGTGGCTTTGCTTATACAAATCTTTGTTGTTCAATCTAACTCAATATAATTTGTGTTTTATAATGGAAAAAGCGGCTGGCCTTTCCAGGAAGGTATAAAATTAAGATTGGTTTACCGAAAGTGTTTTGGAATAACGTTTAGTGAAAGTAAATCACCCAGGCGGGCACAGTGAATGTCTTGCTTCTAGAACACACTGACATGTTTCGTCATCTCCCCAGCGCACGCTGCATCCCAGATCCTAATTTCCGCTTAAACTGTCCAGATTTCTACATTATTGAACAGATTTTGGCCCCCGTAATTCCGGAGATACGTGAACAACCTGTCATAAATTTTGAACTCAGGTTTCCCCTGTTTTCAGTGGCATACCAGAAAATTTCAACTTCTCCCCCTCCTCGCCGCAAGAAATGTGAAAAGATTGGACTGTTTTATCTCTGACGGCACATTTTTGTAAACAATGGGCTAAATGGCCAGATCACAAGGCCATTTAGCCCAAGGAAAGGAGATCCACTGGACAGCTGTTAAGAGACAGATGGCAGTCTCCCGTCAAAACCTGGGCGGGGGTGGCTCAGTCGGTAGCGCGCCAGGCTCGTAATCTGTAGTTCCCAGGTTCGAGTCCCAGCTGGGTCAGCGTTGAGATTTATCTCCGCAAAACTTCCCGCCCTGCCCACGGTCAGTAGGGGACACCGATGGGCTTGGAAAGGACGCCGTCAGTCGGATGGGACGTTAAGCCGTGTCCACGTGTGCGGGAGAGACATACCCTGTGCACGTTAAAGGACACGCTGGATGGCCTTGACGGGAGCCTACCATCTGTCTCCCAACAGCTGTTCCAGTGGTTCCCCTCCCCCAACCTTCTCTGAGCCTTCGTGGTCCTTGTGAACTGGGCATTTAGCCCATGGTGTGCAAAAAAGTGCCGCTCAGAGGTAAAAGAACACAAACACAACCCGTCAAAACCATCCAGCATGTTCTTTGTATAACGTGCACAGGGTATGGCTTTCCCATACACCACAGGGCTAACCACAGGCCACCCGCACACCACAGAGCCAAGGCTTAACGTCCCATCCGACAGATGGCGGCCTTTCCAAGCCCATTGGTGTCCCTTACTGACTGAGGGCAAGGTGGGGAATTTTGAGGGGATGAATCTCAACTCTGCCCATGTGGGACTTGAATCTGGGAACTGCAGATTGCGGGCTTGGCGGGCTATCGACTAAGTCAACCCCGCCCAAAAAAATGAAAGAAGAAAAGTGATGGAAATTTGTGAAAAATCCATTCCTTTTCATTTAACTGAAATTTTAAACCTAGATTTCATGTTATACCTGATGCCGTTGGTTTAGCTTTTCTGTAGTTCTTAATAATTTAAATTTTTAGAACCCACATATATTTTACGTAAAATCAAGTGTCAAAATATTACATTTTGCTGCATAAAATAGAAATGTGTGCATTTTGATGCAACTTATTGTCTTAATTTTACACCTACACTCTATACCCATCAAACAATTATTCAAAAGTTAATCATGTGGTGTAAATTATATTCTTTAGAGAATTAAGGAAACGCTTTGATATAATGAGTTCCGACCTACAAGCAGCAAGGAGAGGAATTTCTAGTAGGGTTGGGTTGTTTTACCTCTGAGCGGCACCTTTTTGCACACCATGGGCTAAATGGCCAGGTCACATGGACCCCGAAGGCTCAGAGAAGGTTGGGGGAGGGACCCACTGGAACAGCTGTTGGGAGACAGATGGTAGCCTCCCGTCAAGGCCATCCAGCGTGTTCTTTAACGTGCACAGGGTATGTCTCTCCCGCACACGGACCACGGCTTAACGTCCCATCCGACGGACGGCGGTCTTTCCAAGCACAGCGGTGTCCCCTACTGACCGTGGGCAGGGTGGGGAATTTTGCGGAGATAATTCTATTAGGGAACGAAGCTGACTGTTTACGATCCGTTATTCGTTCAAAGTTAAAGAAAAAAAAAATCTGGGCTATTCCTTTAAATGGTGTATGTCAAGTTTACCCATAAATTTCGTAAAATGTTTTTGCAAAGCATTCCCTCGAGCCGTGGCGCATCACACAGCGCGGGAAAACGGGGCCCATCAGTAAGCCACTGCCTGTTCTCTCCTGTACTGCGTTAAAAAGTCAAGTACCATATGTAACACATTAAACGCCGAAGTCTAGTAAGTAGCCTGTGCTTTAGTTGTAGCCTAGTATAAGCCATAAACTGTTAAATTATAAGCATGAACTACTATTCGAACATTTGCGGTATATTGAAAAAAATATTTCAAAGGTCTGTTTTCGTATTTAATGTTTTCAATCCACGCTATTTGAGAATTGCCTGGCCAGGCAGGTAATAGCCAACTATGGCTTGTCAATGTCCTTTGTTTCCTTCTATCATGCTAAGGTTCGGTCCTGGACGATTGTTCCAATGCCGATTCTTCTAAAGGGGACAATTCGTTCAATTCTTATCGGTCCAATGGACTGTTCGTCCATTCATCCCATAGACTCTTCGTCCAGTGGACTGTTCATCCAGTGGTATGATTCATCCAGTGGTATGATTCATCCAGTTCCTATTCTTACAATGGTACCATCGGGGTTGGAAGGTCCCCTTCTTTTGAGAATGCAAGTAAAAGTATTAGGAGCAAAAATTTAATAAATCTATAATTATTAAACCTATGTATACGCATTTTTCCAGAAAACTTTAAAGACCTTTAAAACAGATGTGAAATGTTAAACTGCGATGGAAATCCAATCTCTTCTCTTTCCCCCCCCCCCACTTTTTTTTCGAATATTTTTGGATCTATCGAGTTTTAAAATGGTCTAAATGAGAGAATTCGTCGAATGCATATGGGTGAAAATCATTCATTGCCGTCCAGTGGTTCGCAACAGCTAGATGGAGCCGATAGTTAGAAAATATCAAATAAAATTGAAGGAAATTTTGCTAACTAGAATATAAAAATTCATGCTTCGAAACGAATCGAAAATGCGTGTGAAGACGGTTAAGGTTATTCTGTAGTGGAGGCTGGTGACTAGAAGTTTTGGTGGGGCACTTTGACTACTACAGGTAACGCCCGGATGTACGAAGAAAATTGGAAAGATGTCTGATTATGAACTGAAATGAAAAGGAGTGAGAAGACGTTTCGTGATTGCATATATTCCCTTTTTTTTTTCAACTATTCGTAAAACATTATTTGACAAAAAATTTCCACCCCCCCCCCCTCAAAAATGGGTTTTTATCCTTTCTGTTCGAATTGACTATCATGCTCCTGCCATGTAATAATTATCCATTCATATTTATGTATTTTACCTCTCCTGTCTAGCGATATTTAAGGAACTATTCGTAAAAATTATGTTTAATGTATAGGTCGACTATTATTTTCACTCGGTTCCGATTATAAAATTTATTTTTATTTTTTAAGCTGAATTACTCATTATAAATTATCACTTTTAAAGTTGTCTATTTTGGTTATATTTCATTTACAATATTAGTTTATATTATTACATATATAAATTTATTTTACAATGAATTGTAAAAAAAAGTGATATGGTTGTAAAAGGAATTATAAAAAGTGACAGAAAAAACAATCTGTAATTATATATTTTTTCAGCTGAAGTACTGAATCTTCAAGTTGAATAAAAAATAAATAAATTGAAAAAATAAAAAAACTCAATCCATATTAAATACACAGAATACCTGTAGAAATTGACTTCAAACATTAGTTAAATTGTTCTGAAAAAAATTCATCGCCGACACGGCGGGAATCGAACCCGCTTTTCTCCAGATTCATGTCAGAGCGCGCTACCATTGCACCACGCCTCGGACACTGAAATTTTTCAGAATGCGAGATGTGGTGCAATGGTAGCGCGCTCTGGCATGAATCTGGAGAGATGCGAGTTCGATTCCCGCCGTGTCAGCGATGAATTTTTTTCCGAATAATTTAACTAATTTTAAAAAAAATATCTCTTCCTATATGCTTCCTAAAAAGTAGATAATAAAACTAAAGCATATCGATGGTGCAATCAGTCACTAAATTCGTATTCACTTCAAAGAAAGATATGTTGTCGGCCATCTTGTTGAGTAGGTAAATCGTCCCCCTATCTTCCTTTGAAGTGAATGAGAACCCAGTGACTGATTGCGCCATCTATATATATACTGCTCACAAAAATTAGGGGATATTTCAAAATGAATATGAAGCGATGAAATATCCCCTAATTTTTGTGAGCAGTATATTTTAATTTTATTATCTACTTTTTTAGAGCGCATATACGAAGAGATTTTTTTTAATTTTTTCAATTTATTTACATTTTTTTCTTTGCCACTGAAAACACCTACCTTCAGAAACTTTCTTCTGATATACGGCTCATATTCATCAACCACATTTTTCCTCCCTGTGGCCGAGTGGTTAGCGCGCTTGGCTACTGATCTACGGGATCTGTGTTCGAGCCCCGGGTAAGTCATAGTTGTATGTATCGTTTTTCTGCTGAGGTCCTGCCATCCTCACAGACCTTCTACTGTGGCATATAAACTGACAGGCTCCTGTCAGACCTCTGTGGCAAGCAGCTGCTTGAGGGGGGTATATTTGTTTTTTATTATTTGTTTGGATAGCCCATGGCAATGGACACTCACAAGCTTAAGATATAACTCGTTAAGGTGAGCCTTCGTAAATCGCTCCTTTTTTCGGAGGGGGTGGGTCACAAAATTCGTTTTACGACGGTCTTCTTATAAACTTTCATTTGACATTCAATTGTAGGCTCTCACGTTTGGAAGATATAGCGGAAGAATTGTTTTCATATTTCCCCTTTTTTAGGGAGGGGGGGGGGAAGAACCGTCTGTAAACATCGAGCATTTTAAAAGAATAAATTTAAAATTATTTTGTGTTGGAAAGATATTTATGAAATATTACAAGTCGCCCTTTGAGAATCTCCCAAGCGTTATAATTGCTCCCTCTAACGGTGTAAAAAGTGGGTTGGGTTGTTTTACCTCTGAGCGGCACTTTTTTGCACACCATGGGCTAAATGGCCAGGTCACATGGACCCCGAAGGCTCAGAGAAGGTTGTGGGAGGGGACCTACTGGAACAGCTGTTGGGAGACAGATGGTAGCCTCCCCGTCAAGGCCATCCAGCGTGTTCTTTAACGTGTACAGGGTATGTCTCTCCCGCACACCGGGCCACGGCTTAACGTCCCATCCGACGGACGGCGGTCATTTCCAAGCCCATCGGTGTACCCTACTGACCGTGGGCAGGGAATTTTGCGGAGATAAATCTCAACGCTGACCCAGCTGTGACTCGAACCTGGGAACTACAGATTACGAGCCTGGCGCGCTACCGACTGAGCCACCCCCGCCCGTAAAAAATGGGAAAATTTTAAATGAAAATTTCAAACGACGTATTTATGCTATGAATTCGAAATTTTGGTGGTGGAATGTGAAGGTCATGAGGTTTCAATTGGCAAAAATGAGTTGATCCCTTAATCGCAGGGGGGGGGGTTAAAATGCAACTTTTTTGTTTTAAGAGAATATTGTTTGTCTTTAGAGATAGATTAAAATTAATTTTGTGTTGAATAGGTATTGATGAAATGTTACGATTAGCACTTTCCGAATCTCCCAAAAGTTTAAATTGTCGCCTCTCAGGGGAGAAAATATTTGAAAATTTGAAACCTTTAAACGGATATTGCAAGCGATATATTTATGCTAAAGACCTGAAATTTTCATCGTGGAATATGAAGGTCACGAGGTTTTCATTTGTAGCAATAAGTCGCCCCTTTAGTCGTTTACATCTAGGACTGGGTGGGAAACGAAACTGTTTTGTTTTAAGGGGTAAGTAAAAAATTCTTTTTTAATTGGATTGGTACTAATGAAGAAATATAATTCTAATTTTTTTAAATCCTTAAGTGGTTTAATTTAAATCATTAGAGACATCATTAGACTGAATATGGAAAAGGGGAGACTTTTAACTAATATTGCATGCATCTTATTTAAGGTAGAAATTTGAAATTTCAGTAGTAGTAGTATGAAGAAGTGTTTCACTGACAGCAAAAATCTGTCCCTCTTTTTTTCAAAGGGTTTTAGAAAAAAAAACGTTTTGAATTTAATTTATAGAAAACAAATACTGTACTTTTCATGTTGTATAAGTAGTGATAAAATTGTATAAAAAAGATCGAAAATCCAGTTGTCTTATACGAAATTTAAAACTTGTTTACCCGCTTTGAAATCCAAAGCAGGTATCTTTATAACTTTATTTTAGCCCCATAATATATATCCCACACTAAAAATAGATTTCGAAAACAACTGTAAAACTTCATTCCATACAGAATATTTATATTAGCCTTTCCTGTCCTGTGGAATATTTTAGTAATTGGGAACCCTAATCAAGTCTCATTCTCAGAACCTCCCCCCCCCCCCGACTCTCCGAAACAAAATTCTCGATTCCCCCCTCCCCCTGGGGCTGGGGTGGCTCAGTCGGTAACGCGCCAAGCTCGTAATCTGTAGTTCCCAGGTTCGAGTCCCAGCTGGGTCAGCGTCGATATTTATCTCCGCAAAATTCCCCGCTCTGCCCACGGTCAGTACGGACATCGATAGGCTTGGAAATGACCGCCGTCCGTCGGATGGGACGTTAAGCCGTGGCCCCGTGTGCGGGAGAACCATACCCTGTGCACGGGAGGCTACCATCTGTCTCCCAACAGCTGTTCTAGTGAGTCCCTTAACCCCAACCTTCTCTGAGCCTTCAGGGGTCCATGTGAGGTAAAACAACCCAACCCAGCCCATTCCTCCCCGAAACTAAATCCTGGGTACGTACCTGACCCCAAGGGCTCAGAGTTGGCAGGAGAAGGGAATCCACTAGACAGTAGTTGAGAGACAGATGGAAGCCTCCTATTAAGCCCTCTATTAACCTCCTATTAAGGCCCTCTATTTACCTCCTATTAAAGCCTCTTATTAAGGCACCTCAAAGCATATTCTTTAATGCGAAAAAGCTATGGCCCTCTTGCACAGAATGGCTTACCGTCCCATTCGATGGACGGCAGTTATTCTAAGCCCATCGGTGTATTATCGGTAATTGGATCCATAGCTATTGTTATTTTATTAATGCGTCGAGAGAAATAACCTAACCGTGGTAAGAATCAATTTTAGCGAAATAACATAAATATCCCTAGACAGTATACATTGCAAGTTATGACATTACCATATACATGGGGTCAGAAAACCCCTGCCTGTAAGTTGTATATTTAATGGAATATAATGTATTTTGAGTTGGGTTGTTTTACCTCTGAGCAGCACTTTTTTGCACACCATGGGCTAAATGGCCAGGTCACATGGACCCCGAAGGCTCAGAGAAGGTTGGGGGAGGGGACCCACTGGAACAACTGTTGGGAGACAGATGGTAGCCTCCCGTCAAGGTCATCCAGCGTGTTCTTTAACGTGCACAGGGTATGGCTCTCCTGCACACAGGGCCACGGCTTAACGTCCCATCAGAAGGACGGCGGCCTTTCCAAGCCCATCGGTGTCCCCTACTGACCGTGGGAAGGGCGGGGAATTTTGCGGAGATAAATCTCAACGCTGACCAAATGTATTTTGAAATGTTAAGAGAAGAAGAACAGTAATAACAGAATCCACTGCTTTTTGTAGGCCTTTATTTTTTTTAAAAAATATTTATTTAGGGATAAAATTTGGTTTACACTGCTCTATATTTTCTTCACTATATTACATTGAAAGAATGGCTCGGTAGCGTGGACCCCATGTATACTACCTAGGGATATTAATGTTATAGATAGCGAACGTTTCAGATACTGGAATTTATTATTATTCTTCAAAATAAATCTTATTGTTTAATTTGGATTAATTCCCTCTAGGGGAGACTTAGTCCTATCTATTTCCTAACACTGCGCCACTATTAATATGGATTTTTACTAGTTACTGAAAAATCCCAAAATTTTTGTTTCGTCAAAATATAAAAATAAATATATAAAACTTCTTCATCGCTCCTCATAGCAGGGGAAATTATTCTAAATCTGTTTTTTCGCTAATTTATTAACGTTCGTTACCCTAAACCTGTTGTTTCTTTCAGGTGTCACAGTTCTCTCTAAGGTTCCCAAACCCATTGTCAGTAGCTATCTTAAATCTGTTGTTTCGCCAACCTATTGTCAGTCGTTATCCTAAATCTGTTGTTTCGCCAACCTGTTGTCGGTCGTTATCCTAAATCTGTTGTTTCGCCAACCTATTGTCAGTCGTTATCCTAAATCTGTTGTTTCGCCAACCTATTGTCAGTGTTATCCTAAATCTGTTGTTTCGCCAACCTATTGTCAGTCGCTATCTTAAATCTGTTGTTTCGCCAACCTATTGTCAGTCGTTATCCTAAATCTGTTGTTTCGCCAACCTGTTGTCGGTCGTTATCCTAAATCTGTTGTTTCTCTAACGTATTGGCGGTCGTTATGTTAACTTTGTTGTTACGTAGTCTACTTAACTCGTTATGAAAAATAATGTTATTGTAGACGAACTTGCCAAACAAGGATAATTATCTCAGGCATTTGAAACATTTCTCAAAAGTAAATTAAACATTAAAAGATAATCAAAAATACATAAATTTAATTACCGGAGAACTATTTTTTATCAAATACTGATCCTGATAAAAATATTAGAAAATTCATTGATCCAGCTATGCTTTTGGTAATTGATCTAAAATGGATTCTATCAAACTCTACAAAGTTATCTAAATTTCGTACTGCCCCAACTTTTCAGAAATTTGCTTTCTTTTGGGGTGGGGCTGACTCCCTAAATTGCTTATTCTGCACCCTAAAAAAAATAATCGAAATTGTACTTATTTCGTGTCCCTATTATCAAGACCATCGAATCAACCTGATAAATAATTTAGGACTCCGTGACCAGTCTGATCTTGCATGTCTTATTTGGCTATCAAGCTGCTTAACCTTCTTCCCGGACTCATTTTTTTAAACTTTCTCTCGTCCTTTTGGCCAGAATATAGCACTGACCCCTTAATAGACTTCTGGAAGAGACTAGAGGAAAATTGGTTCAAATTTCCTGTGATCAGATGTAGACGAGTTTTAATTCGAGTCTTAATTCACTAGTTCACCACAAATTCCAAGAGAGAAGGTTTAGGAGAACAACCGACAACAGGTTAACGAAAAATAGGTTTAGGACAGTGTCTCGCAAACTGTGTGCCGCGAGAGATTTTCAAATTGACACTAGATATTCCAAAGATTTCATTTTGACTTGACTTGTGTATCGACGTGCTATCGACGTGCTTTAATAAAAATCTTTCAGATTTTATCAACTGGGATCTTGTAAGTATTTATCAAGCTTTTTCCAAATTTTGGTATTAATTTTTGATTATTTCAAGCCATAGAATGGACAAATATTTAAAACAAACACCGAGTTATGAATTAAAGAACGAGAGCAAATCTTCAAGTAAAACCAGGCTGATGACTTCAACAAAGCGCAAATATAATGATGATTATATAGAGTTTGCTTTTATTCTTTTTTAGGTGTGCCGCGGAAAAAAAAATTAGATTCAGTGTGCCGCAGAGTAAAAAAGTTTGCGAGACACTGGTTTAGGATAATGACTGACAACAGGTTAGCGAAAAACAGATTACGATAACGGCCAACAACATATTAGCACAGTTCGGATTTCGCCGTGATCATTCTACTGTACATCAAGCCATGAGAGTGGTTGAATCCATCATGGAGGCTAAATATAAAAAAGTATCCACCGTAGCAATTTCTTTAGATATTGCAAAAGCTTTTTATAGGGTCTGGATCGAGAGACTTGTCTTTAAACTTAAGAAATATGATTTTTCAACTTCTATCACTAATTTATAACTAAATATAAGCGAGAGAATTCATCCTTAATTATCTATCTGACAGGTCATTCCAAGTCAGAGTGCGAAATGATCTGTCATCATGGAAACCTATATCATGAGGAGTACCTCAAGGTTTCTCCTCAATCCAGCTGTGTTCAATATCTATATTTCTGATTTGACAACAACGGATCGAATCAAACCTGCTACATATGCTGATGACACAGCATTCCTTTCTTCCTCCTTATCACCGAAAATCGCGTGCAACAAAATGCAAAATATGTTAGATGCATTTGAGGATTAGTGAATGAAATGGCGCATCAAGATCAACACCCACAAACGCACAGCACTACTCTGCACCCATAAAAGATTGTCATTTGTCTTATCTTATGATCTTTGATAAGCAGATAGTGTGGAAAGACTCGGCGAAATATCTTGATGTCACGATCAGCCGAAAACTTTCATGGGAAGAACACATTTCCTCTGTTGTACATAAGGCCCGTGTAATACAGTTTAAATTATATTCACTTATCTCCAGAAAATCTAATCTATCAATCAATAACGAGTTCACTATCTATCACACAGTGCACGACATTGGAATTGCCCTACCCAGAAAGGGTGAGGGCTTAGGGGTGAAATGCAGCACACACATGGTAATACATATTGGCATACCATGATTTAATTTGCAGATACTTACAGCGATTAGAAGATGAGATAATGCAGCACAATGTGACTGCCTCAGTAGGTGGTTGCACCGCCGTGAACGGCAATACAGGCAGCAATACGGCGTGGCATGGAGTCAGACAGTCAACGGATATGGTCCTGACGGATATGGTACAATCGACGGATACGCGTATGAAAAGTAAGGAATGGTTTTTACATGTCCATAAACTATTAAAGGAATATTTTTACTCATTCCTAATTAACTTTAATACGCATTTTTGAGCTTCGATTATGATCATTGATTCTCACTGCACAATAAAAGAGTAAAAAAAATATTCTTCCGAAATATTAGGTAAAAACCTGATGATTAACACTTTGGATATTTTTTCTTCCTTAAAATTAGTAAGAGATATACGCATTATTTTTTTATGCGGCGTGTTTAGTAAACAGAAATTTGAAAAATTGTTTATATTTTTAGGAAATGATCGTAAATTAGTAATTTAGGAAATGCAAACATGTGAACAATGCAGAAATAAAGATCTGTTAATACATGTATAAATATAAGATTACATGCATAAATATAAGATCCGCAATTAGCCATAGGCTACGGAAGTACAATCAGACTATGTAATTTAGTTCTCTAAACACACTTGTTCTGAACTACATAGCTGCTTCATTTGACCACTATAAGCCAATTCTAATGAGGTAATGTTTGACATTGTTTGCGAATAATATCCTAGATTTCCCTCTTTTTCTGAAGTCCAAGTCTAGTGAAGCACAGTGTCCACAACCCTATTCGCGAATCTGCATCTATGCATACAGGCAACATGCCACACTAGCGGAGTCTCTATCTGCAAAATGTGATGCTCAAAGGAGGTTGCCAACTCCTTCACCTAACCTCATCATTACGTACAGTCGCTCAAAAAAGTATCCGAACAGTATGGTTGATTACAGAATCCAGAAAAAATATCTGGCAACGATTTATTTTAGAAATTAGTGATCTGGCAACCTTCATGTCACGTGACACGAAATATTATTTGGTGGTGGAATGTGAACGCCATGATGTTTCCATTGTTGCCAATGGAAACATCATGGCGTTCACATTCCACCACCAAAATTTAAAATTTCTAGATTAAATACGTAATTTGAAATATTCGTTTCAAATTTTGGAATTTGCAAATTTTTCCATTGTTAGAAGGCACAATTATAGTTTTCGGAAGATTTAAAAAGTGTGAATCATAATAATATTTTATCAATTCCCATCTAAACGAAATAGAATTTTTCGATTTGTCTCAAAAAACTAACAGTTATCTGCTAAAATAAGAAAGGTGTGTTTTCATACACCCTCTGGGTCTAAGGGATCAATTCATTGATGGCAACTGAAACTTCATGACCTTCATATTCCACCACCAAAGTTTCAAAGCTCTGTTTTGGGCGCCCTTGTCTGTTGAATATTTCCACAGGCTATTCATGGTAGTGGACTATATGCTATAATTGGAATTTTCCACAACGCAGGCATGGCATTTCAGAAGGATAGTAGTGAACATATTACCATTGAAAGACAGTGATATTTCACATGTCATCAGAGATATCCACAGAAAAATATGTCATCAGAGGTATCCGCAAAAAGAAAAAAAATATTGAAAAATTAAAAAAAAAACTCTATTAGCATAGTTAGCACTCTTGGTAACTGATCAAAGGGGCCTGGGTTCGACTCCCTGGTAAGGCATGTATATCTGTATTATCTTTCTGTTGAGGTCTCGCCTTCCTCACAGATCTTTTCTATACTTTGACAGGCTCCTGCCAGATCTCCGTGGCAAGCAACTGCTTGAGGGGACGGGGTATCTTCCTATAAAAAAATACCCCCTCAAGCAGCTGCTTGCCACAGAGGTCTGACAGGAGCCTGTCAGTTTATATGCCACAGTAGGAGATCTGAGAGGATGGCAGGACCTCAGCAGAAAAACGACACACACATCCATGCCTAATCCGGGGCTCGAACCCAGGTCCCTTAGATCTGTAGCCAAGCGTGCTAACCACTCGGCCTATACGCGCCCTAAAATGTAGCAAATAAATCTAAATCCGGTGCCTACGTAATGGGAATGACTGCGGATTTCCGCGATTCTCCGTGTTAGCAAGAGGCAGCACCGTTCCACGGTAAGCTAACCTATGCTAATGGTAAGTGATCTGGTCGAAATCATATGGTAAAGAATCAGACAGATGGCTATTCAAGTACAATAAACTAGAATCTCTCTCAGATTTACAAACGGGAATAATGAATCCTTAAATACTAGACGAATGCTGTTGAAAATCGAGATTTAAATAGATAAAATTAGAATCTTGAATTTATAGTAAGATTCCCATTCACCTAGCACAGAAATTCTGTAATATTTTGTTAGGACAGTGTAACTCAGTTCCATATATTGTAAAGTTTTCTGCGATTCCAAAATATTATTTATTCAAAAGTGATCTCAGAAATTTTTTCCAATTACTCATGCCATCGTTGCTGAGATATTGATGCAGCCACCTGTCTTGCAGATCCAGTTTGGAATAGATTCGATAGAAGCTGAGTTTCGCTTCTGCAAAACATCACAAAATACTGCATCATCGTTCAGACTTCTAGTTAAAAACCGCAGAAAGTAGACAGAATAGTAAATAATCACATATGAATAAATCCGTATCAGAATCCAATTTTCAAGCAAGCGGTAAACAGCGTAACAACCTATACTGCTACGAAGCCAGTAACGAGCAAAACAGCGGATTGCCAGCGCCAAGTGAACGAAAATGTAACTAGCGCTGCTGTCGCTTCACGTCTTGAAATCGGCAGGCATTCCCATTACGTAGGCACCGCTAAAATGATGCAATCAGTCACTAAATTCGTTTTCATATCAAAGGAAGATAGGGTTCCTGCAATCTTTTTGTGTAGGTAAATCGGCGCTCTATTTCCCTTTTAAGTGAATACCAATTCAGTGACTGATTGCACATCGATATATTTTCGGCTTATTTTCTAATTTTTAAGGGGCATAGAATAAGATATATATATATATTAATTTATTCATATTTTCTCTTTGTCACTAAACACCTACCTTAAGAAATTTTCATTTGATACATGTCTCATTTTCCCTCCCACTTTGTTTGGAGTGGTGTTTGAGGTAGCCCATGACAATGGACAACTCACGAGCTTTAATTTGAGATATAACTATCTAAGATTATATCTCAAAAATCATGACTTTAGTAGATTACAGAATACAATATTGCATCAATACAAAAACACTTACATAATGCATATAAATTAATTACGTTTGAATTGTTACGATTATAATTTGTGGAATTGTTTACTCGATCCCAGGGGAGGGAAATGCCCGTTTGCCCCCTTCTGCGGAAGCCCATGCCCCATGCTATCCTAGGGGCGGGGGTGGCTCAGTCGGTAACGCGCCATGCTCATAATCTGTAGTTCCCAGGTTTGAATCCCAGCTGGGTCAGCGTTGAGATTTATCTCCGCAAAACTCCCCGCCCTGCCCACGGTCAGTAGGGGACACCGATGGGCTTGGAAAGGCCGCCGTCCGTCGGATGGGACGTTAAGCCGTGGCCCCGTGTGCGGGAAAGCCATACCCTGTGCACGTTAAAGAACACGCTGGATGGCCTTGACGGGAGGCTACCATCTGTCTCCCAACAGCTGTTCCAGTGGGTCCCCTCCCCCAACCTTCTCTGAGCCTTCGGGGTCCATGTGACCTGGCCATTTAGCCCATGGTGTGCAAAAAAGTGCCGCTCAGAGGCGAAACAATCCAATCCAACCCATGCTTTCCTTCTCGTTATGAAGGGTAGAAGTCTGAAAGTGGTTCTTCTGCTATATCTTCTGAACGTAAGGGCCTACAGTTAGGAGTTAGCTGTGAAATGAAAGCTCATATGATGACTGTCGTCGACTACTTCTAATTATGCGGGGCGGGGGTGGCTCAGTCGGTAGCGCGCCAGGCTCGTAATCTGTAGTTCCCAGGTTCGAGTCCCAGCTGGGTCAGCGTTGAGGTTTATCTCCGCAAAATTCCCCGCCCTGCCCACGGTCAGTAGGGGACACCGATGGGCTTGGAAAGGCCGCCGTCCGTCGGATGGGAGGTTAAGCCGTGGCCCCGTGTGCGGGAGAGCCATACCCTGTGCGCGTTAAAGAACACGCTGGATGGCCTTGACGGGAGGCTACCATCTGTCTCCCAACAGCTGTTCCAGTGGGTCCCCTCCCCCAACCTTCTCTGAGCCTTCGGGGTCCATGTGACATGGCCATTTAGCCCATGGTGTGCAAAAAAGTGCCGCTCAGAGGTAAAACAACCCCAACCCCAATCTAATTATGCCCCTAACCATTTTCGCCTCCTCTCTGAAGAAGGCGGAAATTTCGGAGGTGTGATCTTAGATATAATCTTAGATTGTATCTAAGATTATATCTAAGATCATCATATAAAGTCATCATATGAGCTTTCATTTCATAGCTAACTCCTAACTGTAGGCCCTTACGTTCAGAAGATATAGCAGAAGAACCACTTTCAGACTTCTACACTTCATAACGAGAAGGAAAGCATGGGGCATGGGCGTCCGCAGAAGGGGGCAAACGGGCATTTCCCTCCCCTGGGATCGAGTAAACAATTCCACAAATTATAATCGTAACAATTCAAACGTAATTAATTTATATACATTATGTTTTTGCATTGATGCAATATTGTATTCTATAATCTACTTGTGAAAAAAAAACCCTAAAAAATTAAATAAAAATTTATTGATGTGATTATTTATCTACAAGCTTTGCCACCCCCACCCCTGTAAAATTTTCTGCGGACGCCCATGGCATGAGGGGATTAATTGTATTAACCCATAGTCACGTCACGCGCTTTCATTTCATATACAACTTGTTACATTCGGACCTCGCGTTCGAAAGATAAATAGAACAATCAGTAGTGAGAAGAATGAGAGTTCTGGCATAATGTTAAAGTATAGGAAACCCATGTTCTCGTGGGATACTCCCCATGTCACAAACTTTAATTCAGTGTATCCCAAAGTGGGCGATACCGCTCCCTGGGGGGCGCTGGAACGATCTAGGTGGTCGGTAGTAGCTTCGGATGCAATTGGGGGGCAGTGAAAGCATAAAGAAGGGAAGATAAGAAAATTTTGAAAAACCGTTCGTACATTTTTCATCTGTTGTGTAACATAGAGTTAAAGTCGTAATGATTACTTTATTTTCCAAATAAACACATAAAATTATCCTTCGTTATCTTAATTTTCTGTGTGTAATGCGAATGTTACTATGGTTGATTTTAATAAATAATTTTATAATTTCAAGGTGTTCCCGTGGCCGAGTTATTAGCACTCTTGGCTACTGATCTAAGGGACCTGGGTTCGAGCCCCGGTATTAGGCATGGATGTGTGTGTGTTGTTTTTCTGCTGAGGTCCTGCCATCCTCTCAGATCTCCTACTGTGGCATATAAACTGTCAGACCTCTGTGGCAAGCAGCTGCTTGAGGGGGTATATTTATTTACAACAACATTTTTACTGTGTTGTAGGACGTAGGTCGAAATTTAGATACATAAAAGAACGTAAATTTGTCACTGCATCTTTCTGTTTGTTCACTTAAAGAAAATAGATTTCCAGCGGGGCGCTGAGTAGTTTTTTTTTTCTGAAAAGGGGGCTGTAAGATAAATAAGTTTGTCGACCTCTGCTTTAATTTGACACTGAATCATTCTCGGCCCTCGCATTCCAAAGATATAGTGGAACAATCGTTTTCATATTTCCCCATGTTCACGGGGTGCGAAAATGCATTGGGGAAAAAGTTTTTATAGCCGAGTGGATATAAAGCAATACACACCCCGCATGACAAGTTTTCATTTGACACATCAATCATTAAGTTTGTCCATCACGTTCGAAGTCGTCCCATGGCCGAGTGGTTAGCGCGCTTGGCTACTGATCTAAGGGACCTGGGTTCGAGCCCCGGGTAAGGCATGGCTGTTTGTGTCGTTTTTCTGCAGAGTCCTGCCATCCTCTCAGACCTTCTACTATGGCATATGAACTGACAGGCTCCTGTCAGACCTCTGTGGCAAGCAGCTGCTTGAGGGGGTATTTATTTATTTTATCACGTTCGAAAGATATGGTCGAACAACTGTTTTGACAAATCCACAAACTGACAAACCGGCAAAGGAGCGAAAAGCAATAGGAAGATAGGCAAATATAAATAAATAAAAAGAATAAAAAAAATCACCTTTCTTCCTACATGGGTCCTAAAAAGTAGAAAATAAACCTGAAGCATATCGATGGTGCAATCAGTCACTAAGTTCGTAAATCAGTAACTAATTGCGCCATCGATATGCTTTGTTTATTTTCCAATTTTTAGGGCCCATGTAGGAAGATAGGTTTTCTTTTATTTTTTAATTTATTCAAAATTTTCTGATATTTTAATTTGTTCAAATTTTTTGTCACTAAAAACACCTACCTTTAAAAACTTTCATTTGACTCATAGACATCGACAACATTTTTTCCTCCATTTTGGAGTCATGTTTGCGGTAGCCCGTGACATTGGAGACGTCACAAGCTTTAATTTGAGATATGACTCGTTAAAATCTAACCCCGGGAAAATCCGCCCCACCTTTTATCAGGGGAGGGGGGATAGTGGAGACAAAATTCGAAATAGTTTATGGCGGTCATTATATGAACTTTAATTTGGTATCTACTCGTAAATGTAGGCCCTCGCGTTCCGAAGATATAGTAGAACGGCTTTGATGGGTTGGGTTGTTTTACCTCTGAGCAGCACTTTTTTGCACACCATGGGCTAAATGGCCAGGTCACATGGACCCCGAAGGCTCAGAGAAGGCTGGGGGAGGGGACCCACTGGAACAGCTATTGGGAGACAGATGGTAGCTCCCGTCAAGGCCATCCAGCGTGTTCTTTAACGTGCACAGGGTATGTCTCTCCTGCACACGAGACCACGGCTTAACGTCCCATCCGACGGACGGCGGCCTTTCGAAGCCCATCGGTGTCCCCTACTGACCGTGGGCAGGGCGGGGAGTTTTGCGGAGATAAATCTCAACGCTGACCCAGCTGGGACTCGAACCTGGGAACTACAGATTACGAGCCTGGCGCGCTACCGACTGAGCCACTCCCGCCCAGAACGGCTTTGATATTTGCCGTTTTGTAGAGGGGAAGAAAGCACGGGGAATCAATTTTTAATAGCCTATGACACTCCCCACGTACCAGATTTTATTTGACGTATACCTGGTTACTTTTCAGCATTCGCTTTCTGGAGACAGAGCAGAAGAATATTTTTAATATTTTCCCTTTTTCAGGGAGGGGAAGCATGTGGGTCAGTTTTTTCTAGCTTATGACACTCCCCGAGTCAAACGCTTTCATTTGACGCATAGCTTGTTACTTTTTGCATTGGCGTTCAGGAGATAAAGGTAACAATCCTTTTCATATTTCCCTATTTTTATGGGAAAAGAAAGTATGGGGAGGGTGGGGGGGGGTCAAATTTTCATAGCCTATAACATTCCCCGGGTTAGAAGCTTTCATTTGACACATAAATCATTAATTTAACCTTTCGCATTCGAAAGATATGATGGAATAACTGTTTTGACAAATCCACGAACCCGACAAACTGACAAATGTCAAGCGAAATGGAATAGGGATATCGGCAAAAAGAAAGGGGCACAAGCAAAAGTGGGCTGCAATACGAAGAGCAATAACTGTGTGTCTGCTATTCGTATCTGTGTCCTTTTTAAGATATATGTAAATTGTACATTTTTATGTTTCGTATCATCTTTTCAACAGATCAGTGGTGATGAGCCATCTATACGAAGCTAAAACAAAGAGCTGTCATCGAGTTCCTGGAGAACTTGTGTCATTCATGCAACGCTAATCAAGGTACACGGTGAGTAGGCAGTCGACTTCAGCAATAAGCGAAGGTTTACCTACCTTCGTCTACTGGAAATGAAAGAACCATCGAGGACAAAACACGAAATGGGAGGCCTTCATCTGTGGATCAAATACTGCTCGTCAGAATTTTCCCAAACAGGATTCAACTCGTGTTCAGCAGTGGCACAAATGCATCACATGCAACTGAGATTGATACTTCGAAATTATATTTTTCATTCACCTGTATAATCTTTTCATGCACCTGAGAGAAAAATATTTTTTTCTCTCAGGAGAAAACCATTTGAAGTTTCATATAGCGGAAGAATGGATGTACAAACAAGCGTAACCTTCTGTTCATCATAATAAAAACTTTATAACCTTTCTTCTGGTACACACCCTAGATATGTATAATATGACATACCGTTGAATCCCAACAGGACGAAAATCTACCTATCTCCCTGACGTTTTCTCTTGCTCTATATATGGCCGTAAGAAACACAATACATACATAGTCTATATGTTCAGATATATACATAGATGTTCCTCACTCAGCCACATGCTACGGAGGTCCAACAAAACTGCGTAGTTTAGTTTACCATAAATATCTTTTCTGAGCAACTGATATTGCAAGCCAGTTGTAACAAGGTCCTGTTTGGCAGTTGTAACAAGATCCTTGGAATGCATTATGTGGCCCACAAGGCACATACTCCCAGTGTATATGGGTGTAACCAAATTAATGTAGTCTCTGCCTATATAAAATTATGCTGAATGGTGATTGATGACGTATTCATTTAACCTCATCATTGCTTATATAATCAGACTATTTAATACTTAACCCACTCTCTAAGCACCAAGAGTAGGGATTCTCAACGTGGGGTACGCGGTAAAAATTTTTTGGGTAC
Organism: Ryuthela nishihirai; assembly: GCA_038380435.1. Taxonomy (NCBI): domain Eukaryota; kingdom Metazoa; phylum Arthropoda; class Arachnida; order Araneae; family Heptathelidae; genus Ryuthela; species Ryuthela nishihirai. The sequence continues at coordinate 22,049,817 of JAWZYU010000010.1, forward strand.
GCCGTGAGAGCTCAAAAGTCGCTAGATCTGATTACCCATTAAAATGTTTATAATTTTATAAGATTTGTTAAATTGTTTATGTCATTTTTTATGTTTATCGATATATGTAATTTATGAATACAAAATTTAATGTATATATATAGGTTTTATTTTATTCCCATTGTTATAATATAACTATAGTTTTATCCATCTATACAAGGGGTACGCCAGTTAAATACACATTTCCAGGGGGTACGTGAAGCATAAAAGGCTGAGAACCACTGATATATATGTTTTATTTTATTCCCATTGTTATACTATAACTATAGATTTATCTATCTATACGAAGGGTACGTCAGTTACATACACATTTCCAGGGGTTACGTGAAGCATAAAAGGTTGAGAACCACTGATATATATATATATGTTTTATTTTATTCCCATTGTTATACTATAACTATAGTTTTATCTATCTACCCAAGGGGTATGCCAGTTACATACACATTTCCAGAGGGTACGTGAAGCATAAAAGGTTGAGAATCACTGATATATATGTTTTATTTTATTCCCAATGTTATACTATAACTATAGTTTTATCTATCTATACAAGGGGTACGCCAGTTACATACACCTTTCCAGGGGGTACGTGAAGCATAAAAGGTTGAGAGCCACTGCTCTAGAATCAAAAGTTTCAAATTTCCTATAATCTTGTTTACAGACGATCAGTGGTGAAAATAGATTTTATTCCTTACCGGTACGCTTCGAGGCATAGCTATGTGTGGAAAATCACGCACAGGCGGTCAATCCACACGAAGTCATCTTTCAGGGTAATTAAAATGTATACTGTATTTTCATTCCTCCTTTCGTTTTTCGAAAATAGTGAATGACTTAGTTTTAGTTGTTTTAGAGTGCCGAGTTTTCCAATGCGAAATAAATACTAATATAGCTAAATATCTGTTGATTCCGTTGTATTAGCTGTATTAAAAATGAGTTGTTATCTAGGGCAATACTGTTAAACTGATTTTAATTGTTAAAGAAGTAAAAGGAAATTTTTTTTAGGAAAAAAAAAATTTCACCTATATTTAAATTTTTGTCTTAACTTTCATGTTTCATACCCAGATGCTAAATTTAATCATTTTTCAGAGTATATCTGATATTCAGAATAACTTTTAAGAAATATGTCTGGTGTAATCAAAGATTGCACGATATACGCCAATTTCTCCTCTGCAATATCCGCGACAATAGATCCAAATTGCAGCATTGCAGCATCCATAATGAGATATGAAATTGCCAGACAGAAAATAAAGAGATTTATTCCTGCAAGACGCGTTATATTAACAGACAATCATTTTTTTTTAACTCTCTCTCGATCGGTAAATTGTTTTTTTATAATTTTCATAAATTTGCATTAAAAACAAAAATAAAAAAAATTAATCTCCCTTTCCTTCCACCTCATTACTTGAATTTGTGGAAACATGTGCCCAAACGCCTTCGTAATATTGCCTTCCACAATTCTCAGAAATATTACAATTTTCAGTTCATTAGAATGTAAAGTTTCTTTATAAAATATATTTAAGAGACGAAAGCAGAAAACATGAATATATATACGCATCTCACAACAATCGAGTAAGAGTTAAAATGTGAATTTGAAACCAACACAAATCCATTTTCCCCGTTCTGCCTCTGATGGTAATACCAAACCCAGACAGAACCCGAACGTAGCATTATCACACTAAACGACCCCGAAAGAGATGGCTTTGGTTGGAGTCGTATTTTTCTGTCTAGTTCTGATCTGTTTACGCAGTATCCTTGATAATCTTTCAAAGAGAGAAAGCACTACTTGAAATACATAATATAGCACTTCCCATTGGCACTTCTTGTAGCCAAAAATTGAACCTCAAGTATGCAGTTTTTCAAACAGTGTGATATCTAAAGGGTTACCCTGTAGTAATGTAATTAAAAATAGAGAAATGAAAAAAAAAGGATCCCATTTAAAAAAAAAATCAAATTCTAAGTTAAAAGAACATTGAAGTGTAAAAGAAATCGTTAACTGCGCCACTTACTGAAAAATGTCTTACCGGTACGCTGTACCGGCAAATAATTTCTTGCAGGCACGGCGTACCGGTGCGTACCGGTTTACTTTCACCACTGAAGAAGCCCCAAGTTTTAGTACCTAACAGAAGCTTAATTCACCATGCTGTTAGGAGCTCACACAATCAATCAAGCTTTTTCTCTTCAAAATCCTTTTAATCAGGGGTTTCCAAAGTGTGGATCACGAAGAGCGCGAAAGAGTGATGCAAAGCTCTGAAGAACGTAATGAAATCGTTGGGTGTCTCTGCAGCTCCTATGTTTTAAGGAGGTGTGAAGGGACCGCATAAATTTATCTACAATTCTAGGGGGCGCAGTATCATAAGGTTTGAGAATCAGTGCATTAAACTATTTTGAGAATGAGCAGACTGGTGTCTGAAACATATTATTCTAATTTAGAACCGACAATGCTAGAACTAGTTTCAAATGTGAAGTACTTTTGCTTGTAAAACATAAGACAGAGAAGTATCCTAGCTTTTACAGGTCTTCTCACACAAGGACTTATTAAGACCGAAGTCACTGTTGACCACTACCTCAGATAAAGCTAACACGATATACCAGGGATTCTCAACGTGGAGTACGCGGTAAAAATTTTTGGGGTACGCCGTGAGAGCTCAAAAGTCGCTAGATCTAATAACAAAGTCGCTATGTTGACAACACTGCTGTGCAGAAATGTAATTTTTTGTGTTTATCAATATATGCTATTTATGAATACAAAATTTAATGTGTGTATATATATAAATATATTTTATTTTCTTCCCATTTTTATACTATAACTATAGTTTTATCTATCTATACAAGGGGTACGCCAGTTACCTGCACATTTCCAAGGGGTACATGAAGCATAAAAGTTTGAGAACCACTGCGATATACAAAGGATTCCTGTTGGAACAGTAACTAGCTTCTTAACCACTAGGCCAGTTGAGGCTTTATATAGTTTAAAGACTTTCGATCATAATCGTCTGCCACCTGATGTACGTAAAGTATTGTATGTACCTTTTCAGTTGAGCTAACAATCAAACAAACAAGTAGAAATCACGGTGGTCGATTCTCTTCCAACAGTATATCCATCACTGCAATATGTCGAATATCCAAATCAAGCCAGTAGAGTGTCTGATTAGTTTGTGTGCGGCAGGCAAAAATGAAGGAAAAGTACCAGAAAAGTTGAAGCCCGTAGTCGAAACTGATTCCCTACTCTTTCTTTTCAGGCGAGGGAATGGAGGTCCTAACGGCTGTACAGTCGCTCAAAAAAGTATCCGAACACCATGGTTGATTACAGAATTCAGAGAAAATATCTGGCAACGATTTTTTTTAAATTAGTGATCTGAGAGAGAGTCAGACTTTGACTATTTACCTTTAACGGAAAAATAGTGTGCAGGTCTCTTTCCATTTATTCATAGGTAAGGCCGCATCGTGAGGGAGGGGGAGGGCAAAGGGGCTATATATTGAAGGAAAAATATTTTAGAAACCTCTAAAAGCGAGACGACATTGTTTTACTCAAATGGAATTCCCCTATTACCCCCCCCCCCCCCTCCACACACACACACTTCCTTTCTGCTCGATCGAATCATTTGAATCATAATGAAGATTTTTTGATCGAATAGAAGTTTGGACCATGTTTTGAATAACGATGTTCTACACTAGGGCGTCTCCAAATCATGGCTCACGAGCCACCTGCATCTTCCAGGGTATTTGCTTAGCGCTCACAAAAAACGTCTAAGATAAAGAGAAATACAATTAATATTTTTTTTTTCGTTTCTGAATCATGATAGGTCAGAGATCCACAGTCATCGGAAATTGTGGTTTTATAATGTTATGTTTATATTTATATACGAGTATATAAAGGAACGATTTTTTATGCCTGTTCAACTGCGTGTTGCCGATGGCTCACTTCGTCTGTCATTCGAATGAAGCGGTTCACTCTGGATGCCAGTCAAATGGGCATTACGGTTAATGTAGCTGCCATCTCGGTTTCTATCTGTAAAGATGATATATACATATATAAAATAAAATAAATACCCCCTCAAGCAGCTGCTTGCCACAGAGGTCTGACAGGAGCCTGTCAGTTTATATGCCACAGTAGAAGGTCTGAGAGGATGGCAGGACCTCAGCAGAAAAACGACACAAACCGCCATGCCTTACCCGGGGCTCGAACCCAGGTCCCGTAGATCAATAGCCAAGCGCGCTAACCACTCGGCCACGGGACGGCTGCAAATCAGTAGCCAAGCGTGCCAGGGCTCGAACCCAGGTCCCTTAGATCAGCAGCCAAGCGTGCTAACCACTCGGCCATGGGACGGCTTATACATATATACTGCACGCATTTGATTGCAGTCTTAAGGACTAAAGTGGCGATAGAAACCTCACCAGATAAGGTTCATCCCAGAAGATGCAAAGGTATTTAAAATAAATTATCAGTCGTCATTGTAAGTTGCATTAATTGTATATGTATTAATTGCTGTGCAATTCCAAAAAACTTCAGCCCTAACCTTCGTTATAAAAAATTAGTCCTGAACTCGACAAGTTTAGTAATGGGGATAATTTTTATAGCTTCTAAGCAGCAGCGACCTTTGTTCAAACCGGAAGAAGAGTTAGTGACTTTTGTTTAACATTCACCATTTTTTTTTAGTTTTGAAGTTTTTCTATAGTTAATATATAATTCCTCGTTCCATTTTCCGTTTCAAAATAAGTATTTCCGGTGAACCAATGTATTTCTTTTCAGTGCGATTGCAATCTGTAATAATGACTAAAACGATTTACTAAAACAGATTTCAATGAAAGTAAGAAAATGTGAGAAATGTGATCGAAAAAATCATGATGAACATATCATCCTAAAGATTTGGTGTTTATAGTTCCTATTAACATTCGTGTTTTGAATGCGGTTCTCTCTTATTTCAAGAATAATCGATGGTCTCATAGTATTAAGATACTTAGCCACACTTGTTTTCAAGACTTCAGTTACAGTTATTTTAATCTCTACATGGAAAACGTATCATTCTTAATTAAATGAGCTAATTTAGTTTCCAATGTTTTCTTCAAGTGAATGCCTAACATTCTTAATGTTTCTATGAAACGATAAAACATTTATAATTATTTCTGAAGTTTGGTTGATCCTTTTTTTTTAATCTATATCATAGATGAACTAAAGAGGAAAATCCGGAACTCATGCCAAACATTTTAAATTTATCACGGAATTCTTTGCCTTTATTGTCGCTGAATAAGAAAAATTAAAACATCTAAACCAGAAAAAAAGAATAGGTATGTCGTGTAGTTTCCCTCAAAGTTGTGGAAATACCGGTCTTACCTGTCTCTAGTATCGTGTGTCCTCACGACTCCGGGATGGCACATCACACATACTTTCTCTCCCACCCCTAGGCCAAACCGTCACTAAAAGCAGGTCAACTGCAGAGAAAACAGCGGGGAAACTGGCCAACAGCAAGGTGTCTCAGCGTGACCTCCAATGACGTCATCTACCAAAACTGGCGAGTAGCTAGCGGAAAGAGATGTGAAAAACATCTGCCGTATTTAACATCGCTTGATTGATAGCTGTTGGGTTGCCAAGTTGAAACGAGCGCAGCGAAGGCTTCGTTTTCTTTTCTGCTTGCAGTGGACACAAGACAGAAAGAATGATCAGTGTAATGACAGCAATCGCCAAACATGGATGAAGTTCCAGCATAAATGGTCTGATAAGGGAATACCTTAAGGCAGGCATGTCAAACTCGTTAATCACCGAGGGCCATATTAAGTATTATATATTAAATCGCGGGCCGCAAAACAAAAAGAACAAATGGAAATAAAGATGAAGCATAGCTTTTATTATAAATAAATCAATATAATAAATAAAAAAATAAATGCCCACTCAAGCAGCTGCTTGCCACAGAGGTCTGACAGGAGCCTGTCAGTTTATATGCCATAGTAGAAGGACTGAGAGGATGGCAGGACCTCAGCAGAAAACAACACGAACATCCATGCCTTACCCGGGGCTCGAACCCAGGTCCCTTAGAGCAGTAGCCAAGCGTGCTAACCACTCGGCCATGGGACGGCTAAACAAATCAATACATACAAAATAATAATACACAGAATATAAACATATTAAAAAATACATATGTATGTAGGAAAGTTTCTTTTTTCTATTTAACATTATTTAAATAAAATAATATTTTTTTTTTTGAAGAAACTTGGCAACGTTTTTCATTAACCAAATCTTCAAAATTTGGTTGAATTTGTTGAGCTGTAGTTATTTTTAAAATTGCTTGCACATGCTTGTCTGTTAATCTTGATCTTTTCGCAGTTTTATTATTTTTTAAAGTGGAAAATAGTTGTTCGCACAAAATAGTTATTCGCAATTCTACGATCGGGCTCCGACATATACATTTACGCGCAATAGTTTCCCTTATATATAAATGGAAATGTTTTCTGCAATACGTTTATTTAATTCATGTACCGTGTACGTATTTATAATTTTAATTAAAGAATCCAGTGTTGTCAAAAGTTAAATAAACGTATTGGTTATCAATCTTGGCGGGCCGCAGAACAGTTCCCGGCGGGCCGCGTGTTTGACATGCCTGCCTTAAGGGGACGGTTTTCTTTTCTGTTCGTTCGACTGCGTGTTGACGGTGGGCTCATTTCGTCTGTCATTCCAATTAAACGGTTCTCTATTCTGATGTCAATCAAATGGGCATTCCAGTAAGTGTAACTGCCATCTCGGTTTCAATCTGTAAATATGATATATATACTGCACGCATTTTGATTGCAGCCTTAAGGGCTAAGGGACGAAACTTCACAAGGTAATGTTCATCGTAGAAGACACAAAACTCTCAGAAAAAAGAAAAGTATCAGTCGTTATCAGCTGATTCATCTGGAGACAGATTGCACATTCATTATTTACCAATGGGTTCCTCGCTGAAGAAATTAAATTAAAAATTATCAAGTTTTCAAACTAAAAAAAAAATTAAAAACGTCTTCGTCAAAACAGAATAAAGTTTATTTGAATGATAATGAACAGAATAAAGAAGTAAAGAATGGAATAGAATTTATTTTAAGGTTGGGTTGGGTTGTTTTACCTCTGAGCTGCACTTTTTTGCACACCATGGGATAAATGGAAAGGTCACATGGACCCCGAAGGCTCGGAGAAGGTTTTGGGAGGGGACCCACTGGAACAGCTGTTGGGAGACAGATGGTAGCCTCCCGTCAAGGCCATCCAGCGTGTTCTTTAACGTTGGGTTGTTTTACCTCTGAGCGGCACTTTTTTGCACACCATGGGCTAAATGGCCAGGTCACATGGACCCCGAAGGCTCAGAGAAGGTTGGGGAAGAGGACCCACTGGAACAGCTGTCAGGAAACAGATGGTAGCCTCCCGTCAAGGCCATCCAGCGTGTTCTTTAACGTGCACAGGGTATGGCTCTCCCACACTCGGGGCCACGGCTTAACGTCCCATCCGACGGACGGCGGCCTTTCCAAGCCCATCGGTGTCCCCTACTGACCGTGGGCAGCGCGGGGAATTTTGCGGAGATAAATCTCAACGCTGACCCAGCTGGGACTCGAACCTGGGAACTACAGATTACGAGCCTGGCGCGCTACCGACTGAGCCACCCCCGCCCAATTTATTTTAAGATATTCATTTAGTGGATGAAGGATTAAATGTATTTGTTTTTTAATAAAATTAATTGAAATCAGCGAAATCAGATTTGTGACATTGGGGTGGGGATTTTAAGGCTGGTAATAATATTTTGTGCGATTTCTAAGTTATTGCAAAGTCAAGCGTCTATGGTTTATCAAATATAAATTTGATAAACCATCGACGCTTGATTCGACTTAATTTTGACTTTGAGAAATTGTTTTTTCTTCAAAATTATATAATGTCTTCATTTGTCTGAATGAAAAAAATTGGAATAAATGAAAATGAAAAGTAAATAAAATACTCATTTAAATTGGTGACTGTTATGGTAGAGAGGGGGAGGGGAATCAAGCATCGCAAGAAAGATATTTAACGGCACCGTAACTACAAAAATGAAAGAAACTGGAAAATATAGAAAACTTTAACTAAAAATGTATAAACGTTGTTTTTAATACAAAAAGGAAGATGGGTAGAGAAACTAATTGTTATGATGTCAACTTTCGCAAAGATTTAGGATATTTCGGAAACTAAAGTAATCTAAAAGCAATGTGAAAAAAACTCTAGTTTCTCCAGTTTTTGTGCTAGGGAACATTTGTTTGTTTTGGTAAATACGGCAATTATATACAAAATTGATGCACAGTAGAATCTATCTAAAGCGTTTACACTTTTGTTAGTAAGAATGGGAGAAATTTTAACAGGTCTTACATAAGATAATATTTTTCAAAACTCGACCCTTCCTCTAACCAAAGATGGACTTTACATACTCTTTTTCCGCTATATCTCCAGAACGCGATTGCTAAGAGTAAGCAAGCTATTCGTCGAATGAAAGCTTCTGACGTGGGAAATGTAGGCTATGAAAAATATTATTATTTTTCATACGTACACGAAAGCTGCCAGATCACTAATTTCTAAAAAATCGTCGCCAGATATTTTTCTGAATTCTGTAATTAACCATAGTGTTGGGATATTTTTTTGAGCGACTGTACCGGTGTTTCAATTTAATTTCAGCAATGCTTTTGGTAATTGTTTCCCCTATTCAAAAAGTCACACTTTTCTCGCTTAAGAATCTTAGAAAAATGTTTCCGCATGAAAATCGAACTGTGAATTAAAAACGTATATAAACAATAGGTTATGCTGCTCGCGAGTCACATTTGTTTTGATTCTCTTACAAAGGAGATCTCTCTTGGACAAATAAGATATATCCTGAATGAATCAAATACATAATGCCACCTAAGTGCTGATGATTTATAAGGAAACTTGAGTAATAGAGACGCGATTTAAAGCAAACTTTCAACAATTTTTAAAAAATATAATTTTTTTTCACAAGCAACCTCAGATACTTTGGCCATTAAAAAATAAAAGCAAACTTTTTCCAGCTAAACCCCTTAAACTTCTGTTCAACGCGTACGCACTTGTCGACCTTCTATCGATCCCTGGCTCTTTATTCATCTCCTGTACAGCCTAGAGACCCCCCTAGCTCTTTATTCACCCCTGCACAGTTCTTTCTACCCCTAGTTGTTTATTTACTCCCTGCATAGTCCCATCGAACACTTGAAGAAACTCCGATTTAACCTGATAGTTCATGAATTACATAAACAATAGACTTAATGTTAGAATACAAGTAGTCCCAGCATTCATACGAATAAATGACTAAACCTGCATGTATCGTAATTATGATGAGGAGAATCCCAACATTAAGAAGTGATAACTAAGATCACCCTAATGGCTATATCTCAGCTAGAAATTCTCAAACTAAAAACTACCAGTGGTAGTCACAGCAGATGGATTTATTTAAATCAGTTAAAATAAGGTTGTCCAAAAGCTTAACAAACCTCGGACCAATGTTCCTCTTAATATTATGCAGTTCCTCAAAGGGATAAGATGACGAAAACGCTGATTTCAGATAAATAACAGTATTATGCAAGCAAGAGTTAGTAAACGAAAAATAATTATCGAAGATCGCAGATGTATAATTATCAGTGTTCGATGTGAGAACTGTGGATTACCTACGTTCTTCTCTCTAATGAAAAAAATTCTTACTGTGCGTAAATTATATATATTGAATCAATCAATTATATATATATACAGGGTGATTGTAAACTCTTTCAACAAAAAAAGAGGGGTGATAGTACACATCAAGACGCACAATTGTTGCAATGGAACCTAGGGTCGCATTCCACTCCTTCCGCCAGAGAAATGTAAAGTTACATATCCACGTTGATCCTTCAACAGTGAAAACCAAGGCACGTAACTAATTTATGAGTTGCTTAATTACATTCGCGTCAGAGAAAGACTCAAAGTAGCTGCTCAAAGTGGCGTCCGAGGGCGTTGTTGCACAGCCAACACCGGCGAATGAAGGACTGTCGCACCCTCTCGTAGATTCCTGGTGTGGTGTTGGTCTTGTCCGTTGCAACACCAATTCTCGCGACGAGATCTTCTAGGGAGTTCAGAGGTGTCTCGTACACAAGTGTTTTCGTGTGACCCCAGAAGAAGAAGTCTAGTGGATTGAGGTCCGGGGAGCGTGGAGGCCAAGCCACAGTCCACCACGTCCAATCCACTGCCCAGGATATGTTGCATTTCGGAAGTATCCGACCTCGATGGAAAAGTGTGCTGGGGCCCCATCATGCATAAACCACATGTCCCTCTGCGTGGTGAGTGGAACACCCTGCAACAGACCGGGAAGCACTTGCTCCAGAAACACACCGTACGCTGCGCCAGTCAGTCGTTCTGGCAAGAGATAAGGTCCCACCAGACAATTACCCAAGAAACCTGCCCAGATATTGATGCCAAATTTCTGCTGGTGTTTACGAGGGTCAGTGACGTGTTGATTTTCTTGAGCCCAAGCGTGCTGGTTGTGATTGTATAAAATGCGTTCCTGGGTAAACGTGACCTTATCACTAAATAACACTAATGCAGGAAATTGCGGATTAACGTTCATCTGGAGCATCCACCTAACAAACTCTACCCGGCGGGGATAGTCATTTTCGTTCAAAGCTTGGACCTTCTGCACGTGGAAGGGATGCATCCGTGTCTCATGTAGAACATTCCGCACCGAGGTTTGACAAACTCCCATTTCGGATGACACCACTCGCGTACCTGTGGAAGGAACTTCTGCAAATCGCTGCAAGACACGTTCTTCCATTTCCGGTGTCCGTACACTTCGCGAATGTCCAGTATCACTCATTGAGATAGCCAACGAGCCAGTTTCACGCAGTCTTCGATCAACACTGGCAAAGGTCGAATGGTAAGTAATACGACGATTCGGAAATCTCTCACGGTACAATCTTTGTGCTTCACGTCCATTACCACCTGCTTGGCCGTACATCAGTTGCATATCCGCCAATTCCTCGTACGTGTAGTCTTCGATGTCCTTCACGAATACGTCACTTATCATGTGACGTTATCACGGTAATGTCGATGAACGGGTTCAGCTGCGTTTTTAAATGTTTGTTCTTAATCGTCTACGCACTTGCTCAACGCACCTGATTTACATCTTGCGATTTTCATGCACCGGTTGTAAATAATTGTGCATGCGTGGCGTTTTTCGACAGTACTCTTTTCTGGCGGAAGGAGTGGAATGCGACCGTAGGTTCCATTGCAAAAGTTGTGCGTCTTGATATGTACTATCACCCTTCTTTTTTGTTGAAAGAGTTTACAATCACCTTGTATATATGAATGATATATATTGAATATAAGTAATCAAACGTATAAAGAAGTACAGCAAGAAATAAAAATTTTTAAATCAATGCAAGATTATTAAACCAATTATTGTTACCCAACATTTTGGCATCTAGAACATTAACAGAAAAGCATTATGTTTATTTAGCTAGTAAATATTTTTATGATATTCCAAGGGATTTGATATCAAAGTTTTCGGAAAATCAGTTCTTTAAAAAATTTAAAATTTGATTAATTAATAATAATTGTAAAATGTTTTAAGTTAATCTCAGTTTTATATTATCAATTAAATTCTTGCACAATGAACTAGTTTTGTGATAGTTGGAAATATATATCTTATTGCATTATATTAATGTAAAATTGAATCCAAATCGAGTGGAAACTTGTGGATCTAGAATGGGGGGCGGGGGTGGCTCAGTCGGTAGCGCTCCAGGCTCATAATCTGTAGTTCCCAGGTTCGAGTCCCAGCTGGGTCAGCGTTGAGATTTATCTCCGCAAAATTCCCCGCCCTGCCCACGGTCAGTAGGGGACACCGATGGGCTTGGAAAGGCCGCCGTCCGTCGGATGGGACGCTAAGCCGTGGCCCTGTGTACGGGAGAGCCATACCCTGTGCACGTTAAAGAACACGCTGGATGGCCTTGACGGGAGGCTACCATCTGTCTCCCAACAGCTGTTCCAGTGGGTCCCCTCCCCCAACCTTCTCTGAGCCTTCGGGGTCCATGTGACCTGGCCGTTTAGCCCATGTTGTGCAAAAAAGTGCAGCTCAGAGGTAAAACAAGCCAAGACAAGTGGATCTAGAATGATTAATTTCTGTGTCTTGCATAGATTTAATAAAGATACATTATCAATTATACTATATCAATTGATACTTCAAGAAGAGAGGATACATTGTTTTGGAAGGAAAGATAACAAACTTTCTGTTATTTGAGGAAACTCATTCGCTTATTATATTTCTTGCATTTCACAATTTATTCAACATTGTCTCGCTGGCTAAACTGTTAGTTGCATAGACGTAAGAACACTTTGTCGCTTTCAAGGTAAAAGGGTCGTAAAATAAAGTTAAAATGTCTTGTGGCAGAAGAAAGTAATTGGAAAAGTGATCTCCTAATCATTTCAAATTTGAAGTGCAGATCCCATCTGAAGTAAAGACATCGCCTGTGCAAGGTAAAGATCACTTACACATATTTAATGGAACTTAGAAAAGTAGCCTCGTAATTATCAAATCGATTTGAAGTGCAGACTCCATCTAAAGTAAAGATATATGAGCAAAGCCTGTGCAAGATAAAAACCATGCTACTTATCTTTAATAGAACTTGGAAAAATAGCTTCCTAATTATAGAATCGATATGAAGGGCAAATTCCATCTAAAGTAAAAGCATAGCCTGTGCAAGATAAAGATCATACTATATATCTTTAATGGAACTTTGAAAAGTAGGCTTATTATTGGATCGATTTGAAGCGGAGATCCCATTTGTAGTATAGGTGTGCAAGATTAAAAGCACACTAAACATCTTTAACGGGACTTCGAAAAGTAGCATCCTCATTATAGGATTGATTTGAAGCGGAGATCCCATCGGAATTTAAAGAATAACCTGTACAAGATAAGGATCACACTACATATCTTTAATAGGAGTTTTCCCCTACTTTAATAATTTTCCCTAAACGTGCAATAATTTAATTCTTGGCTGTGAAATTTCGATGCCTTGTCATTATGCCACCAGGATTGAAATAAAATATTGGGTTGTTTTACCTCTGGGCGGGTCTTTATTTTTTCATATAATAGGCTAAATTAGCCAAGTCACATGAACCCTGAGGGCTCAGAGACGGTTGGGGGAGGGCACCCACTGGACATTCGATATCCACCTTGCAAAAAATAGAAGGTCTGGTACACGTTGACTCTTGTGGTTAACGATGGTTTCATAACACCAATATTTGTAAGTGGTATTTGATGATAAATAGAGAGGTACATTTAAAAGTGATGAATGAGTTGAGCTGTTTTACCTCTGAGCGGCACTTTTTTGCACACCATGGGCTAAATGGTCAGGTCTCAGGAAAGGTTGGGCTCAGAGAAGGCTCGAAGGCAACGAAGGCTCAGAGAAGGTTGGGAGAGGGGACCCACTAGAGCAGCTGTTAGGAGACAGATGGTAGCCTCCCGTCAAGGCCATCCAGTGTGTTCTTTAATGTGCACAGGAAATGGCTCTCCCACACATGGCCACGGATTAACGTCCCATCCGACGGACGGCGGCCTTTCCAAGCACATCGATGTCCCCTACTGACCGTGGGCAGGGCGGGGAGTTTTGCACGACACATTCTTCCATTTCCGGTGTCCGTACACTTCGCGAACATCCAGTATCACTCATTGAGATAGCCAACGAGCCAGTTTCACGCAGGTTCGAGTCCTAGCTCACCTAGTTCCTAGTCCTGGCCGTGGGCAGGGCGGGGAGTTTTGCGGAAATAAATCTCAACGCTGACCCAGCTGGGACTCGAACCTGGGAACTGCAGATTACGAGCCTGTCGCGCTACCGACTGAGCCACCCCCGGCCCCAACTGATGAATGTGTGGGTTTTGTGGCCGAGTAGTTAGTTCGCTTGGCTGCTGATCAAAGGGACCTGGTTTCGAGCCTCAGGTAAGGCATGGGTATTTGTGCTGTTTTTCTGCTGAGGTCTCGTCTTCTTACTATGGCATTATAAACTAAGGCTCCTGTCAGACCTCTATGGCAAGCAGCTGTTTGAGGGGATTATTTACTAATTATTGTTATTATTATATCAAGTAAATAAAGTAGAAGAAATACTAAATTGCTCTTCTACATATTAATAAATAATGTTCGGATACCAATGATTGATTTTTTTTTTTGCATCCACTCTACACGTGAGTCTTAACCCATCTCGACATGCACGTTTTAAGGCACGTACATATGCACACACTGTAATCGCGAAATTGGGGCCACAGCGAGCCAAGAACATCACCCAGCGGGTCGTCCCTTCGACCGCAAAACGTGAACGGGTACACCTGCCGCATAGGGGGCAGAGGACAGGGCTTTCTGATCAGGAGTCCTTCTCTTCTGACAGGTGGCCAGGAACGGATGTTAGATGCTGAGTGTTGGCAGTGGGCAGACATTGAACGAATAATACTGGAGCAAACACCAAATTTGGCTGATGTATTCAAACAGAAGTTTAGCTCTCGATTATCGCATTTTATCAACTTTTTATCTTTTAATATTTATTGAAATTGTTCAGCTCTTACATTTACTAAATCTTTAGGAAAAGTCTATTGACTTAAACTGTTTACATCATACTAAATTTCATTTTATTTATTAAGGCAGAGAATATGTACAGCCACCAGTTTTATACGACTTTGGTTCAAGGAAAGGATTAATAACAAAATAATGGATGCTTTAAGTTGGAATATATATTTTCGCTTGTCTGAAAATGCAATATTGTTTCACTGTATGATAAGTAAAAGCTATCATTAATGCTTTTTTTCTAATTTCAATTATTAAAATTTTCTTATGGCCTCATTTGTGAACCACTGATTTAAACCAATGATTCTCAAACACTGCGTGGAAAACCGGCATATGCTGCGGCAGTCATAGGAAAAAAATCTAAAATTAGGGTTAAAAAAATCCTCAAAATTAATAAAGTAAAAGTCTTGAAATAGAAATTAAATAAACGCGAATGATATAAAATCAAATAAGCGCGAATAATATAAAAATTATATAGAGTTAGAATTCTTGGAAAATATGTATCATTTTTATTACGGGTTATAATGCTGTAATTTAAGGGGCGGCTGATTAAAGGGCGATTTTTTTATGGCGGCTGGTTAAGGGCGGATGATTGAGAATTTTAGGGCGGATAAGTAAGGGCGGCTGATTTAGTTACCTAATGCATTTTAAAGAACATGCTAGATGGGTTTGACGGGATGTTACTATCTGTTTCCTAACAGCTGTTCCGTGGGCCTCCCCCCCAACTTTCTCTGAGCTCTCAGGGTTCTTGTGACCTGGCCATTTAGCCCATTGCGTGCTAAAAAGTGTGCTCAGAGGTAAAACAACACAACACACACCATGGGCATAAGAGGGTGATTCGTTTGTGTCAATGTATACTTCTTTACCAACACTACCACAAAAACTTCATTTTTAGCATAAATTAAAACATTTGTAACATTCGTTTCAAAGTTTTTCATTTTCAACATTTGCCATCGTTAGAGAGCGATATTGAAACTGTTAGGAGATTCGTGAATTAAATCCTAATATTTCATCAATATTTATCTAACCGGGAAAAGAAATTTTAATTCAACTCTAAAACCACAAGAAAGCTGAATGTCTACTGAGAGATAAGAAGACAGACGGCAAAGTTAAAAATAATATTTAACATGACAAAAGCTTGTTTTTGAAAACGAGCTAAAAGACGCAACATTACCAGAGACAAATTTTATAAGATCAAATAGAATCCATGAACTCATTTATAATTGGTCAAATAATAACCACTTTCGACTGATTATCCCTTTCCTGAAACACAATTGCGAATCGTCCATGGAGCTTCGGTTGTTTTATTCCTGAGCCGCACTTTTTTGCACACCATGGGCTAAATGGCCAGGTCACATGGACACCGAAAGCTCAGAGAAGGGTTAGGGGAGGGGACCCACTGGAGCATCTGTTGGCTGTTGGGAGACAGATGGTAGCCTCCCGTCAAGGCCATCCAGCGTGTTCTGTAACGTGCACAGGGTATGGCTCTCCCGGACACGGGTCCACGGCTTTACATCCCATCCGACGGACGGCGGCCTTTCCAAGCCCATCGGTGTCCCCTACTGACCATGGGCAGGGCGGGGAATTTTGCGGAGATAAATCTCAACTCTGACCCAGCTGGGAATCGAACCTGTGAACTGCAGATTACGAGTCTGGCGCGCTACCGACTGAGCCACCCCCGCCCTCATTCAAGGAGCAGTTGAGATGATGATAGGGTGCAGTTGACATATCGACGGTTTTTTATTTACCTCAGCGGTTGACAAAGCTATCAGTTTCGGGTCAATCGACTAATGAACTCATAGATCGTAAATGGATTGACAACTTATTGATGGCTTAGTCAACCAAATCCTTGTAACCTTCTTGAATTTCAATCTATTTCAGTTGCATGTGCTGTAAGCACATGCAACTGAAATAGATTGAATAGATAGAACTGAAATGTAAAATTTTGGGAAAAAGTTGTGGAGACTCAATTATCTACTTTTGTTAAAAAAATTGATTTGCTCCCCCGCACACAGTACAGATTTAGGAAAAATATGTCAACTGAAACTCTCATGTCACTCAATGGAGAATGGCTTTTAGATATCAAAGTTGGGTTGTTTTACTTCTGAGCGACACTTTTTTGCACACCATGAGCTAAATGGCCAGGTCACATGGACTCCGAAGGCTCAGAGAAGGGTGGGGGGAGGGGACCCACTGGAACAGCTGTTGGGAGACAGATGGTAGTCTCCCATCAAACCCATCCAGTGTGCTCTTTAACGTGCACAGGGTATGGCTCTCCCGCACACGAGGAGATGGCTTAACTTTCCAAGCCTATCAGTGTCCCCTACTGGCCGTTGGCAGGGAGTTTTGCGGAAATAAATCTCAACGCTGACCCATCTGGGACTCGAACCTGGGAACTGCAGATTACGAGCCTGGCGCCCTACCGACTGAGCCACTCCCGCCCCTGACAGCAAAGTAAGAACGTTGTTGGTCTGGTTTTGCTTGACATTTCAAAAATGTTTGATTCAGTTGAGCACAGCCTTAGCTTGCAAAATTTTTGCTATAATAAATAGTATATCAATTGCGTTACCTGTTGACTTTGAAGTCAATAAATAATTTTGTGGGGGGAAAAATGAGTTTTACCGACTTGGGTTCGAATCCCACAAGTCGGCAAAGCTCATTTTGTTTTTACAAAACTATTTATTAGCTCTAATTTTAATTTCTCGTCCTCAGCCAGGCCCGGAACTATAAATAAATAAATGAAAAAAGGGAGTGGCTGAGAGGAGCAAGTGACACTAGTGAAATGGAGGGGTCAATATCGAGACGAAATGGAGGGGGTCAATATCGAGACGAAATGGAGGGGGTCAATATCGAGACGAAATGGAGGGGTCAATATCGAGACGAAATGAACCGAAACACCTTTCCAGTACACATTTTCCCCTCTAATTTAGCGATTTTTAACAAATTTCTTGAAAAATGTGGAAAATACATGTATATTATTTTTTCACCTGCTTTCCGATTAGTAGCATTCGCAAAGGTGAGGAAGCCCCCTTGCCCTCCCTCCCTCCCTCCTGGATCCGGCTTCTCAGCGGTTTCTTGATTTAAAAATTATCACACTGGCCATGTTATCCGAACTAAATTAAGCACTAATGAGATTTCTATACTTCTTAAATTTAATCGGGGCATACCTCTGGTACCGTTCTTAGTCCACTTCCCTTTAATCTTTTTGTTAATGATCTCCCAGAATACTTCACAAATTCTAATATATTTTTTTTTATATACGCAGACGATGCTCTTTTTTTTTTCATTTTTATCCAATTTTTCCTCTTCTCTAAAACAAGAAATAGAAAATAATATTCATGATGTGCTTTATTAGTATAATGAAAATGGATTCACTATAAGTATCTAAAAATATATTGTTTTCCTTCTAAGGACAAAATTTCCGCAGTGTGACACACATTACAATTAATAACACCCATATTTAGGTCTCCACTTCTATGAAGTATTTACGCAGGGCTATCGAAAATAATACTGACTATGCACTACCTGGGGCGGGGGTGGTTCAGTCGGTAGCGCGCCAGGCTCGTAATCTGTAGTTCCCAGGTTCGAGTCCCAGCTGGGTCAGCGTTGAGATTTATCTCCGCAAAATTCCCCGCCCTGCCCACGGTCAGTAGGGGACACCGATGGGCTTGGAAAGGCCGCCGTCCGTCGGATGGGACGTTAAGCCGTGGCCCCGTGTGCGGGAGAGCCATACCCTGTGCACGTTAAAGAACACACTGGATGGCCTTGACGGGAGGCTACCATCTGTCTCCCAACAGCTGTTCCAGTGGGTCCCCTCCCCCAACCTTCTCTGAGCCTTCGGGGTCCATGTGACCTGGCCATTTAGCCCATGGTGTGCAAAAAAGTGCCGCTCAGAGGTAAAACAACCCAACCCGACTATGCACTTCCGAAAAAAAGCTGTTACTTCAGCATCTAAAAGAACTTATGTATTGAGATACAATATATCCTTCTATACTCTAATGTTCTACAAAATTTATATCCGATCGAAACTTGAATACTGTGCTTTCACTTTCAGAGGCTACCATCTGTCTCCCAACATCTGTCCCTCCAGTGGGTCCCCTCCCCCAACCTTCTCTGAGCCTTCGGGGTCCTTGTGACCTGGCCATTTAGCCCATGGTGTGCAAAAAAGTGCCGTTCAGAGGTAAAACAACCCAACAACTCCATACATTTAAGAGCTATTTCTGTGACTCTCTCTGCAGCACTTAAACCCTCCGAACACAGCAACCTATCACATACCGCTGCTCAGTTCCCAGATAAGTCATAGCATTAAAGAAATCCCACACACAAAAACAAACACATTTCCAAAGGAATAAAACGACTGACTATATGTTGTTCTGCTGCTGCTTGCGACCGTATCACAACGTTTTTCAATATGCACACAGTGATCCGTGTCTTTGAAGAATCTCTGTGTTGCCACATATCATGCTCGTAATCTGTAGTTCCCAGGTTCGAGTCCCAGCTGGGTCAGAGTTGAGATTTATCTCCGCAAAACTCCCCGCCCTGCCCACGGTCAGTAGGGGACACCGATGGGCTTGGAAAGGCCGCCGTCCGTCGGATGGGATGTAAAGCCGTGGACCCGTGTGCGGGAGAGCCATACCCTGTGCACGTTAAAGAACACGCTGGATGGCCTTGGCGGGAGGCTACCATCTGTCTCCTAACAGCTGTCCCAATGGGTCCTCTCCTCCAACATTCTCTGAGTCTTCAGGGTTCATGTCCATGAACCTTCAGGGTCCTGGCCATTTAGCCCCACGTTGTGCAAAAAAGTGCCGCTCAGAGGTAAAACAACTCAACCCAACCCAAAACCACATATCAAATATTAACTCCTACGAAAAGGTGCTAATTGTTGGCGACGTCAATCCAGGAATTAAATGATTCACCCACGTATATGTCTGTCTTCGTCTAAAATAGCTTGCTGCCTTTTATTTATGTATCAAATAGTTATTATATCCAACAGTTTCATTACGTATGAAATATTAGCTGTCCGGATCTCATTTTCAATGTGTATATTCTTATTTTCACTACACTAATGATTAGTTTTGTGATTACCACCCCGTGCCTCCCCCCTCCTTCCCCCGACATTAGCGCAGATTCAACACGAAGATTTTCCCCGCGTCTGCTTAGGTAGTTGCTGACGTCAGAGCTCTCTTATACAGTCCATGGCTTCATTTCCATGCAAACTATCACTTCCCGGGTCTCACTTATTATCTGTATGTGCTTATTTTCGTTCCACTGAAAGGTTAGTTTTGTGAGTATCCCCCTCCCCCACGACAGACAACACACAAAGAATTGTCCTGCGTTGTTGACATGAACGTGCCCTCTTGTAGACCACGGTTTCGTCGCAAACTATCGAGATTTTAATTTCGGCAGATTTTGATACTCTGTGGTTCCCGATGTATTGATCGAACGATCCGAATTTCGTACACGGGTTTCCCCTATGTCCTCCCCCCTTGTAAGGTTAAAAACTCAGGTCCCTAGCTGCAACAGGACGCCTTAAAATAATAATGAATTTGGAAATATGGGAATCTGACAATGACAGAAGATTTAAATGTTATTACGATTTTTGCGTTCACATTTAGGGAAGAGTAAATGGCAATAATAAATTTGACATTATCATGGAGGTAGGAAGATAAGAGGAGTAGCCCTAAGCACTTGAAAATGATGCTACGGCAGCCATGTTGTTCTATTCAAAACATTGATCAGTAGTTACTCAAATATACTAATTTTTGTCGACATTTGTATTTTGGCAGCCTGTTCAGCTTAAGGCTGCACGAATCGCACAGTAAAACTTAGTGTAAGTAGGCTTGATTGCAGCAGCAGACGGTTTGTTTTGAATGCAACAACATGGCTACCGCAATGCTGCGTAAGCATCATTTTCCTTCCACAGGGAAAGCGCGTTAGGGCGTCTCCTTATCTTCCTACCGCCATGGACATTATCGTTTTTCTTTAGGAATATCGTGGTAAGTATTTTTGTTTTTTAGCAAGCTTCCCTTTTGAACAAGTCCCTCTTAAAACTTGGCACTGCAATCCGGACGACAAGAAACATGCTGTGAAAATTTGAAGCGTTTACCACTATTTCCCTATGGATTATGGCTTACCTAGACACACACACAGATAACTTTTACTATCATAGACTTATGTATATCTTTGTAAATATTTGTGTTTTTATACCTGTGGTTCTCAACCTTTTATGCTTCACGTACCCCCTGGAAATGTGTATGTAACTGGCGTACCCCTTGTATACATAGATAAAACTATAGTTTTAGTATAACAATGGTTATTTTTACTTTGCGACTTTTGAGCTCTCACGGCGTACCAAAAACATTTTACCGCGAACCCCACGTTGAGAACCCCTATTTTATACTTTTTAAGGTTTTGTCTTTTATCCTTTCAAATGTATTGAGTCATTAGCTCACCTGAACATTTTTACGATCCTTTAATATTATCTGTATTTTGGCTAACCATGCTGAGGAGTGGTCAACTTCACAGGGTCCTGGTGCTGACCATTTATACCTACTAGACTGGACTTGTTTATGGATTTGAGCTTGATTATGGATCCTGGACATGCTGCACTGGTGGGCCTCTGTTGAGGGAGAGTCTGCCGCTGTGTTTTCTGTTTGCTTTCTGGGTTGCCAGCCCTAAGTGAACAGAGGCATGGGATACCTTATATCAGCTGGTGGATAATCCTAATCAGAGCCATCGCAGGTACCTGAACTTTACTTAGCTAGTTGGGCATCGTCAAGCCTGAACTGGAGTAATGTGTCTCAGGCAGGCCATATGGCTCTTGAAAAAGTCCACTTGAAAAAGTGGTGCCTGAAGTTCCTACCAGCATTGGTGACTTCAGCCTTTAGCGGAGAAGGAACAGGTCTTTGCCCCATGCCTGCGATCAGGGGGCTGTTTGATATTGTTGGCCCTACCTATCTCAATAAACCTAGTTTCTTTAAAAATCCTGCAAATCATTTTCTCTCTGCAGGAACGTGGAACGTGAAGACATTACTTAGAGATTATTCTCTTGATGTCCTCACGAAGGAATTCCAGCACTATAACCTAGATATTCTAGGCTTTCAAGAGACCAGATGGACAGGTAGAGGTGAGATACTTAAAAATAACTTTAAATTTCTCTTTACAGGGAGGGAAGATGAAAAGCATCACCAAGGCGTGGGTCTGCTTCTCAGCAGACACGCTAGTGATGCTCTTATAGGATATGAGTGCATTAATGAAAGGTTTCTTACAGCAAAATTTCAGAAAAGTATTAAAGACTTGAATGTTATCTGCTGCTATGTCCCCACTGAGGATGCCGATGAGGATGAGAAGGATAGGTTTTATGAACAACTTCAGGATATTTTGAATTCTGTCAAAAAAGGAGATATTACCCTTGTTCTAGTTGACTTCAATGCGAAAGTTGGTACTGACTCTGATCTTTGGGGAGGGGTGATAGGCCCTTTTGGTATTGGTAGCTTCAATGGTAATGGGCAACGTCTCCTACAGGTAAGTAAACTCAATGGTTTCAGAATAACTAACACTTATTACAAACACCGCGACATACATAAGTACACATGTGTTTCACTTGATGGGCTGCATAAGAATATGATTGATTATATATTAATTAACAGCAAATGAGCTAATTCTGTTAGGAATACCAGGTCACATAGGGGAGCTGAAATTGGATCTGATCATTACCTTGTTAAAAGTGTCTTGCAACTTAAACTTAAAAAGTGTTGAGCTAGGGTTAATAATTTTACCTTTAATTCTGAAGCTCTGAAAGACTCAGTTATAGCTAAAGCTTCCCATAATAGGTTACTTAGTCATTATGACAGTTATAGTTTGCTTACTACTGAAGTTGAGGAACAATGGGGCCATTGTAAACAGGTTTTTTTGGAAACTAACAGTACTCTATTAGGGAAAAAGGAGCAGAGGAGGCAGAATTATTTGAGTGATAAAGTACTTGAGTTCATTTCAGAAAGAAGGAAATGCAGGAAATAATGATCAATACCCTATTAGTCCTAATAGGATTACAGAGAGCTTAATAAACGTGTAAAGGATCAGTTAGCTGCTGATAAGAATCTTTGTCTTGATGGCTTAGCTGACAAAGCCGAGGAAGCAGCAAGGCAGCTAAACAGCAGAGAGCTGTACCAGATAGTTAATGTTTTATGTGGTAGAAAATGGACAGGCATACAGGAATTGAAGGATAAACAAGGTAAGGTTATAGAAGGTGAGGATTCTGTTATGGCTAGGTGGGCTGAGCATTTCAGTGATGTTTTAAACAATGTGGCTAGTTCTACTCCCATTGTTTGTAACGATGCTAGATGCATTACTGGCTTTAATGTTGGCCCTATAACACCATCTGATGTTATTTTGGCTATTTCTAAACTTAAACTTCATAAATCGCCAGGGGTAGATGAAATTACTTCAGAAATTCTTAGAGCTGGGAATGTTTCAGTTGCCGCTTGGATTACGGAAATTTTGAATATCTTTTATGATATAGGCATGGTTCCTAAGGATTTTCCAGAGCTATTATTATCCCAAATTTCAAAAAAGGTGATCGCAGTTCTTGTGATAACTATAGAGGTATCAGCTTACTCTCTGTTCCAGGTAAAATTCTTTCCATGATTGTGCTTAATAGAATTAAGGACTCTTGTTCACAGTCAATTGCGTGATGAGCAATGTGGATTCAGAAGTGGTAGGGGATGTGTAGATCAGATATTTTCACTTAGGCAGATTCTTGAGAATATTTAGAGTTTCAGAAAACTTTGGTTGCTAGCTTTGTTGATTTCAAAAAGGCTTTCGACTCTGTTGATCGTCATAATTTGTGGTTGATTGTGAAATCATATGGTATACCTGTCAAGTTAGTTAACATAATGAAAGCTCTCTATAATGAGTCGTGTGTGTGAGTTGGTAAGGCTTGTAGCAATTGGTTTAGCATTACTTCTAGTATTCGACAAGGGTGCATTTTGTCTCCTTTTCTCTTTAGCTTGGTTATTGATTATGTTATGCGAAATTCACTGCAAAGTAAAGATTTTGGCCTTAAATGGTCTGGAGATACGAAAATTTCTGATTTAGATTATGCTGATGATTTAGCCCTTTTGGCAAATGATGTTGATGAGATGAACTCTTTCATTCGAGCTGTTGATGAGACTGGTAGTAGAGTAGGTTTGGTTATAAACAGAGAGAAAACTAAAGTGATGAAAATTGGTCAGGCAGGCTGTGATTCAGTTAATCTGAATGGTTGCAGTCTTGAGCAGGTGTCACAGTTTAATTTTCTTGGGAGCTATGTAACAGATACTGGTGATGTGTGGCATGAGATTAACAGACGGATAGGGATTGCTGCCGGGACTTTTAAGAATCTATGGAGAGTGTGGAGAAATAGGTGTATTCACCTAAAGACTAAAATTAGACTGTATAATAGTTTGGTTCTTTCTAGGGTTAGTTATGGTAGTGAAACGTGGACGCTGTGTAAACAAGATAACAGGAAACTAGATGCTTTTGATTCTAGATGCTTACGCAGCATCTTGGGTATTAGGTGGTTTAACTTTGTAACTAATGATGAGGTTAAGCAAAGGAGTCTGCAACCTCGTTTTAGCAGCATATTGTGCAGAGAGAGACTCCGCTGATTTGGCCATGTTGCCCGTATGGATAATTATAGTTTGGCGAATAGGGTTATGAAGAGTGTGCCTAAAGGCCTCAGAAAGAGAGGGAGACCTAGTATGCGGTGAGCAGACAATGTCAAACAGGACCATGTTAAAATTGGTGTGCAATGGCCAGATGCAGCAGATGTAGCTCAGGACAGATATGCTTGGAGAATTAAACTGCACGGTCTGGTTAGACCTCCGTAGCACATGGCTGCTTGAGGATAATGACGATGATGTATTTTAGCTTTACTGTAAACCCCTTGCACGGAATAAATTATTAGAAAAGAATTGACCAGAAAGAATCACCGTTTTGTCCACTTCGCAGCTACAACAGCTTCCAGTGCCCCCTCGTCTCCCCATTGCCGTAACAGGAATTTAGGAAAAGTGTCTAGATCAGACTGTTAACAAATGAATCCATCTTTTGCGACAAGCAAGGACTAGCAGAAAGGATGATCTTCTGAACGGGGACGAAGAAACGAGTGACGTATCCATAAAAACAAGGACTCGTCCTTTCTTCTCGTCTATTACGGCTAGCAACGTGAGAGGCTGGGCCCTAAGGTTTACCATCAACAATAATTAGGTATTCAGAACACTTAACTCTTCAAGCGGAAATGATTTAAAATCTAAGCACGAGGTATTGTATCAGCCTATATCAATTTCCACAAGTTGATTTGCTAACGCTCCTAATATCCTTTGCTTATTGATAAAACTATCTCCATCCTCAGAAACTTCAGCGTAGTCATGTTTATTATTCATTTTTTGCTATTATTATAATTATTTTCCACTGCAAGGACCTAGAAACTCAGGTCATGCTCGTAAGGTCAGTGTCACAAAGGATTGGGCCGACTCGACCTTCCCCAATATCATTAATTTCTCCGCCGGGCCTTTTAAACTCACTTAATAATGATGTCCACGATTATACTGCGTTCAGCACTGCCCCGATTATGTGTGTGAGCACGTGAATGTCCAATTCCATTGTGCACGGATCAGTGAAGGACGTTCGGCCAGCTGACATGGATGACCCCCCTGACTCTAACTGACGCAGGCAACACACGCACGGCACGGGAAGTCCCGACAGAAACTCTCTTTAGAGGACAACAACGTGATCGGATCTGCCCGTCAATGGGAATTGGCTCATACGGCAAGGACTCTCAAGTGATTGCAATATTTCCTTCATTTCATGGGATATAATAAATTCCTATTGTGTTTGCTATTAGATGTACTTTTTTTAGTTCGTTCCCTGTGTTTTTCATTGCTTTTAGGGAAAAGGTATGAAGTTTTAGATTACAGTAAGTCCCCAACTTACACGGTTAATTTGGTTGGGTTGGGTTGTTTTACCTCTGAGCGGCACTTTTTTGCACACCATGGGCTAAATGGCCAGGTCACATGGACCCCGAAGGCTCAGAGAAGGTTGGGGGAGGGGACCCACTGGAACAGCTGTTGGGAGACAGATGGTAGCCTCCCGTCAAAGCCATCCAGCGTGTTCTTTAACGTGCACAGGGTATGACTCTCCCGCACACGGAGCCACGACTTAACGTCCCATCCGACGGACGGCGGCCTTTCCAAGCCCATCGGTGTCCCCTACTGACCGTGGGCAGGGCGGGGAATTTTTCGGAGATAAATCTCAACGCTGACCCAGCTGGGACTCGAACCTGGGAGCTATAGATTACGAGCCTGGCGCGCTACCGGCTGAGCCACCTCCGCCCCAGGTTAATTTGGTATTAGGTGGTTCAATTTTGTATCGTAAGTAATGATGAGGTTATGCAAAGGAGTCGGCAACCACCTTTGAGCAGCATATTGTGCAGAAAGGAATTCCGTTGGTTTGGCCATGTTGCCCTATGGAGAATTATAGATTAGCGAATAGGGTTATGAACAGTGTGCCTAATGATTATATATTCCGAAGGTTACCGTATAAGTCCAACAATACTGAAGAGATGTAATTTTTCACTTATACACGTACGCTCATTTCATTGTATTGTTAAAGCTAAAACAGTACTTATATGTACAATAAAAATGTATGATAGCATAACATACCATATTATAAGGTATTTTATTATATAAACCATATATGTCCGGAACTAATGACCGTAGAAATTGAAGTACCTAAACTATTAAATTAAAAGGAAAAAGGTACTCGGGAAACAACGGCTCCGTGCAACACGAACACGTGTATATCGGGTTCGTTATATAGGTACCCGTGATCCTTTGGAAGGAAAAAACATCTTACATTTAATGTATTATATATAATTCTAAGAATAGTAATTTTCTTCAATGATTTGGGATTATTATTTCTGAAATTTAATAATTTTGAAATATAATTCTATAATATAATTGAAATTGTTTTGAATTCTATTTCATCAACATTTTAAATTATTATTTGTGAAATTTAATAAATTTGAAATATAATTTAGTTGCATATATATATGTAATTCAAATAATTTTTAAATAAATTCTCCGATAAAATTTAAATAATTTTGAATTCTAAGAATAATCAATGCGTTTTTAATTATTGCTTTAAAATTAAATAGTTTTGAAATATAATTCTATTATATATATTAGCTGCTGGAACTTTTAAGAATCTATGGAGAGTGTGGAGAAATTGGCGTATATATCTAAAGACTAAAATTAGACTATAATAGTTTGGTTCTTTCTAGGGTTAGTTATGGTAGTGAAACTTCGACACTTTGTAAACAAGATAACAGGAAACTAGATGCTTTTGATTCTAGATGCTTACGCAGTATCTTGGGCATTAGGTGGTTCAACTTTGTAACTAATGATGAGGTTAGGCAAAGGAGTTTGCAACCTCCTTTAAGCAGCATATTGTGCAGAGAGAGATTCCGTTGATTTGGCCATGTTACCCGTATGGATAATTATAGATTGGCGAATAGGGTTATGAACAGTGTGCCTAGAGGCCTCAAGAAGGACAGGGAGACCTAGGATGCGGTGGGCAGACAATGTCAAACAGGACCTTGTTAAAATTGATATACAGTAGCCAGATGCAGCAACTGTAGCTCAGGACAGATGTGTTTGGAGAACTAAATTGCATAACCTAGTTAGACCACCGTAGCCCACGGTTGCTTGAAGATGATGAGGATGATGATTATGATGATATACATATATAAATATACTTATAATTCAAATAATATTAAAGTATGTCAATAATGTATATAATTCAAATAATTTTGATATATAATTCTATATTGTATATAATTCAAATATTTTTAAATATAATTCTATAATATATGCAATTCAAATAATTTTGAAATATAATTCTGCAAAATACTTGTTCTAGTGTTAAGATGAAATAACCTAATTGGCCTTTGTTTTATATTTTAAAGATGCTGATATACTGAGAGAATTAACTACTAATAATATAAATGTTCTTAAGAATTAAATATTTGATTTATTTCAGCCACTGGATGAGCAAGGTGCGTTCAGAGGTAGGAGGGGATGCGCAGATAAAATCTTTACGCTTAGAGAGATTCTTGGAAAATGTTTAGAGTTTCAAAAACTTATGGTTACATGCTTTTTAGATTTCAAAACGGCTTTTTAATTCTGTTGACCGCCAAAATTTATGGTTGATTGTGAGATCTTAGGGCATCCCTAATAAATAATTAACACAATGATGAATCTCTATAATATGGGGGGGGGGGGGGGGCTCAGTCGGTAGCGCGCCAGGCTCGTAATCTGTACTTCCCAGGTTCGAGTCCCAGTTGGGTCAGCGTTGAGATTTATCTCCGCAAAATTCCCCGCCCTGCCCACGGTCAGTAGGGGACACCGATGGGCTTGGAAAGGCCGCCGTCCGTCGGATGGGACGTTAAGCCGTGGCCCCGTGTGCGGGAGAGCACACACCGTGTGTTCGTGTGCGGGAGAGCGTGCACAGGGTCCCGTGTGCGGGAGAGCACACGTGGCCCTGTGCACGTTAAAGAACACGCTGGATGGCCTTGACGGGAGGCTACCATCTGTCTCCCAACAGCTGTTCCAGTGGGTCCCCTCCCCCAACCTTCTCTGAGCCTTCGGGGTCCATGTGACCTGGCCATTTAGCCCATGGTGTGCAAAAAAGTGCCGCTCAGAGGTAAAACAACCCAACCCAACCCTATAATATGGGGGCGTTCAAAAAGTTCTTGACATGCATCTGCAGAACACAAACCATTGCACTTATCTCAACAAAATTTTTATTATCCTTCAAAGTACTCCTCTCCAGTATCTCTTGAATGTTTCAGAGGTCTACGCCAATTCTGGAATGCTTGGTGGTATCCAGCTGGGGAATATTCTTTAACTCTGAATGAACGCTTGAAATGTCTTGCACACTTGAAAAAGGCTTCCCAACAAGTTCCTTTCTAATTTTTTGGAAACAACCAAAAATCGCATGGTAGATTGGGTTAATGTGCAGATTATAAGGAATAATAGCTTTTTGATTTTTTTCTGCTCCAGATACGCCGTGACTTGCCAGTTTTATTTAGCACTGGCATTGTCATGAAGATGGACAACCCTTGACACGCCTCTTGTTGGATGCTATTCCTTCATCTCCTTAACGATTTGGGGCAAAATAATGTTGATGCAGTATTGGCCATTTAAAGTAATTTTTAAGGGAAGGTGTTCGCGGCTATCACTCCTTGGGAATCGAAAAAAATTGTGAACATTCTCTTCCTTGATCGAAAGTCTTGTTGAACGATTTGAGGACGCTGTTCATCTTCGCAAATCAAACATAGTCCTCGATCTTTCTGGGGGTTGTATAGTAACGAAACCATGTCTCGTCACCTGTGACAATGTCTGTTAACCGTTTGAGTCACTAGGTTCAAATATTGGCAGCATCTTCTTGCACGAGTCGACTCTAGTAACCCTTTACTGCTGTCCTGTCAGTGGAGTATCCATTTGGCACAGATCTTTCGAAACTTTAAATATTGATGAATGATCGTTTCCACACTGCCAATCGATACACTAACATCTAAAATTATTAGCTAAAGGTGATGTGTGGGTTTCCCTTAATGTCTTCACGAACAGCAATAATGGTTCTCTCGTTTACGGCCTCCATTGGTCTTCCTGCACGAGGGATGTCTTTGAAGCTCTGCCGTCCTTCTCTGAATTTACGCATCTATCCCGTAGCAGTGTCATATGAACAGGTATGATTCCCAAATACGTCATGAATCGACAAAAAACGGCATGAATTTTTTTCACTTTATCCCCAAGAAAGCATCCTTGCGAAAATGTAAAATTTTTCCCCGTCTTTGGTTAACTCCAGAGCAACAACGCACAGATTTAGCAGACCGAACTTTACGATCGCCAGCGGAGAGAAACAATGATACAGCCTTTGTTTATAACACATAATGAGAAGTTAGACACGCTTTCGAACAAGTGGTAGCTCGTTAACTTCTGAGGAACGAGTATAAATCTACAAAGAGGTGTCAAGAAGGTTTTTGAACACTCCCCGTAACACTGAGTCATGTATGAGCCTTCGTAAGGCTTTCGGCAATTGTTGTAGCATTACTACTGGTGTTCGGCCGAGTCGCATTTTGTATCCTTTTCTCTTTAGTTTGATTATTTACGTGTTATGAGGAATTCTTCGGAAGGAAGAACCTGTGACCCATTACGGCCCTAGTTTTTTTCTTATTCTTAATCTTCCTTTCAGATTTCAAGATTCTGTCTAAGCTTAAAGACTGGTAACGTAGAACATGAGATTAACAGGAGAATAATAGGGATTGCTGCGAGACTTTAAGCATCTATGGGATTATGGTGAAATAGGCATATACATACTAAATTTAGTCTGTATAATAGTGTAGTCCTTTCTAACGTTTGATCTGTGGTGAATCTTGTACCCTTTATAAACGAGATATCTGACAGATTATGCTGAGGATGTGGCCCTTTTGGCATATGATGTTGACGAGATGAAAGCTTTTATTAAAGCTGCTAGTGAGACTGGTAATAGGATAGGATAGATTTAGTGATAAAGAGATAACTAAGTAGTGAAAACTGATAAGGTGTGATTATGCTCCAAAAGTTTTTAATGTCTGTGCTATGGAGCAGATTTCTCCTTTTAATTTTCTCGGGAGTGTTGTTGTACATACCTTTGGTGTACAACATGAGTTTACAGGAGAATAAGGGATTGCTGCGGATCTTGTAAGGATCGAGAAGATTACTCGAAAATGGGCATGTACATAATAAGATTAAGCTGTATAATAGTGTAGTCCTTTCTAAAGTTTTCTCTGTAGTGAATCTTGGATAGACGCGCATGGAGAACTATATTACAGTCTGGTTGGACTTCTGTAACCCATTGGTGCTTGAGGATTACATATGTATGTATGCACAGTCGCTCACAAGATATCCGAACACTATAGTTGATTACAGAATTCAGAAAAAATATCTGGCAACGATTTTTTTAGAAATCAGTGATCTGGCAACCTTCGTGTACGTATTTCTAAAAACATCGTTGCCAGATGTTTTTTCTGAATTCTGTAATCAACCATACACGAAGGTTGCCAGATCACTGATTTCTAAAAGAATTGTTGCCAGATATTTTTTGCTGAATTCTATAATCAACCATAGTGTTGGATATTTTTTGAGCCACTGTATGTATTTATGTATGTATGTATGTATGCCTGCATGCAAGACCGTCTAGGAAATGCACGTTTAAATTTTTTTTTAAATCAATAGCAATAAATGGAAGGTAAATATCATTTAGCCGCACCATGGCCGAGTGGTTAGCACGCTTGGCTACTGATCTAAGGGACCTAGGATCGAGCCCCGGGTAAGGCATGGATGTATGTGTCGTTTTTCTGCTGAGGTCTTGCCATCCTCTCAGGCCTTCTACTATGGCATATAAACTGACAGGCTCCTGTCAGACCTCTGTGGCAAGCAGCTGCTTGAGGGGGTATTTATTTTATTTATTTAAATATCATTTACACTGACTCCATTTGGGAGAATTTACAAAACAAACATATATATTTCATTACAAACATAAAATGAACTTAATGGTTGTGTGAAATATCACATATAAGAAAATGGATTACAGATAAATGAATCTTTTGGCAATCTTGAGATCAAGGCACCAAGATTTAACCAAGAGCATTTGAGATTTTACATATGCAGGTCCATGCTTTTTAAAAATGGGTACGGTAAGAGAGATAACTACGACCTCTGGGAGATCATCCCCTACTCTTTCCACTCTATAAACAAAGAAATGGTATTTGGAATCTCGTCTTCAAACAGGAATGTCAATACACAGCGAGTATTGTCTAATCCTGTTAGTGACTATGTGAAAAAAATGTTGTTCGGAATTAAAGTACAAAAGCCCATGGATGATTAATATAGCATACAATCATATTCAAGTTGTCTCCATTCCAGAGAGTGCAGTGATAGTTCGTTTAATCTGTGTTGATAAGATTTGTTGCGAAAATCTGTAGCTTTTTTGCAAAAGATCTCTGTGTTTTCAACAATTTCAATATGACACACACAGTAAGTATTCTGGAGATGCGTATTCTAGAATAGGACGTGGTGAATCTTTTACAAGGGTGCTTGTGTTACATTTTCTGTAGCATTTCAAAATGATGTGCACGACACGGTTGGCTTTCATAGAAATGAAATTGCAGTGTTGTGAAAAGGATAAGTTGTGTGTTAGGATGATGCCCAAGTCTGGATGCCTTTCACTCAATGTCCGTGATTTAGATTATTGTGGCCTGTATTAAAGATTGTAGATTCACTCTTCGACATAAATAGAGCATTAAGTGCGCTCCAGTGTGCAGTTTTATCGCACGCTTCCTGAAGTGAGTGATGTTCCTCAGAGTTCGGAAGACCATATGGGTCTTCACGATCCTTTCTCCAAACTGAACAATTATCAGGACGAATAAGAATAATTGAGTTTGTTGTCTTGCCAGGTTTCAGGTACACACAAATTATCAATATTATAATCAAGTAGAAATATCAGTTTGAATGACTATACGTGTTTTTAATTATTTTTTATGCTTTCTCATGAAGTTGGGTTGTTTTACCTCTGAGCGGCACTTTTTTGCACACCATGGCCTGGTCACATGAATCCCGAAGGCTTAGAGAAGGTTGGAGGAGGGGATCCACTGGAACAGCTGTTGGGAGACAGATGATAGCGTCCCGTCAAGGCCATCCAGCGTGTTCTTTAAAGTGCACAGGGTATGGCTCTCCCACACCTGGGCCACTGCTTAACGTCCCATCCGACGGACGGCGGCCTTTCCAAGCCCATCGGTGTCCCCTACTGACCGTGGGCAGGGCGGGGAATTTTGCGGAGATAAATCTCAACGCTGACCCAGCTGGGACTCGAACCTGGGAACTACAGATTACGAGCCTGGCGCGCTACCGACTGAGCCACCCCCCGCCCCGTTCTCATGAAGTGACACATATAATAAACGTATAGATTAAAACGACACATCATGCCGAATAAAATTAGTTAAGAAGTTGGGCATGTTTTAGGTTGGCACCAGAATATTGCGTTATGTGGAGAAGAACGTCAAGCTCTGTACTTTTCTTCTCTTGCGAATATCAGATATTTTAGAAATTTAACAGCATAGTGAACTGCCTTTATATTGCCTAGTGAACAAGAAATTTTTTTTCCTCGAAAGCCTCTTTTTATCTGCATGTGACAAATTCATATGTACTATAGAGTGTCATCATGTTTAAAAAAAAATAAGCCTATGTGCGATTATGTACAATGAAAATGATTAGAATTTCTGGAGTTAATAATGATATTTTGTTTGGTAGTATTTTTAGCTCGTTTTTCCTGAAAAGAAAGAGAGGGGAGGGTTAATATAATTTAGTTGTCATCCGAATCCGTAGACATTTAACGTTTTCGTGTTTATAAAATAAAATATAAATACCCCTCAAGCAGCTGCTTGCCACAGAGGTCTGACAGGAGCCTGTCAGTTTATATGCCACAGTAGAAGATCTGAGAGGATGGCAGGACCTCAGCAGAAAACAACACGAACATCCATGCCGTATCCGGGGCTCGAACCCAGGTCCTTTAGATCAGTAGCCAAGCGCGCTAACCACTCGGCCACGGGATTTAAAGATCAATTAAAAATTCCTTTTGTGTTGATTTGGTATTGATGAAATATTACGATTCTCACTTTCGAAATCTGCCAATAACCTCTAGGGTTGGAAAAATGCGAAAAGTACCAAAATTTTAACGAATAATCGCAAATGATATATTAAGGATTGAAATTTGAACTCGTGTGATTGACCTTTCAACGACATTACCATTAGATTATGGAACACAATAAGTGCCTGCAATTGAACAATGCCTAAAAAAATGCTGATACCAAAAAACCTTGTTTTTGCAAAAAATATCGTATAGCAAAGAAGTTAAAAAAAAAAAGCACAGATCAATAACGCATCTTCCACGAATTCTATGCACTGAATTTCACATTATAATATTAAATGTTTAGTTAATAATTACAGTAAAAAATTCATTTGGAAACTTATTAACATTGAATAATGATTCACTCTTTACCATAGATATAGAATAGTAAATGGGTTGGGTTGTTGGGGTTTTTTACCTCTGAGTGGCACTTTTTTGCACACCATGGGCTAAATGGCCAGGTTATATGGACCCAGAAGGCTCAGAGAAGGTTGGGGGAGGGGACTCACTGGAACAGCTGTTGGGAGACAGATGGTAGCCTCCCGTCAAGGCCATCCAGCGTGTTCTTTAACGTGCACAGGGTATGACTCTCCCGCACACGGGGCCACGGCTTAACGTCCCATCCGACGGACGGCGGCCTTTCCAAGCCCATCGGTGTCCCCTACTGACCGTGGGCAGGGCGGGGAATTTTGCGGAGATAAATCTCAACGCTGACCCAGCTGGGACTCGAACCTGGGAACTACAGATTACAAGCCTGGCGCGCTACCGACTGAGCCACCCCCCGCCCCGTTCTCATGAAGTGACACATATAATAAACGTATAGATTAAAACGACACATCATGCCGAATAAAATTAGTTAAGAAGTTGGGCATGTTTTAGGTTGGCACCAGAATATTGCGTTATGTGGAGAAGAACGTCAAGCTCTGTACTTTTCTTCTCTTGCGAATATCAGATATTTTAGAAATTTAACAGCATAGTGAACTGCCTTTATATTGCCTAGTGAACACGAAATTTTTTTTCCTCGAAAGCCTCTTTTTATCTGCATGTGACAAATTCATATGTACTATAGAGTGTCATCATGTTTAAAAAAAAATAAGCCTATGTGCGATTATGTACAATGAAAATGATTAGAATTTCTGGAGTTAATAATGATATTTTGTTTGGTAGTATTTTTAGCTCGTTTTTCCTGAAAAGAAAGAGAGGGGAGGGTTAATATAATTTAGTTGTCATCCGAATCCGTAGACATTTAATGTTTTCGTGTTTATAAAATAAAATATAAATACCCCCTCAAGCAGCTGCTTGCCACAGAGGTCTGACAGGAGCCTGTCAGTTTATATGCCACAGTAGAAGATCTGAGAGGATGGCAGGACCTCAGCAGAAAACAACACGAACATCCATGCCGTATCCGGGGCTCGAACCCAGGTCCTTTAGATCAGTAGCCAAGCGCGCTAACCACTCGGCCACGGGATTTAAAGATCAATTAAAAATTCCTTTTGTGTTGATTTGGTATTGATGAAATATTACGATTCTCACTTTCGAAATCTGCCAATAACCTCTAGGGTTGGAAAAATGTGAAAAGTACCAAAATTTTAACGAATAATCGCAAATGATATAATAAGGATTGAAATTTGAACTCGTGTGATTGACCTTTCAACGACATTACCATTAGATTATGGAACACAATAAGTGCCTGCAATTGAACAATGCCTAAAAAAATGCTGATACCAAAAAATCTTGTTTTTGCAAAAAATATCGTATAGCAAAGAAGTTAAAAAAAAAAAGCACAGATCAATAACGCATCTTCCACGAATTCTATGCACTGAATTTCACATTATAATATTAAATGTTTAGTTAATAATTACAATAAAAAATTCATTTGGAAACTTATTAACATTGAATAATGATTCACTCTTTACCATAGATATAGAATAGTAAATGGGTTGGGTTGTTGGGGTTTTTTACCTCTGAGTGGCACTTTTTTGCACACCATGGGCTAAATGGCCAGGTTATATGGACCCAGAAGGCTCAGAGAAGGTTGGGGGAGGGGACCCACTGGAACAGCTGTTGGGAGACAGATGGTAGCCTCCCGTCAAGGCCATCCAGCGTGTTCTTTAACGTGCACAGGGTATGACTCTCCCGCACACGGGGCCACGGCTTAACGTCCCATCCGACGGACGGCGGCCTTTCCAGCCCATCGGTGTCCCCTACTGACCGTGGGCAGGGCGGGGAATTTTGCGGAGGAATAGTAAATGAAAATTTCTTTTAAATACGCAAATTTTGACATCTTGTTGCCTTCTACATATCGTAATCTCGTTACTAAATCTTTAAATCCTCCCTTTAGCTGCTTCTACTTCGAAGTCCTTTAACGTTACGGTCAGATTATAGGGAATTTCGTCTCGTTAAACTGCTGAGAAAACGTTAAGTTCTATACTCCTTTTTTTTTTCAACTTCTTGCATGCATTTTTAGAGCATGTAATTCGAGACTTTTTATTACAATCCCTAATATGACGAAAGCAGAACTATTTAATTGTCATTACGACGGTCTCCAGGAAGACAGAGACATCAGAATATCGTGGTACGAGTTTTTCTATCACTTTTCTGAAGAAGTTGTTTCCATGATGTTGCCAAGTCGTTATCAGATTACGGTTATCGCTCGGGGCCAAAGCATGACTGTTTGCAGGATTCTCCAATATCTACTAGAAACTCAGCAAAAGTGCCGGGTTGCCATGACAGGAGTGTGGTCGTGAAGATGCAGAACTTCTTTACAGATTCTCCTGATTATATCCCCGATACAGCACTTAGAGGTAAAAATCATTTTTCAGCGCTGAAAGGACATCTCGAAGGCTACAGGTTCTAAAGTGATGAGGACGTGGGCGCAATAGTGAAACGATGGCTGAGCGAAGAGAACATGAACGTCTACGGGTAAAGAATAGGAGAACGTCTCACATGATACGATTGGGGTGTTTTCCGAATCATATCTCGCTAGAGGTCAAATCTCGTGGGAGGTCAAATCCCTGAAAAATCCGAAATTTGACCTCTGACGTCTTTCTCACGGTCAAATGGAGGTCACGTAGAGGTTAAATCTTGATTTATGAGTGCTAGAAAGAAAAAAAATTGATGTCTTGGAGTGTTTCGATTTGTAGCTTTCGGATCGAAGGGGTCCTTCGTTGTCAAGGAGTAAAATTTAGATCTACCAGTGCTAGAGAGATACAAATTGATTCCTTGGGATACTTTAAGTCGTAGATCTCAGAAATGTTGCGAAATTTGGGAAGCAATCGGTCCTTCGAGGTCAAAGGTCAAATGTCGTGGTTAAAGGTCATTTGTGCGTAGGGGTGTTTTGAGTCGTACTTCTCAGAAATTATGGCAAATTTTTGTATGCAATGAGGTGTTATCAATGGCGTCTAGAGAGAAATATGGCTTCAAGAGCCTCAATCAAAATTTTACTGTAGCACTCAAAATTAAAAGAACGTTTGACACATGGGAAAAATTACTGTAATTTCCTATCCAAGAGTAATTAATGAAATCTTTAAGATGATCCAAGCTAATATAAGGATGAAATCATTTTAAAATTAGTCTTATTTAAGTACTCTTTTAATACTATAGCCGTCCCGTGGCCGAGTGGTTAGCACGCTTGGCTACTGATCTAAGGGACCTGGGTTCGAGCCCGGATTAGGCATGGATGTGTGTGTCGTTTTTCTGCTGAGGTCATGCCATTCTCTCAGATCTCCTACTGTGGCACTTAAACTGACAGGCTCCTGTCAGACCTCTGTGGCAAGCAGCTGCTTGAGAGAGTATTTACTTTTTTATTTTAATACTATTATAGATGTCGAGATGACTAAGATATCTAAAAGGATACATTTATTAGGAATCCCGTTATAGAGTAATGAATTTCAAAACGATTAATTTTATCGGAAATTTTTTTATTAAGACACTAAATCATGAAATAAACACAAAATATGCTGTCCTCCTCTAACGGTATTTATTCAAAATATTACTTGTGATAGGAAAAATCAGTGTTGACAAGAACATACCCAAGACACTCAGGATTTAGTTTCAGGAGGGGGAAATTAGTATGGTTAGACTTGAGAATGGTTTCCTAATAGCAAAAATACTTCACCAGACAGGAGAGGTTATAATGATGTTCTGTATGGAGACTTGAGAATGGTTTCCTAATAACAAAAATACTTCATCAGACAGGAGAGGTTATAATGATATTCTGTATGGAGACTTGAGAATGGTTTCCTAATAACAAAAATACTTCACCAGACAGGAGAGGTTATAATGATATTCTGTATGGAGACTTGAGAATGGTTTCCTAATAACAAAAATACTTCACCAGACAGGAGAGGTTATAATGATATTCTGTATGGAATGCAATTTTATAGTTGGTTGTTTTTTGTATCTATTTTTAGTGTCGGGAATGTAACATGGGGCTAAAGTTACACAAAGACATCTGTTTTGCATTCAAAGCAGATGTTTTTGCATGGATTTTTCCCACAATCATCTATTAATTCGAATTAAAAATTTAAAAGAGTGCAAAAATAGGTAAACGGGTTGGGTTGTTTTACCTCTGAGAGGCACTTTTTTGCATACAGTGGGCTAAATGGCCAGGCCACAAAGATCCCGAAGGCTCAGAGAAGTTTGGGTGAGGGGACCCACTGGAACAGCTGTTGGGAGACAGATGGTAGATTCCCATTAAGGCCATCCAGCGTGTTCTTTAACGTGCACAAGGTATGGCTCTCCGGCACACGGGGCCACGGCTTAACGTCACATCCGATGGACGGCGGCCTTTCCAAGTCCATCGGTGTCCCCTGCTGACCGTGGTCAGGGCGAGGAGTTTTGCGGAGATAAATCCCAACGCTGACCCAGCTGGAACTCGAACCTGGGAACTACAGATTACGAGTCTGGCGCGCTACCGGTGAGTCACCCTCGCCCCATGGGTAAACTGTAACCTTAATTCTGTTTGAAAACGAGATTCCCATATTAGCCAGAGTAGAAAACGCTTTCTTCTAATTTTTATTATAATTCAATAAAATTTACATAGCAGTTGAATAAAACTCTGATGTTGATGACATAGTATATATTATAGTAATTGTGGAATCATGTGGGGTAGTAGCAGGGCCGGACTTTGACCTTCTGAGGCCCCAAGCTATAAGAAGATTAAGAGCCCCCAAAATTTCGAAAGTCGAAATAAGTTATATAATTATTACTCTAATTGAAGGGAACATTACCAAAAAATATGAAATTGATATAGTGAGAACATTATACTAACACTGGTATAAAATAATGCCTGTGTAAAGTTGAGACAAACAGTGTTTCACAATAGATTATTTTGAATATAACAAAATTTAGTGATACGGTAAACTTCGAACTTAAATTTCGAGGCCCTTCATAATTGTGAGGCCCTAGCTTAGTTAGCTTATGCGTAAGTCCTGCCCTGGATAGTAGAAACCCAGCATTTGACACATGCTGGGTTTCTACTATCCAGGGCAGGACACTTACCACTAGCATTTGGACTATTAGTATTAAGAATGCTTTTAATATCATCTGACGACAGAATTTTGAACTTTCCCAGAGGAGATTCCTGAATTACCACGGTGTTAAATATTTAGGTTTCGAGAAAGCCTTTGATAAAGCATCGCATTGTAGTCTACAGAAAGTGGAGAGTTAAGTTGTGCTAACTCTTGTTTGTAAGGTGGACTAGGATTTGGATAATCAATTAATAATAATCTTCAAGTTTATTATTCATTGATTAAATAAACAATCTTCAAGCTGGTTAAAAGTAACTCAAGTTTCGTAATGGCTCAGTGTTATATGTATACGTTATATAGTATTTGTGATTTATGCCATTTTTTGGACTAGCGTATTCGTACTATAATAAATGAATTTACTAATGATACTTAAATACTACAGTGGTTTCAAAATCATTTAAAGTCATGCTCCTCTTTGAGTTTTGATCTTCATGCGTCCCTATTTGAATTATTGATTCTTCCTTTGCAATTGGTCATCTTCATATGCTTCTCCTGAAGTGACAGAAATTATGCGCTCTAAACACCTGAGTTGCCCAGCTTCTTCACTAAGGGTTGGGTTGTTTTGGGTTGTTTTACCTCTGAGCGGCACTTTTTTGCACACCATGGGCTAAATGACCAGGTCACATGGACCCCGAAGGCTCAGAGAAGGTTAGGGGAGGGGACCCACTGGAATAGCTGTTGGGAGACAGATGGTTGCCTCCCGTCAAGGCCATCCAACGTGTTCTTTAACGTGCACAGCGTATGGCTCTCCCACACACGGGGCCACGGCTTAACGTCCCATCCGACGGACGGCGGCTTTTCCAAGCCCATCGGTGTCCCCTACTGACCGTGGGCAGGGCGGGGAGTTTTGCGGAGATAAATCTCAACGCTGACCCAGCTGGGACTCGAACCTGGGAACTACAGATTACGAGCCTGGCGCGCTACCGACTGAGCCACCGCCGCCCTCTTCACTAAGGGATAAATTTGGGGAGGCCTACTGATTTTTGGGGTTGCCATCGTTATTGTATGATACAAAAGCATCAACTTAACGTTAAAAAATAAATTATGAAAAAGACCTATGTGGTTCAAAAAGTGGAAAAATAAAACAACTGTCAATGAATCCCTTACTCAATTCATGTGAGTTGCTGAGTATGAAAATACCGAAATTTTGTGTTTCGATTATTTCATACTTTTTTCTATACAAACCTTTTCATACAAAAGAAACACTTTTTTTGAAAATGGTGTTTTTTGCTGATAGTCTCTCGCTTTCAAACTGATATGAATTAAATAAATGATTTAATTATATGTTCTATGGTTTCATTTCAATTTTTTGTTCACTTCTTCAGGCACATATAAAAAGTTTTTTGAATATTTATTTCATTTTTAGCTTTATCAGTGATAAATTAAAGGAAAAATTATTACTAGAATCTCCTATCTTTTCCCAAGAAGAGAGCATTTTTTACCTACCTTATGTTCCCCTGTTCGTGGTAAACTTTCATTTGATACATACACCTCTTGGCAAAATTTTTTTGAACACGTATCTGATACTTCGTCTTATGTATGAATGTAGAGATCCCAAATTGCAAGGGGTGGCTCAGTCGGTAGCGCGCCAGGCTCGTAATCTGTAGTTCCCATGTTCGAGTCCCAGCTGGGTCAGCGTTGAGATTTATCTCCGCAAAATTCCCCGCCCTGCCCACGGTCAGTAGGGGACACCGATGGGCTTGGAAAGGCCGCCGTCCGTCGGATGGGACGATAAGCCGTGGTCCCGTGTGCGGGAGAGCCATACCCTGTGCACGTTAAAGAACACGCTGGATGGCCTTGACGGGAGCCTACCATCTGTCTCCCAACAGCTGTTCCAGGGGGTCCCCAACCTTCTCTGAGCCTTCGGGGTCCATGTGACCTGGCCATTTAGCCCATGGTGTGCAAAAAAGTGCCGCTCAGAGGTAAAACAACCCAACCCAAATTGCAAAGTTTTAAATTCCTTGTGCATAGTTCTCGTTGAAACGGATTTTGCAGTACATACTTCTACTGTCATCTGTCTCAGCTGATGAACTTCAGCAGCTTTGTTTTACATACAATTTTTGACTCAAAAGCTTCTCCCTGTCTGTTAGAGTCTTTTTCCTTCTTCATTTGCCACAATTGGAGGACGTTTTTTAAGAGCGTTGTCATTTTCCACACACTCGGGATATTACACCTCGTTGTTTTCTGCTGAGTTCTATCACCTCCGTTACTGATGCTCCTGCTCTAGTGCCCACACGATGGGACCCCTTTCGAACTCAGTCAGATCAGCCTTTTCATACAGGTCGCTGATGAAAAGGATTTGCTTTCCATCAGGACTTTGTTTTCCATACAGGTCGCGCTTGACTTTGCTTTCCATCATGTCTTATACGGCTTTTTATTCGTTTTCGTAGTGACGAAGCATACTATCGTCAGTAAGAAATTTCGGACACATTGGCATTTTTCATGGTACTTCGCGAAAGATGCACTTTTCCAAATTATTTACCCAGTCAGTGTTTTTCGTTCGGCTTACCGATGGGAGAGGGGTATGGGAAAACAGTTTTACAAATTGTCCTTATTCTTGAGAAACGGGCAGTCATTTCCCATTACGAACTTTCATTTGAGTTATAATATTTTGCAACTGGATGAGTAAGGAGATGTGGTGGAATAAATGATTTAAGAAATCCACAAAAGAAGAGAGGCAAATGTGGGTTGTGGGTTGTTTTACCTCTGAGCGGCACTTTTTTGCACACCATGGGCTAAATGGCCAGGTCGCATGGACCCTGAAGGCTCAGAGAAGGTTGGGGGAGGGGACCCACTGGAACAGCTGTTGGGAGACAGATGGTAGCCTCCCGTCAAGGCCATCCAGTGTGTTCTTTAACGTGCACAGGGTGTGGCTCTCCCGCACACGGAGCCACGGCTTAACGTCACATCCGATGGACGGCGGCCTTTCCAAGTCCATCGGTGTCCCCTACTGACCGTGGCAGGGCGGGGAATTTTGCGGAGATAAATCTCAACGCTGACCCAGCTGGGACTCGAACCTGGGAACTACAGATTACGAGCCTGGCGCGCTACCGACTGCCACCCCCGCCCCGAGAGGCAAATGAAAATTTGTTTCATAGTGAGGGGAGAGGGGGTTGTGTTTAGGCTTTAACGGCAGATGCCTCTGTTGACGAAACCTCTCAATCTCTGGGGAATTAACTTTTCGCAATTGTAATCTAAATCCACAATTTCAACATTGATACTAGAATATTCAGTTCTCAATGACTTAAAAACTAGACGTTAAAATACACAAAATGAGATGATTTCAATTTTAGAACATTCAGGAAATTTGTAAATTCCATTTCTTGAAACAACACAATTTTCAAAATGTATTGAAAGACCGAAACCATTTAAATGCCATCTGGAACAATAAAAAATAAGTTCCTTTTAATTTGAAATTCTTTATTTATCGTACTTCTCATTTGATTCTGCTTTTTAAACTTTTTCTTTCATCAGAAAATTCCAAAACTGATAAAGATATTCATAAATCGGACAATACTTGGAATCATTAAGTGCAACAGGTCGGTAGAAGTGTTCTTGTTCCTGTCTAGGATGAACATACAGTGGACCTTCGTTATAGCGCTGCTCGCTATACCGCGCACTCGGTTATAGCGCGGGCGATGTTCGCGATAAGTTCAAACATGTTTATACAGGTCCGTGCGGCGTTAGTGAGTATCGCATTTTATTGTTACTGCGCATTGAGTAATTGTGTATGTATTGAGTTCCTGCATGTATTTTGAATAGTGTTTAATTATTGTATGCATGATGAGTAAAAGAAAAGCTTACAGTGTGAAATTTATTGTGTCGCCACCGCGCCGCTCGGTATAACGCGGTTCACCTTATAACGCGGGTGTTTTTCCCGCCCGACTTGCGCGTTATATCGGGGGTCCACTGTATTTCCATAACTAAAAAAAACCAGGATATTTCAGCAAATGCCCCGGTTTTTTCCTCCTAAAACCGGGCATTTCAATTAATCAGTATTACTAATTAAATAAGGAAATTGAAAACAAAACCAGTCGGGAATATATTATTTTTTTAATCTTTTTCAATTCTTCATGCGAAGTTTAAGATGATCGAAATTACAAAAATGAAAATCCAAGACATTTTTGAAATTGCCATATATATTATTTCTTTGTCTTCTAAAATGTTATTGAAGGATAAATGGAGTAAAAAGTCATTTCCTCAGAATTTCAGAAAATTCACTGCACACTTGAGTCACTTCTCCTACTTTCTCAGAATTACCTTAGAAGTTGATGGATTTTACTCGATTCCTAAAATTGATGGCATTATTACTATGAAATGAAATAATTACTGCACAATGATTTTAGCAGAGTTAAGAGAACCCCGACACGGGAGGAATGTACAAGTTTAGTGGAGAAAGAGTAACCCTAAACCGAGCATCCAGCTCTGTTACTAAAGGTTGGGTAAATAGTTCGTACCTACTGCCATGTTAGTATAGTATATTAATAGCCTAAATTAGGGGTTCTCAACGTGGGGAACGCGTTAAAAATTTTTCGGGTACAACGTGAGAGCTCAAAAGTCGCTAGATGGAAGTTAAATACAAAATTTAATGTGCATATCTGTTTTATTTTATTCTTATTGCTATACTATAACTATAGTTTTATCTATCTATACAAGGGGTACGCCAGTTACATACACATTTCCAGGGGGTACGTGAAGCATAAAAGGTTGAGAACCACTGATATATATGTTTTATTTTGTTCCCATTGTTATACTATAACTATAGTTTTATCTATCTATACAAGGGGTACGCCAGTTACATACACATTTCCAGGGGGTACGTGAAGCATAAAAGGTTGAGAACCACTGATATATGTTTTATTCCCATTGTTATACTATAACTATAGTTTTATCTATCTATACAAGGGGTACGCCAGTTACACACACATTTCCAGGGGGTACGTGAAGCATAAAAGGTTGAGAACCACTGATATATGTTTTATTCCCATTGTTATACTATAACTATAGTTTTATCTATCTATACAAGGGGTACGCCAGTTACATACACATTTCCAAGGGGTACGTGAAGCATAAAAGGTTGAGAACCACTGATATATATGTTTTATTTTATTCCCATTGTTATACTATAACTATAGTTTTATCTATCTATACAAGGGGTACGACAGTTACATACACATTTCCAGGGGGTACGTGAAGCATGAAAGTTTGAGAACCACTGATATATATGTTTTATTTTATTCCCATTGTTTACTATAATTATAGTTTTATTTATCTATATAAGGGGTACGCCAGTTACATACACATTTCCAGGGTGTACGTGAAGCATAAAAGGTTGAGAACCACTGATATATATGTTTTATTTTATTCCCATTGTTATACTATAACTATAGTTTTATCTATCTATACAAGGGGTACGCCAGTTACACATTTCCAGGGGGTACGTGAAGCATAAAAGGTTGAGAACCACTGATATATATGTTTTATTTTATTCCCATTGTTATACTATAACTATAGTTTTATCTCTCTATACAAGGGGTACGCCAGTTACATACACATTTCCAGGGGTTACGTGAAGCATAAAAGGTTGAGAACCACTGATATAT
Source organism: Ryuthela nishihirai (assembly GCA_038380435.1). Classification (NCBI taxonomy): domain Eukaryota; kingdom Metazoa; phylum Arthropoda; class Arachnida; order Araneae; family Heptathelidae; genus Ryuthela; species Ryuthela nishihirai. The sequence continues at coordinate 22,094,316 of JAWZYU010000010.1, forward strand.
ATGTTTTATTTTATTCCCATTGTTATACTATAACTATAGTTTTATCTATCTATACAAGGGGTACGCCAGTTACATACACATTTCCAGGCGGTACGTGAAGCATAAAAGGTTGAGAACCACTGATATATATGTTTTATTTTATTCCCATTGTTATATTATAACTATAGTTTTATCTATCTATACAAGGGGTACGCCAGTTACATACACATTTCCAGAGGGTACGTGAAGCATAAAAGGTTGAGAACCACTGATATATATATGTTTTATTTTATTCCCATTGTTATACTATAACTATAGTTTTATCTATCTATACAAGGGGTACGCCAGTTACATACACATTTCCAGGGGGTACGTGAAGCATAAAAGGTTGAGAACCACTGATATATATGTTTTATTTTATTCCCATTGTTATATTATAACTATAGTTTTATCTATCTATACAAGGGGTACGCCAGTTACATACACATTTCCAGAGGGTACGTGAAGCATAAAAGGTTGAGAACCACTGATATATATATGTTTTATTTTATTCCCATTGTTATATTATAACTATAGTTTTATCTATCTATACAAGGGGTACGCCAGTTACATACACATTTCCAGGGGGTACCGTGAAGCATAAAAGTTTGAGAACCACTGATATATATGTTTTATTTTATTCCCATTGTTATATTATAACTATAGTTTTATTTATCTATACAAGGGGTACGCCAGTTACATACACATTTCCAGGGGGTACGTGAAGCATAAAAGGTTGAGAACCACTGATATATATGTTTTATTTTATTCCCATTGTTATATTATAACTATAGTTTTATCTATCTATACAAGGGGTACGCCAGTTACATACACATTTCCAGAGGGTACGTGAAGCATAAAAGGTTGAGAACCACTGATATATATGTTTTATTTTATTCCCATTGTTATATTATAACTATAGTTTTATTTATCTATACAAGGGGTACGCCAGTTACATACACATTTCCAGAGGGTACGTGAAGCATAAAAGGTTGAGAACCACTGATATATATGTTTTATTTTATTCCCATTGTTATATTATAACTATAGTTTTATCTATCTATACAAGGGGTACGCCAGTTACATACACATTTCCAGAGGGTACGTGAAGCATAAAAGGTTGAGAACCACTGATATATATGTTTTATTTTATTCCCATTGTTATATTATAACTATAGTTTTATCTATCTATACAAGGGGTACGCCAGTTACATACACATTTCCAGAGGGTACGTGAAGCATAAAAGGTTGAGAACCACTGATATATATGTTTTATTTTATTCCCATTGTTATATTATAACTATAGTTTTATCTATCTATACAAGGGGTACGCCAGTTACATACACATTTCCAGAGGGTACGTGAAGCATAAAAGGTTGAGAACCACTGATATATATGTTTTATTTTATTCCCATTGTTATATTATAACTATAGTTTTATTTATCTATACAAGGGGTACGCCAGTTACATACACATTTCCAGAGGGTACGTGAAGCATAAAAGGTTGAGAACCACTGATATATATGTTTTATTTTATTCCCATTGTTATATTATAACTATAGTTTTATCTATCTATACAAGGGGTACGCCAGTTACATACACATTTCCAGAGGGTACGTGAAGCATAAAAGGTTGAGAATCACTGATATATATGTTTTATTTTATTCCCATTGTTATATTATAACTATAGTTTTATTTATCTATACAAGGGGTACGCCAGTTACATACACATTTCCAGAGGGTACGTGAAGCATAAAAGGTTGAGAACCACTGATATATATGTTTTATTTTATTCCCATTGTTATATTATAACTATAGTTTTATCTATCTATACAAGGGGTACGCCAGTTACATACACATTTCCAGAGGGTACGTGAAGCATAAAAGGTTGAGAACCACTGATATATATGTTTTATTTTATTCCCATTGTTATATTATAACTATAGTTTTATCTATCTATACAAGGGGTACGCCAGTTACATACACATTTCCAGAGGGTACGTGAAGCATAAATGGTTGAGAACCACTGATATATATGTTTTATTTTATTCCCATTGTTATATTATAACTATAGTTTTATCTATCTATACAAGGGGTACGCCAGTTACATACACATTTCCAGAGGGTACGTGAAGCATAAAAGGTTGAGAACCACTGATATATATGTTTTATTTTATTCCCATTGTTATATTATAACTATAGTTTTATTTATCTATACAAGGGGTACGCCAGTTACATACACATTTCCAGAGGGTACGTGAAGCATAAAAGGTTGAGAACCACTGATATATATGTTTTATTTTATTCCCATTGTTATATTATAACTATAGTTTTATCTATCTATACAAGGGGTACGCCAGTTACATACACATTTCCAGAGGGTACGTGAAGCATAAAAGGTTGAGAACCACTGATATATATGTTTTATTTTATTCCCATTGTTATATTATAACTATAGTTTTATCTATCTATACAAGGGGTACGCCAGTTACATACACATTTCCAGAGGGTACGTGAAGCATAAAAGGTTGAGAACCACTGATATATATGTTTTATTTTATTCCCATTGTTATATTATAACTATAGTTTTATCTATCTATACAAGGGGTACGCCAGTTACATACACATTTCCAGAGGGTACGTGAAGCATAAAAGGTTGAGAACCACTGATATATATGTTTTATTTTATTCCCATTGTTATATTATAACTATAGTTTTATCTATCTATACAAGGGGTACGCCAGTTACATACACATTTCCAGAGGGTACGTGAAGCATAAAAGGTTGAGAACCACTGATATATATGTTTTATTTTATTCCCATTGTTATATTATAACTATAGTTTTATTTATCTATACAAGGGGTACGCCAGTTACATACACATTTCCAGAGGGTACGTGAAGCATAAAAGGTTGAGAACCACTGATATATATGTTTTATTTTATTCCCATTGTTATATTATAACTATAGTTTTATCTATCTATACAAGGGGTACGCCAGTTACATACACATTTCCAGAGGGTACGTGAAGCATAAAAGGTTGAGAATCACTGATATATATGTTTTATTTTATTCCCATTGTTATATTATAACTATAGTTTTATTTATCTATACAAGGGGTACGCCAGTTACATACACATTTCCAGAGGGTACGTGAAGCATAAAAGGTTGAGAACCACTGATATATATGTTTTATTTTATTCCCATTGTTATATTATAACTATAGTTTTATCTATCTATACAAGGGGTACGCCAGTTACATACACATTTCCAGAGGGTACGTGAAGCATAAAAGGTTGAGAACCACTGATATATATGTTTTATTTTATTCCCATTGTTATATTATAACTATAGTTTTATCTATCTATACAAGGGGTACGCCAGTTACATACACATTTCCAGAGGGTACGTGAAGCATAAATGGTTGAGAACCACTGATATATATGTTTTATTTTATTCCCATTGTTATATTATAACTATAGTTTTATCTATCTATACAAGGGGTACGCCAGTTACATACACATTTCCAGAGGGTACGTGAAGCATAAAAGGTTGAGAACCACTGATATATATGTTTTATTTTATTCCCATTGTTATATTATAACTATAGTTTTATTTATCTATACAAGGGGTACGCCAGTTACATACACATTTCCAGAGGGTACGTGAAGCATAAAAGGTTGAGAACCACTGATATATATGTTTTATTTTATTCCCATTGTTATATTATAACTATAGTTTTATCTATCTATACAAGGGGTACGCCAGTTACATACACATTTCCAGAGGGTACGTGAAGCATAAAAGGTTGAGAACCACTAGCCTAAACTAATTAAAGCCGTCCCGTTGCGAGTGGTTAACATGTTAGGCTACTGATCTAAGTTGCCGCAAACACAGAGACAACTCTTATAATTTTGAACTAGCTATAAAAATGCAAAAATATCAAGTTAGAGATCTCTATTGATTTATTTTGTTAGGATCAATAGAGATTTCTAGATCCCTGTCAGCCGACACCACTGGTCGTTCTGGATGTTTTCTAAAAAAAAGCTGTGGCCGACTTCAGTGTTTTTAATGATCGTGAGGCGCTAAGAGCCTTGGGTAAAGGCTGGAGAATAAAGAGCTGGAGAATAAGAGGGTAAATGCTCCAGAACCCTGGAGTTAGAGCCCTGGGTAAGTTATGAATGTTGTACTGTTTTTCTGCTGAGAATCCGCCATCCTTACAGATCTTCTACTATGGCGTATAAACGGACAGACGGTCAGATCTCTGTGGCAAGCAGCTGCTTGAGGAGGTATTGTTATTTTATTTAAACTAATTAATAACCTGGAACGGTTAATCCGGTTGTTTCGTAAAAAGGGATGAAGAGATGCTGAAACGGATAATAGTCTGAAACGGAAAATCAAGTTGTGTTTCAAAAGAAGACTGACCGTCCGTTTTGTGAAATAAGGATTTTTACCCGTTTCATGGATACTATACACTTTTAGCGTCCCTTTATACGATTTTTAGCACATCTCGCACGATGAAGGGACTGATTTGGGATTTTCCTAAGTTCGAATATATGATGCAATACTGCTTCCGATGACGTCAGCCAAGACAAAATTAACGGGGGCTTAAAATTAAGGAGGTACTCTTTTCCCCCTTCGGGAAAGATGGAGCTAAATTTTTTATAAGCAGCTTAAGGTGGGACGACACCGCAGGTTTGTAGGATGGGCGCCTCGTTGGACTTAGATAAATTTTGAGACTTTCTGTGGATGTTTACTTCATACTTCTTGGAATGAGAAACAAGATGGCCGATGGGATACTGTACTGGAAGATGATTTACAAACAAAATGGCCGATGTATCACGATGGGAATTTTTTGATAAAGGAGACGAATATTCAAGGAACTTTGAGAAATTTTGAGCGGGTTGTTTACTTCAAAACTAGGATGAGTCTGGTCGATGATTCCATCCAAGATGTCAGCCTGGGGAATTTTCCAGTTGGTTACTTCCAAGATGGCCGACATGAGATTTTTTTATTTTTTATTTATTTATTTATCTTTTGATTAAAGGGGACGAAAATTTTTATAAGGGAGCTAGTAAGGGGTTGTTTGATTAATAAGAGATAATTGTTTTGGGTTCAAGGTTAAAAGTTCAAGGGTAACTGTGAATTGCGTTATCTATTATATTTAGAAGTTTCTTTGAAAAATGTAAAACTGTTTTATGGAAAGAAATCTTTCAGTGAAAACTGAACACAACTGCCATTAGGAGAAGGAAAATTTTCTTATTATGACAAATAACAATCCTTTTGTGATAATAGGGAAATTTTGACTCAAGAGTCCCTTTTTATTAGAATGTAAGAAATTTTAACCCTTCCAAATTTTTAAATGAAGATCACCAAATATCCCACAATGCTTAGCGCCTCACTACCATTAAAAACACTGAAGTCGGCCATCAGATACAGTCGAAGTTTTTTAGAAAACATCCAGAACGACCAGTGGTGTCGGCTGACAGGGATCTAGAAATCTCTATTGATCCTAACAAAATAAATCAATAGAGATCCCTAACTTGATATTTTTGCATTTTTTATAGCTAGTTCAAAATGATAAGAGTTGTCTGTGTGTTTGCGGCAACTACAACTCGTCAGGAAATGTGTAGACTCTTCACAATTTCGCAGAGTGTTCCTAGTTGTCGTACCGAGTTTGCAGTAAAGAACTTCAAGGGGCATGCTAGAAGCAAAAATATTTACCATGCTATTCCTACGATGATAATATAATAATGGCTTTGGAATGTGAGGAAACAAAAATCGCCGCCAAATCCACTGTTGCCATTTACTTCTTCCTAACTGTGAACATAAGAATCGTAACAGCATTTAAATCCGCTGCCGTTGCCAGAATCCCACATTCCCAAAGGCATTATTATATTACTGTGAACAATTATATAAAGGGACCAGATTTTTTTAATCCAACTCGCGTACGAAATTTGAGCCCGTTCGATCAAATTTCTTGGTAACCACAGAGTGCCAAAATCTTTTGAAATGGAAATGAAAATCTCTATAGTTTGCGTAGAAACAAAGTTGCGGTTAATGAGTTCGCGTGCTGAAGTCAGCAGCAACATGAACAACTCCGATTCTTCGTTTTGAATCTGCATCAAACGGTTATGGGTAACGGTATTCATAGAACAAACCTATAGTGCAAAGAAAGCCCTGCTGGCTTAGTGTTAGAGAGCTAGCTACTGTTCCAGCCTGTAAACTTGGTGTGTTAGCTTTAATTGAGGCATCAGTCAGCAGTGACTTCGATCTTAGTAGGGCATGTCGTTGTATGAGAAGTCTGTTGAAACTATGAGTAGTTTATAGGCCCCTTCTCTATCCTGTTGCAAATAGAGGTCAAAATATACAGATAAAAGTGGGAAACGTCAGTGGCCGATTACGCAATAGGCGCATGAAGAACTCGCCTAGGGCTTCGACTTTCATGATGGCATCAAAACATCAAACCTCGACTTTTTTTTCAATATTTTATTTAGTAAGATATTTTGAAATCAATATAATCTACTACTTTCGTACATATGTCGTATTTTTTACTTAGTACCAAATATTATGTGATTTTTGTTAAATTCATTTCAAAGAATAGATATTTTTTTTTTGGTTTGCAATTTTTTTGTTCTCCTTTCAGATGATCAAGTTAATATAATACTATTAAACCTCCGATTTATAATTCTGTAATGCAATTTACTTAATCAGCGGCATATATTTTTCCCATTCGAAAGTTGCAAATAATGCTTGTAGATTTAGTACTACCCCTTCCTCCAGGAGAGTTGAGGGCTTCCTCGAACGTTTTGCGCCTAAAGCCTTCAGTTGCCTTAATCCACCACTGAAAACGTTCAGCTAGAGCAAAATAAAGCCTTAATAACAAAGAGATGTGTGATCAATTATCATTAGCCTGATGGAGTAATTAGTAACTTGCATTTCTTCTTTGATTTGATAGACATAGAAATATAAGACCTAGAAGACATTCCTGTCTTGAGCAGGCTGTTTGCTGTCACTTAGTTCTTAATTTGTACAGTCCAACGGAACTTCAAGTCCAAAGAAAAATAATTTATGCAAGACCATATCTAAGGGTGGGGGGGAGTTGAGAATTCTAGAACGGAGGCAAGAAAAATATTAGGCATATATATACGAGAATTACACATATATTTCAAACTTTTATTTAAAGACCACTGAGACACATGGAATAATTGTATGCCAGAATGACGTTACGGCTCATCTTTCGCCCTTACCGTTATTTCTTTTAAAATCCGGATCATGCTTTTTGTGATCCTTCCTGAAAGAAAAGAAAAATGTTCCTAGGTACTGGGTTTTGCCGGCAGTTAAATGAATGGTAAAGGGAAGACCGCATTTCGTGTTTCGACTGCTGTCATATAGACAAATGATCTCTCAATCGGCTGCACGGTTTCATAATCTCTCCATTTACCACTCACGTCAGCCACTGTTTGACATGCAACATGCTCTTGAATGGCTTCAAGTGATCAGAGTGTTCAAACTCTTTACGTTTATGTTTATTTTGATTAAACGATATGACTCTGAATATCGTAACATCCTGTTTCCCTTCACACTGAAGGTTACAAACCTCATGATGGTACGTGCTTAGAAGTCCATATGGATCCTATCTAAGAACCAAACATTAACTTTTACTACATCTTCGTAAGCAGAAACACACTGGAGTATTTATTTATGATGTCGTTTACCGAGGTGAGAGGAGTGGAACGAGGATTTACGGTAATGACGATATTAATTCATCACGAATTCTGCAAAAATCTTTGCTTACGGAAGCATTTCTTTTGTGTGCCGATGAACGCTAATTCGTAACATCAAATTAATCTCAAACTTACTCATAACATACTTAAACCTTCCGTTACCGTTAGTAATAGTTATATGTAAATAAGTGTTGACCTATTTGGCAACGATCATTGCCACATATCAGCAGAAAAATCAACAGTACAGAAACAATTATTAAACTGGAAAATAATATCAAAATGCAGTATATATTCATTTCCCTCAGCTGACCCACGTTAATATTGTTATTATCTCAGTCATTTGCTTCGGCATTGTTCAGAAAGAAGGGTGTCTTCAGCGGTGACCTTTGAACCCAAAAGTGGCATTTACCACGCGTGCTGGTCGGGGATGCCAGATGGCCACCAACCTCGAGTTCCTCGTTCTGACGTCAAAAATATGCAAATCGTGACAGCGCTCTCGGCACTCGCCGTAAATCAGGGGCTGGCTGTGACTCAAGGTGAGGCAAATCCGTCTCACTCACGTGAGAGGGGAAAATCCCTTCCCTGCCACGCGACAAGGACAACAAAAGATGCGTTAAATTCATGCGTGGCGAAACCATTGTAAAATATTTAAGCGGATGTCTTTCAACGCGTCATTAAGAATCAATCGGACACAGCTCTTGTAGTTTGCGTTGCTAGCCTAGATTTAAAACTCGGGTGAAGCGCGAAATTTATGTGTTCGTTGCCAGTGAAGATTAGAGAATTTTGCACGGTGATTTTGTTTAAACTTTTACAATGGATTACGAATTGAATTAATGTATTTTAATTGTTTGCATTGTCCTAAAATATTATCTCAATAAAAGAATAGTTTTAATGTTCGTAGAATTTTCTACTGGTTGGTTTGGTTGCTTTAGCTTTGAGCGGCGTTTTTGTGCACCATCAGGCTAAGTCATAAGGACCCCAAGAGCTCAGAGAAGGTTGGGGAAGGGGATTCACTGCACAGCTGTTGGGAGACAGAGGCAGGCTCTCACCGAGGTCATCCAGCGTATTCTTTAGAGTGCGCAGAATATATGCACAGAGGCATGCTTAACTTCCCATTTGATGGACGGCGTCATTTCTTATCCTATTTGTGTCCCACTTTAATATGGCTCTCTATCGTGTAGGGTGGGGGTGGCTCAGTCGATAGCGCGGCAGGCTCGTAATCTGTAGTTCCCAGGTTCGAGTCCTACCTGGGTCAGCGTTCAGATTTATCTCCGCAAAACTCCCCGCCCTGCCCATGGTCAGTAGGGGACACCGATGGGCTTGGAAAGGCCGCTGTCCGTCGGATGGGACGTTAAGACGTGGCCCCGTGTGCGGGAGAGCCATACCCTGTGCACGTTAAAGAACACGCTGGATGGCCTTGACGGGAGGCTACCATCTGTCTCCCAACAGCAGTTCCAGTGGGTCCCCTCCCCCAACCTTCTATGAGCTTTCGGGGTCCATGTGACCTGGCCATTTAGTCCATGGTGTGCAAAAAAGTGCCGCTCAGAGGTAAACCAACCCAATCTTTCTCCTGTATACGAAAGCACGGCTCAAATTCCCATCCAACGGATGACGTCATTTCTTATCCTGTTGGTGATGATAAACATTCCTTGCAGTGACTTTAATGCTCTAACACTTTAATATGGCTCTCTGGCCTCTATACGGAGGCACGGCTTAACCTTCCATCCGACGGACGGCGTCATTTCCTATCCCATCGCTGTCCCACTTTCTCACCGAGGCAGAACCTGCGCTAGGGGAGATCAGTCTCAATGCAGAGACGGTTGGGACTCAAACCTAGGAACATGAGATTAAAAAAATCGCTGAGTACCTATTGAGAAACCCCAAAGCCTTCTGCTGGTATATTTACCTACATTTTCTGCAGTTTATTATTCCTCAAGTTGCGCGCTGATTAAAACCAATTTGCAGTGTGTGACATCCTCACTTCACTCAACGTCTGAATAGGGGCGGGGGTGGCTCAGTCGGTAGCGTGCCAGGCTCGTAATCTGTAGTTCCCAGGTTCGAGTCCCAGCTGGGTCAGCGTTGAGATTTATCTCCGCAAAATTCCCCGCCCTGCCCACGGTCAGTAGGGGACACCGATGGGCTTGGAAAGGCCGCCGTCCGTCGGATGGGACGTTAATCCGTAGCCCCGTGTGCGGGAGAGCCATACCCTGTGCACGTTAAAGAACACGCTGGATGGCCTTGACGGGAGGCTACCATCTGTCTCCCAACAGCTGTTCCAGTGGGTCCCCTCCCCCAACCTTCTCTGAGCCTTCGGGGTCCATGTGACCTGGCCATTTAGCCCATGGTGTGCAAAAAAGTGCCGCTCAGAGGTAAAACAACCCAACGTCTGAATAGTGAGTAAATTTTTTCATCAGGATGAACAGTTCAGATGAAAGCATTCCTTGAAGTGACGTTAATGCTTGAACACAAAAGAGTAAAAAGAGACAAGAAAATCTTAGGGGAATAATATAGGTAAAAAATTTGTATTAAGAAATAATTCATGTAAAGCCACATACGTTACTTTGCACACACATAATAATGGAATTAGCTAAGTCGTTCACTTCAACATTGATAATGAAGTCCAGCGCCGAAATTTGACTCTATAATTGGCATTTGTCTCCTTTTAGTGAAGTCTGGATTTGAAAATGAATATTTCTTGCATTCACCTCCACAATAGTTTTTCTTTTTCCAAACTTACTATGATAGAAAATACGAAATAGTGCCAAAGCGAAATGTGAAAACGTATCGTGAAATACTTTCTGTTATTAGCATTTCTCAAGTAGAAAAAAATTTAAAAAACTCTTCTACTGAAAAAAATTAACATTTCCGTGTTCATGTTTGAATTTATGGTGTAAGAGATAATTTTAAAATTTCAAAGGTATTCCCTGAACAAAACAGTGTATGTGCTGTTTATGCATCGTGAGGAACCACTTTACCAGTAGAATGCATTTTGCATAGGGTTAATTAAGCAAGGTAGAAAGGTGGTTGTGTTGGGTTGTTTTACCTCTGAGCGGCACTTTTTTGCACACCATGGGCTAAATGGCTAGCTCACATGGTCCCCGAAGGCTCAGAGAAGGTTGGGGGAGAGGACTCACTGGAACAGCTGTTGGGAGACAGATGGTAGCCTTCCGTCAAGGCCATCCAGTGTGTTCTTTAACGTGCACAGGATATAGCTCTCTCGCACACGGGCCACGGCTCAACGTCCCATCCGACGGACTGCGGCCTTTCAAAACCCATCGGTGTCCCCTACTGACCGTGGGCAGGGCAGGGGATTTTGCAGAGATAAATCTCAACGCTGATCCAGTTGGGATTCGAACCTGGTAACTACAGATTATGAGCCTGGCGCGCTACCAATAGAAAGGTGGTAAATGCCCTGATCATGAGTGGATTTAGTATCAGAATATGAGCTCGACGTGATATCGGATATAAGCTCTCGTGAGAAAATTTGCCGGCCATTTTGCGAGACTATGCATCTGACCACAGATGCGAGTTAACTCATAGAAATACCCAGGAAAATATTCTCAGTGGCGTTGTGTGGGCTACTGGTTCTTTTACCAGAAGGGATTCACCTGAAGGGCTTTTCAAAGTGTGGATGATGAGGGCCATTTTGGCCCAAGCCCAGGCGCGTGTGAAGAGGGGGTGCTTAGGTTGCTAAAGCACACCCACCCTTTAAAACTTTGAAAGTTAGAAATTGAAAAATTCTTGTTTAATAAATGGTCGTGTTTAATTACCTTACTGATAGGTCATCAACGGATAATAGCTTGGAAATGGAGATTCTACTAATATTATGACTGGTAAGTTGGGGCGGGGGTGGATCAGGCGGTAGCACGCCAGGCTCGTAATCTGTAGTTCCCAGGTTCGAGTCCCAGCTGGATCAGCGTTGAGATTTATCTCCGCAAAATTCCCTGCCCACGGTCAGTAGGGGACACCGATGGGCTTGGAAAGGCCGCCGTCCGTCGGATGGGACGTTAAGGCGTGGCTCCATGTGGAGGAGAGACATACCCTGTGCACGTTAAAGAACACGCTGGATGGCCTTGACTGGAGGCTACCATCTGTCTCCCAACAGCTGTTCCAGTGGGTCACCTCCCCCAACCTTATCTGAGCCTTCGGGGTCCTTGTGACCTAGCCATTTAGCCCATGGTGTGCAAAAAAAGTGCCGCTCAGAGGTAAAACAACCTAAATTTGCTTTTTTCTAATTATTGCTGGGGTTTTTTTAATAATTCGAATTGTAAATTGCATAAATTTAATATTTCTTTTATTTATTTTATCTATTCGATTACTAATTCGATTCATTTTCTTGGCTATCCTCTCCCCTATAATTTTTTTGAAGATCTGGGTCCTGCAGGCATAATTATTCAACAAAAAATAATTCAACATCGCTCGGCAAGAAATCTTTGAAATGTATGCTTACTCATTCACACAGTATTGCACTTTCCCCAATTCTAACGACTATGAAGACCAAAACTGACAAATTTAAAGGCCATAATGGCACAAAGGGAGAAATTTGCTGACCACAAAAACCAAACTTGTTACTTCTAAGGATCCAAGTGACCAATTCCAAAAGATTTCAAAGAGAGAAGAGAAAGTTTCAATAATTGCAAAGACTGAAGTAGCCAGTTCCAAATGCTACAGATCGCTAGGCTGGGTTGAGAAGTAAGTACACATGGAATGAAGAATACCTTAGTCAGGGTGGGCAATTGTTTTCGTATCTATATTGTGCATGCGTATTGACGTGGCCGTCCTAGTGGAAAATACGAGACGAATCTTCGGTCGCGCACGGGAAGGAAATCTCGGTTCAAGGCGGATTTTTCTGACTGTCTTGGCGGGCCACAAAAAACTTTTAGCGGGCCGCTATTTTCCCACCCCTGACTTAGTAGGATAAATTTTTCATAAAGAAATCATTGCAATGGCCTAGCGGTTAGTGTGTTTGTTTGCAGAACAGAAGGATTCAGGTTCTACTCTAGGATAAGGTATGTGTGCTTTCCCCTAAGATGAATTATATCAAAAAGTTAGATGATTGTGACAAGTGATTTTCTAAAGGTAAAAAATACATAGGAAACTAAAAAAGTGTTTCTTACTGACAGATCTCAAGAGCCATTTTCATTGAAAAATGATATCCGACTAAGGAGAGTGGAAATATGGCAAGACATTTCTTTCAGTGTGGATAGGTTATGTTATCCCATAACGTGTGGGGCGGGGGTGGCTCAGTCGGTAGCGCGCCAGGCTCGTAATCTGTAGTTCCCAGGTTCGAATCCCAGCTGGGTCAGCGTTGAGATTTATCTCCGCAAAATTCCCCGCCCTTCTCACGGTCAGTAGGGGACACCGATGGGCTTGGAAAGGCAGCCGTCCGTCGGATGAGACGTTAAGCCGTGGCTCCGGGTGCGGGAGAGCCATGCCCTGTGCACGTTAAAGAACACGCTGGATGTCCTTGACGGGAGGCTACCATCTGTCTCTCAACAGCTGCTCCAGTGGGTCCCCTCCCCCAATCTTCTCTGAGCCTTCGGGGTCCATGTGACCTGGCCATTTAGCCCATGGTGTGCAAAAAAGTGCCGCTCAGAGGTAAAACAACCCCAACCCATTCATGACACAACAGGTAATTTCAAGTCCTAATAGTGAGTGAAATAAGATGGATGAGGTTAAGGGTTGGATAAAAACGGTACTACCAACTGACATTATCCGATATTCTATCAATGGAATTTGAATATATATTTTTATAATATATTTTGAAATATTTTCAAAATCCATTGATAAAATATGGGATAATGTCAACAACATAACAGTAGCTTTTGCTGTTTATACTCATTCTAAACTTATTCAGATTTTTAGATTCAGTACACAAGTGTCTACAGAAATCACGGTTTTTAACAACGTTCGTTCAGTTTTAAAGAGCTACAAAGTTTAAATACACTGCTGGACATAAAAAATACTCCACCAGAAAGTATTTGTCGGAGCGCCATGCAAATAGGTGGGTATGTGTCGACAGTTAAGTTATGTAAATGAGTGCATTTGCGAACTAGTCACGTGATAAATGAGAGAGATAACAGAGGAAAACTGCTCGGCGTAGCAGTTAACAAGTTCAAGCACGGACTACTATTTAGGACCCTGCATTTGATGTGTCTATTATTCAGTATCAAAAATAAATGGTATTTCAGTTTTATTTATTGCCAGAGCTCCATCAGCCATCCATCTCTAACATGAATTTTTTAGGTAAATTCCCGTACTCTGCAGAGGATGGATGTTGCCCACTTCTCGCGGCGAGGACGCTGGAGTTGGTCTTTTGAGAAGTGCCCCCACCCCCCAACCCTTACTCCAATCTCAGCACATTCGGAAAGCATGAGATTGATCACGTAATCTACCGAGCGCGTTTTTTGTATCATCACTTTAATTCGCGATTAAAAAGAAGACCTTGTTTCCTTCTTACAATATCGGTTTTCTCTAAATTGTGTTCCCCAACCACCCTGAATACAAAAAATACAAATATTGGTAATACACTGAATAATACATTTATAACAAATGAATATCATAGTGATTGCAATAAATTACTTTTCTTTTGTATAACGATTTAATAAATTTAATTAAAATTTACTAATTATGTTAATTATTAAAATAGATATATCATTTCTGAAAAGTTAATGATAATTTTGAGTATATCAAAACAATTTTTTTAATGAAAGTGAGAAACAAAGAAAATTATTTTGGTGATTTGGCAGATTTCAATGAGAGCTGAAAGAGAAAACCCTTTGCAAAGAAATCGCAATTTCTTTCTTACGACACTGATTAAGAAATATAGAAATGAATTCTTGACTGCATTATCACTAAGTAATTTATTCTCATAAACAAGAGAAATACATTCATTTGCTTAATGAACTGAAATTAGAGCTGAAAAAAGTATTATTTAGCATTTTAATGATAAACATGTTAAATATATTCAGGCTGACAGACTTGAACTTAGTCAAAATCTCATCTTGGGTAATCAACCTTCTGACTCTGATATCTGATGGGAAATCATTATATTCATTCACTGTACTCAACCACTTGTAAATATTCAGTTATTTTCTTTATACTTTGACTAAAGAGATATCGTCTAATTCTATTTGTATTATATATTAAGAAACGCTTCACATGAAAGTTTCACTTTTTTTCTATATTGTCAAAATATTCATTAGGATCTTTGAATTAATTTACAACTCAAGCTTTCAGATTCAAAATGAAATGTATCAGAAATTTACTTCCGATGCAAATGATCTATATTGGCTAATTGTGTTCCTATCTTTTTCTTGACATTTAAAATTTCTCAATTTTATTCATGAAATATGTGCCAACACGTCATATTCACATAAAAAAAGACATTTATCCTGTACACATGGAATACAGATATTTCCCCTGATGCTCTAGCGTTAGAGTTACTCCTGTGATAATCGACTATTAGAAATCCATTTCTTGGAGTGATCATTTCCAGGTATTAGAAATCTGATTAATCGAAACAGAAAATGAGCGGAAAATAATATCAGTTTTTTAAAAATCTGATATTATAAAAAATAATATATTTAAAAATAAAATATTTAAAGAAATAATATATTTAAAGAAGAAAGGTAGGTGTTAATATCACACAATTCGATACTTTAATTGGAAATACTTTTTTAAAAGTAAATGATTAACAATAAATATATCAACATAAATAACATTAATATTAAACTTCATCGAAAACTATAAAAGGCAATACACATCATTAATCATAAGAAAAGAGCAATTAATATTATTTTACACACATTTATTCTGTCCGTAAGTTATTAATTTAGGATCTTTTCAATTTTTTAAAATATTGGAAACACTTACCTTTTTTAGCTGCCAAAAAAATTCATTAGCAACATAAATATAAACTTCATTGAAAATTATAAAGTATAATACAAAACATAACTCGGGATTACATGCATAATGAATGATGAATAACATAAAAAGATAGTTTTAAATAAATTATTTAAATTTAGAATTCTTTAATTCAAGATAAGAAGAAAACAATGTTTTTTAAAGATATCGATTATTTTTAAATTGTGTTCCCTAACCTCTACAAATACAAAATACTCATATATTGGTCATACACTGGAAATATTTTAAAATTACTAACAAGTAGTGAATTTCATAGTGATTGTAATATATCACATTTCTTTTGTATAAAAATTAAATTAAATTAATTGAAATTTGCAAATTATTTTAATTTTAGAAATAGATAATTTCTCAATAGTTAATAATAATTATTATGAATATTTGAAAAGATTTTTTAACTTTAAAGCGAGAAACAAACATTATTTTTTGTGATTTTGTAAAATTTAGTGGAAGGTGAAAGAATTTTGAATTTTTTTGTGTTGTTTTGTGTTGTTTTTCCTCTGAGCTGCACCTTTTTGCACACCATGGGCTAAATGGCCAGGTCACATGGACCCCGAAGGCTCAGAAAAGGTTGGGGGAGGGGACCCACTGGAACAGCTGTTGGGAGACAGATGGTAGCCTCCCGTCAAGGCCATCCAGCGTGTTCTTTAACGTGCACAGGGTATGGCTCTCCCGCACACGGAGCCACGGCTTAACGTCCCATCCAACGGACGGCGGCCTTTCCAAACCCATCGGTGTCCCCTACTGACCGTGGGCAGGGCGGGGAATTTTTGCGGAGATAAATCTCAACGCTGACCCAGCTGGGACTCGAACCTGGGAACTACAGATTACGAGCCTGGCGCGCTACCGACTGAGCCACCCCCGCCCCGAATTTTTTTTTTTTTTTTAAACGCTTTTTTAAAAGCAAATGACTAACAATAAATTATCAACATAAATACCATTAATATCAACTTCATCGGAAACCATGAAAGGCAATGCAGATAATTAATCTTACGTAACGAGCAATTCATATTTTACACCCACTTATTCGACTAGTAAGTTATAAACGTATAATATTTTCAAAATATTTCAAAAAGTAGAAAACTCACCTTTTTTTAGCTGCTGAAAAATCAAGCTCATTAACAACATAATTATAAACTTCATCGAAAATTATAAAATATAATGCAAAGTATAACTCGGGATTACATGCATAATGAATAATCAATAGCATAAAAAGATAGTTTTAAATAATATTATTTAAATTTAGAATTCTTTAATTCAAGATTAAAAGTAACACATTGTTCCCATTGAAATTTTCAATAGTAGTTGCTTTAAATATAATTTTTATTATAAAAGACGAATATAGACATTTGTTGACAAAATTATCTATTTTTAACTAAACACATTAACTTCATATAATATACAACTTTAATATTTTAATATAAAATATTTTTGTTAAGCTGTGGAAAAGAAAAATTTATTAACAGCTTAAAAACAACGTAATCGAAACAAAAATATAAAACAAATCATAATTATTTAGTAATACAACAGTAATAATATTACACAATAATATACATAATATTGCGATAAGCATATATTTGGAAATAATTTTGCTTAAATAGAAATATTTAAGTTTTGAATTTTAACACTGATAGTTAAAAAATAAGGCATATTCATATCGCTTACGTAAACTAAAAAAAACATTTAGAAAGCCAAAAAGAAAGCTAAATCAAAATGTTGTTTTATAATATGAATTTCATTTGAATCTGAAAGGCAATTATTGAAGGATCCATATTAATAATTAAAAAGTGCAAAATTATAACAATACACCCACCTTGACCCACAGTCCGCAGCACTTGACCTAAAAACACTTACCTTTGCGTTTCATTGCTGTAGAAAAACATTGTTAATACAACAACATATAACGAGGGTTCCCTGGAATCCACTCACAGACATCTGTTCCTAAAAGACATTAATTTTTTTTTCAAGTCGCAAAAAGTGACCGTATTATTTCGTTTCCTAAGGAAACGAAATTACGCCGACACTTTTCGCGGCTTGAACCATAGTTCAAGAGATGACCTGACGGAAAAGTGAGGGTGACCTCCGATACGAATAAATCATTTATGTAAATTCCAGCATGTGGAACAAAGGCGTTAAAACTGCACATTAACACGGCACGCACAACGAACGAGTGCAAACAAATTTGCATATCCGCACCATTCAACAGTTGATTTAACAGATGTCTGTTCAGTGGTACGCATATGCAAATTTGTATGTACTCATTCGCTGTGACAAGGTAAAGCTCAAAACTTGTAATTAATTTCTTGTGAGGAGCCGTAAGTTAGAAACTTAATAATTTGATAGGAACTTAGCGAGGTCCAAAGATTGCTACAGGACTGCGACGAATCCATTTTAGTACGGCTGACTTCAGCGTACGTTACGAGGCACGTTAGATTCAAGATCATCTATCAATCAAGGTGAGGAATGTAACGGAACGTTAGCACACGAACGGATGGCCTAGGACGGGGATGGCGGAACTTTTTAAAGTTGGTGTGCCAAAATTTCACAAATTAAGAGAACCTTTTTCTAGTTCGCCTGCCAACGTTACAAAAATAGTTTAAAACTTTATTTATTTGAGGTAAGATTGCACGAATTACTAAGAAAGTAAATATTACAATATATCAAATCTGAGAAAACATCTGATTATATTTAATAATTGTGTTATTTAAAACAAAACCATAAAGGAAAAAGATTTCAAAATTATACTATTCTTTGCAACAAAACAGTTCTATTTAAGATACTTAATTTGGTTTCTAAGCGGCAGGTTTTTATTTGAAATATGTTATCCGAAAGATCATTAAAACATTCAGGTGATGGCTACGACCACTGCTCAGTCAATCAAAGATTTTCCCATTACCAAATCCCTTATTGAAACAGCAGTGATCTTAGTCACTTGACTCCAAATATACAAAAACTTCATTACTTTAGCAAAAAAGGCTTAAATCTACTCAACAACAAAACTTTTTTTTCAAAATTATTTTTAAACTAAATATATAGTAACTGACTTGGAAAACCCCATTGTAGTCGACCATCGCCATGGTTGGGGTTTCAGATGGGGAACTGGGGATTCTACATGCGATGAATCTTCTCCATCAGTCCATCGCAGTGGTCGGGGTTTCAGATGGGAAAAGGGATGCTGCATCCGATGAATCTCCTCGGTCGGTGAGGGCGCGCCAACATCGGGCATTCGTTCACTCCCTTTACATGTGAAAACCCAACTGAAGAATATTATTTTTTTCATGCTTTCAAAACGACAAAAATGAAAGGGAACAATTGATCGGAACACGCAATAAGAAGCAAATTATTCGCTGAAGCAGAATTTTAAGACTGAAGGAAAAGTAATTGTAAACGTCACCCAAGTTTTGTAGCACATTGTTACGTTTGTCATTACGATTCGAATTGTTTTCAGTGGCTTCTGTGTAAGAAAATACGAAAATAAACTCATATTAAATAAAGTATTTAAGTTTACCTACATAAAATGTACCTATAAAATCGAATATAAGATACTTATAGAAGCTTTATGTAGCTTGTTCTAATTTTTTATACCACATAAGAACATTCACATAAAGACACATCCTCTGTTTTGGTAATTATTCACTTATCAGTTCAAGCTGGGCTGATTTTATCAATGGTGATTAGGTTCAGATATTTTTGCAATCCCGGAGCATGTCATTAAATTCCCCCCCCCCCTACTTCCAGAAAAGAGGCACCGATGGGCTTGGAAAGGCCGCCGTCCGTCGGATGGGACGTTAAGCCGTGGCTCCGTGTGTGGGAGAGCCATACCCTGTGCATGTTAAAGAACACACTGGACGGTCTTGACGGGAGGTTACCATCTGTCTCCCAACAGCTGTTCCAGTGGGTTCCCTCCCCCAACCTTCTCTGAGCCTTCGGGGTCCATGTGACCTGGCCATTTAGCCCATGGTGTGCAAAAAAGTACCGCTCTGAGGTAAAACAACCCACCACTGGTAAGTTCTTTTAGAGAATAAAAACATGAATTAAATAGATCTTTAAAAAAGAATTAGGAAAGTAATATTAGCACTTACTAACAAATTATGTAGTGCTGAAAGTGAATACAAAAATCCCAATGTTATTATGAAATATTCGAAATGAAAAAAAAAAATGTAAAACTTTTAGTAGAAGGAGCAAATTTTTCAATGTTGAAGTTTTTAAATGAAGTAGTAAAATTGTATACAATAAATGCAACATGATGCAAATGTATTAAGATTTGCATATTAAAGCAGAAAGAAGGTGTAATAGTATTACGTCAATGCATTATTCTCTCCTGCAGATAAGCTGTTAACTTTGCGGGACAACTGTTGGGTTGTTTTACCTCTGAGCGGCACTTTTTTGCACACCATGGGCTAAATGGCCAGGTCACATGGACCCCGAAGGCTCAGAGAAGGTTGGAGGAGGGGACCCACTGGAACAGCTGTTGGGAGACAGATGGTAGCCTCCCGTCAAGGCCATCCAGCCTGTTCTTTAACGTGCACAGGGTATGGCTCTCCCGCACACGGGGCCACGGCTTAACGTCCCATTCGACGGACGGCGGCCTTTCCAAGCACATCGGTGTCCCCTACTGACCGTGGGCAGGCGGGAATTTTGTGGAGATAAATCTCAACGCTGACCCAGCTGGGACTCGAACCTGGGAACTATAGATTACGAGCCTGCCGCGCTACCGACTGAGCCACCCCCGCCCCTGGACAACTGTACACAGAAAATATTTATTTGTAATTCTGTGAATACAGAGTCGTATCAGAATAATATGACCACCTACCATACATATACTATGGTAGGTGGTTAATTATTCTGATATGACTGTGTAAAGAAATGATAAAAAAAATAAGCAGATTATTGTATCGTGAACATTTCCATTTGATCCGAGCATTTTTCGATAATTTTATGGCATTTGTATTGGTACCACTGTCACGAGAAACATGATGATAATAATTAGCACATTCTCCAGTAAACTGTACACTTTATGAAGGATTTGAAATTCTTTTGTATCAAGCAATGCAGATTGAAGAAGTTGATACATGCGATATTCCTTAATCAATAATGTAGATCGACTGAAGATATTAAACAATTCTGAGTTGGGTTGTTTTACCTCTGAGCGGCACTCTTTTGCACACCATAGGCTAAATGGCCAGGTCACATGGACCCCGAAGGCTCAGAGAAGGTTGGGGGAGGGGACCCACTGGAACAGCTGTTGGGAGACAAATGGTAGCCTCCCGTCAAGGCCATCCAGCGTGTTCTTTAACGTGCACAGGGTATGGCTCTCCCGCACACGGGGCCACTGCTTAACGTCCCATCCGACGGACGGCGGCCTTTCCAAGCACATCGGTGTCCCCTACTGACCGTGGGCAGGGCGGGGAATTTTGTGGAGATAAATCTCAACGCTGACCCAGCTGGGACTGGAACCTGGGAACTACAGATTACGAGCCTGGCGCGCTACCGACTGAGCCACCCCCGCCCCTAAACAATTCTGATCCCGTGACAATAAGCATAGACACGTGTATGGAACACTTCGTCGTGACGTAAAAGTCATATTGTAGATATATTAATATATGCTATTTTAAAAGAATTGCACAATATTGCATAAATTTAACAAGTGATTTTAAGGTTTAATTCCACTACAAGCGACTATGAAACAAAACATGTAATAACAATGCCAGTCACGAAAATTGGCTTCATAAGTTAATTAAAGTCAGCAGTGGCGAAGTATCCATGGAAACAATGGTTCCCTTTCTTCGCCACTGCTGACTTTAATTAACAAGTTGGAAACAATGGTTCCCTTGAAATTCTCCTTAAAAACTAAGAAATATATACTTTAAATATATTTAAATGTTTTGACATAAATTTAAAAGTATTTTCATAACTTGAATGAGTTTATTCTAACATAAAGTTTACATTTATATAATATTCTTCATATTTTTCTGCTATATTATACCGTATAATTAACAGAAGCACCGATTTGCCAGGCTAGTCGAGCTCGAGTATATGAAGAACCTTGCTTCCTTGCTACTGCATTGGTTATCATATCTAACAGCGGAAATTACATTTTTCATATGAAATCCACAGAATTCAATGAGCAGAAATTTCTTTAGTTGGAAGCACTTTTCCCATTGCTTTGCAGCACCCCTAATATTTCACATCCTTCTTTCTAACCAGTAGAGACTGCTGGAGTCGTTGCTATTATCATCGATAATGTCGCCGTTTCACGAGGAGTCACCGAAGGTTAAGTGCAATTATCTTTTGAAAAAGGAGGTGGAATTCTTTTTTATTTTTCTACTTTCTCATTCCAAATTATATGAATTCCGTATATATTGCTAGTATTTCTCTATCGCTGATCGTATTCAAGTAAACGTAAAGTGTGTCCTTCCGAGAACCGATATCTCTCAGCCTAATTTCTCCGATTCATATTTGCTGAAGTGGTTTATAACTTCTTGACTATGTGTTACTGTTATCATTACCGTAACTAAAGACTGTTATTACTACTATAGGTATGATAGAAAATTTACAAATAATTAAAATATATTGTGAACACTATATTTTAATTATTGGAATATTTTCTATCATACTATATAGTGCAAATACTCTAATCATTCGTCGAGGTTAGTATGCTGTCAAAAGTATATCTTGTGACATATTTCATTCACATGAAGATCTTTTGATAAGTTTAATGTTTTTCGTTTTCTCATTTCAAATTATATGTCAAGCATATTAGAATATGCATGACAGTGAAAACAAAGTAAAAACAGAAGTTAATAAATTAATGATTATTTATTCATTTAAATTAGCAGATAACCCCGTCAACGTTTAGAAGGGTTGTTGTTGTTGGGCTGTTTTAACTCTGAGCGGCACTTTTTTGCACACAATGGGCTAAATGGCCAGGTCACATGGACCCCGAAGGCTCAGAGAAGGTTGGGGAAGGGGACCCACCGGAACAGCTGTTAGGAAGCAGATGATAGCCTCCCGTCAAGGCCATCCAGCGTGTTCTTTAACGTGCACAGGTTATGGCTCTCCCACACACGGGGCCACGGCTTAACGTCCCATCCGACGGACGGCGGCCTTTTCAAGCCCATCGGTGTCCCCTACTGACCGTGGGCAGGCGGGGAATTTTGCGGAAATAAATCTCGACGCTGACCCAGCTGGGACTCGAACCTGGGAACTACAGATTACGAGCCTGGCGCGCTACCGACTGAGCCACCCCCGCCCCTCGTTTAGAAGGGATGGAAATGCATATGTCATTCTGCAGTCTCAATATCGATCTCGAGTTTCCTATTACAGCTTTAGACACGAGAAAGGCGCTCTAAACTTCTTCAGTATCTCCGGTCCTATTAAAGATAGAGACTTGATTTTCGAATGCAATACTGAAAAAGTAGGATTTAGTATCAGGATACATAATACTGAACCAAGGAAACCCCGGAAAGCCCGTACTGAATCCAAAGAATCCCCGTACAGAAAATTTGGGACTGATCAGACAATTTTCTAAAAAGTTCTAGGTCCCCAAAATTTGATAAAAGTGTTTGAATTAACTGTAATATCACTAGCGCTGAAAGCAAACGACCGCCTTCATTGTTGACGCTGACCAACACTGACAACAAGGGACACATTCAATCTCTTATAAAATATGGCCATTTGCTATAGCTAGTTTTACAAAAAAGTTATTTCCCTTTTTTCGTCTGTTCGTTTGCAGGCACTTAGCTTCATTTTGTTATGAAATAAAACTCTTTTTTCATGGATTATAGATAAAAATAATGTATTGCAATTTGCATTATCGGATTCATCCATTAATATTACAGTTATTAGTGGGTATTCAAGTTGAAAAATTAATTGAAATTACAGTTATTAGTGGGTATTCAAGTCGCAAAAATATAAACTTCATTCTCCTTGAAAGCATTGCATATCGCTGAAGTGTTTTGTGTTCTTAATAATTACGTAGATGTCGTTACAAAATTAAAAAAATTGGCTAGATTTCATACATTCAGGAAAAATGATTTCAAGTAATGCAGGCCAGAGTGGAAGTTGAGAAATTAATCTCCCATTTGTAAGTTTTACATTAAATCATTATGTGATGATAAACTTTTCATTGATTAACTGTTTACCTGCGCGCTGGAAATATCCGAGTGATTTTAATGTATAAAACTTCAGCTCCTCATAATTTAAGAATTGCGTATTAATTTTAAGGTACATTTGGTGTTTGATATCTAAACGCATAACTATGCTTGCCGTAATTTTCAGTTTTGATTTCTTCTTTTCGTCGATAGCACAAACTATGGCAATAGTAAAAAAAGCCAAACGAGGTTTTGTGTGAATGAAAAAACCACATGATTCATAAAATTATGTGTATTTAAAGTTTTACAATTTCACCCATTTGCACATTTGCTTTTCATAGTTCGTTTTCCAAAATATAGGATGTTTATAAAGTAACTATCCATTTCTGTGAACAAATCTTTTAATAATTCTCTTTGTGTTACAAATGAATCAAAAACATGAAAACAATAAAACGTTAATACGATTGAACATGACCCCCTTGCATGTCAACACACAATTCCCAACGTTCAGTGGTAGAACGGTAAACCCTTTCCAAGATATTAGGTGTAATCATAGCCACTGCAGCTGTGATCCGTTCCTTAGAGTTGATTATAATGTATCTCATGCCACTGCAGCTGTGATCCGCTCCTTCAGTTAATTAAATAATGTATCTCATGCCACTGCAGCTGTGATCCGCTCCTTAGAGTTAATTAAATAATGTATCTCATGCCACTGCAGCTGTGATCCGCTCCTTCAGTTGATTAAATAATGTATCTCATGCCGCTGCAGCTGTGATCCGCTCCTTAGAGTTGATTAAATAATGTATCTCATGCCACTGCAGCTGTGATCCGCTCCTTCAGTTGATTAAATAATGTATCTCATACCACTGCAGCTGTGATCCGCTCCTTCAGTTGATTAAATAATGTATCTCATGCCACTGCAGCTGTGATCCGCTCCTTCAGTTGATTAAATAATGTATCTCATGCCACTGCAGCTGTGATCCGCTCCTTCAGTTGATTAAATAATGTATCTCATGCCACTGCAGCTGTGATCCGCTCCTTGGAGTTGATTAAATAATGTATCTCATGCCACTGCAGCTGTGATCCGCTCCTTCAGTTGATTAAATAATGTATCTCATGCCACTGCAGCTGTGATCCGCTCCTTCAGTTGATTAAATAATGTATCTCATGGCACTGCAGCTGTGATCCGCTTCTTAGAGTTGATTAAATAATGTATCTCATGCCACTGCAGCTGTGATCCGCTCCTTCAGTTTATTAAATAATGTATCTCATGCCACTGCAGCTGTGATCCGCTCCTTCAGTTGATTAAATAATGTATCTCATGCCACTGCAGCTGTGATCCGCTCCTTCAGTTGATTACATAATGTATCTCATGCCACTGCTCAGTTTCCAGTTCAGCCATAGCCTGCAAGAAATCGCACACACAAAAACGAACTCCTTTCTAAAATGAAAAGATGGAGACTGACTGCCCACTGTTCTGCTGTTACTTGTAACCACATCACAATGTGTTTCAACGTCCACGCACTGCTCTGTACTCTTTAGGTCGCTGTATTGCCACATATCTTGTATTTATATATGTTAATTGGAATTTTTCTCCAACTGTTTCCATTAAAACAATCTTGATCTGTTTGGTTTCATTGTACCATCACTTTCTTTATTCCTTCAATTCAAGTTTTTTTTTTTTGCCTACCTCTAACTTTTTTTCCTTCATCCATATGTTTGGCATGTCCATACCATCATAATTGTTCCCTCTCCTCACTTCAATAACAGTCTCTTCAACCTCCATTAAAGTAAGTATGTTGCCAATGCACGATTTTCTGCTATAAATCCCCATTGCACTTCTGGACAACTAAATTACATTTCCAGCTTGTTTCTTAAAATTCTACTTAAAAAGTCTTGTTAGGGGGTTAGTTATACAAATTTCTTTGTAATTGGAACAAATTTTCCTGTCTCTTTTTTTAAATATTGATGTTGTATTGAAGGAGAGCTATGCACCAATCCCCTGTGATGATGTATAATACCGGCCAGGCCTAGCACCTAATGTCCGACCCCGCCTTCTCGTGGTGCAGACCGTTAGTACCTTTTAAAAGAGACTCTCTTGTGGAAGTGAACGGAAGGGGAGGGCTGCCAGATTAGTGTGGCCTACTGATCTGGACAACTATGGCTACTTTTCTTTTTTTTTCTACCCTGCTGAGGAGTTGTCAACCACACAGAGTCCTGGTGCTGACCATGTAAACCCACTGGACAGATATATGGCTCTGAGCTTGATTATGGATCCTGATTTTGCTGCACTGGTGGGCTTCTGTGGAGGGATAATCTTCCTCTGTGTCTTCTGTTTGTTTGTGGGTTGACAGCCCCAAGTGAATAGACTCAGAGGATATGTTTATCAGCTGGTGGATAATCCTGAGCAGAGGTCATCGCAGGCACCTGAACTCTTTGCTTCTATTGGCATCGTCAAATTCTACATTGGAGGAAGTCTTCCAGTGTAGATGGTTTCAGCCTTTAGTGGTGGGGGAACGGGTCTTTGGCCCATGTCTGCGCTTTAGAGGGCTGTTTGATATTTTCGGCATTCCCTCTCTCAATAAACATAGTTTCATTAAACATCCCACTAACCATTTTCTCTCCATAGGTAGTTGGAATGTGAGGACTCTGCACAGAGCTTTTTCTCTTGATGTCCTCACACAAGAATTCCACCATTATAATTTAGATATTCTCGGCTTGTAAGAGACCAGATGGACAAATAAAGGTCAGATTCTTAAAAATAATCTTAAATTTTTCTTTTCAGGGAGGGACGACAATAAGCATCACCAAGGCGTGGGTCTGCTTCTCAGCAGACACGTTAGTGATGCTCTTCTAGGATAGGAGTGCATTAATGAAAGGTTTCTTACAGCAAAATTTCAGACAAGCGTTAAAGACTTGAATGTTATCTGTTGTTATGCCCCCACTGAGGATGCCGATGAGGATGAGAAGGATAGGTTTTACGGACAACTTCAGAATATTTTGAATCCTGTCAAGAAAGGATATATCACTCTTGTTCTGGGTGACTTCAGTGCCAAAGTTGGTACTGACTCTGACCTTTGGGGAGGGGTGATAGGCCCTTTTGGTATTGGTAGCTGCAATGGCAATGGGCAACGTCTCCTACAGGTAAGTAAACTCAATGGATTCAGAATAACTAACACTTATTACAAACACCGCGACATACATAAGTACACATTGGTTTCACCCGATGGGCTGCATAAGAATATGATTGATTATATATTAATTAACAGCAAATGGGCTAGTTCTGTTAGGAATACCATGTCATATAGGGGAGCTGAAATTGGATCTGACCATTATCTTGTTAAAAGTGTCTTGCGACTTAACTTAAACAGTGTTGTGCTAGGGTTAAAAAATTTACTTTTAATACTGAAGCTCTGAAAGACCCAGTTATAGCCAAAGCTTACCATGATAGGTTACTTAGTCATTATGACAGTCATGGTTTGCTTACTACTGAAGTTGAGGAAGAATGGGACCATTTTAAAGAGGCTTTTTTGGACACTAAGAGTACAGTCGCTCAAAAAAGTATCCGAACACTATGGTTAATTACAGAATTCAGAAAAAATATCTCGCAACGATTTTTTTAGAAATTAGTGATCTGGCAACCTTCGTGTCACGTGACACGAACGTTGTCAGATCACTAATTTCTAAAAAATTCGTTGCCAGATATTTTTTCTGAATTTTGTAAACAACCATGGTGTTCGGATACTTTTTTGAGCGACTGTACCGTTTTAGGAAAAAAGGAGCAGAAGAGACAGAATTATCTGAGTGATAAGGCACTTGAGCTT
>JAWZYU010000010.1:22744600-22957534 GCA_038380435.1 Ryuthela nishihirai
CTTGCTTATGCTTTTAAATGAATCGTGTGCACCCATTGTTAATTTTTGTCTTTTGTTCTAATTTTGACTTTGGTTTTATACTCATTGTATCTTGTTATGCACTTTTCTTTATTGTAGTGTCTTTTCTTATTTTGTTCCTTTACTCTTCTTTGTGTGTTGCATTTAACTTTGGTTGTGGTCCTCTCTCTTTTATTTAGCTCATTTGGTGCAGCATAGCCATTGTTTCTCTTGTGCCATAAAACAGCAATCAACCAACCATCATCCAAAAACAATTAGTTGAAAATTTTTCCCTCTTTTCTCCTCTTTGCCTTACTCTTTCCTCTCTAGCCATATAGGTTCTTGATAAACAAGTTCAAGTTTGCTTTGTTGGAAGCATGGTAGAACATGAATAATATAATGTGCAACTGAGCTGTCAAAATGTATTTTAATGATGAAAATTAAATGTATTAATATCATTTTTGATTTTTATAATGGTTTAAAATGTGCAAGCAGCTGCTTGAAGGGGTATTTAAAAATTTTAAGAGTTTAAAAATGTGTTGTTTTGCCAGAGAAAGGTAAGCAGTACCATCTTGTTCAAACAGTTGTCCTTAGATCCATTTCTTCACTTTCTGTGATCCCTTGGAGTCCTTGTGACCTGGCTGTTTTGCTATTGTGTACAACAAGATATGCTGCTCAGAGATAAAACTACCCAACATTACACCCATTTGTAATCACCTCATATATAGCAAAGAAAATACAAAAAGAGTGTAAAAAATAAGGTACATTTTATATTTAGTCTAATTCTCTATTTCATCAGAGCCAGAACAGAATTTTTTGGGACCTTAATGAGTATATTTTTTGGTTCCCTAATATTCTTTATTTTCACAACATTTGTTGAAGAGTAATAAAATTCAATAAAATTATTGTGTTCCCTCAAATGTTGGAGCCCAATGCAAAGGCACTGTTTGCACTCACACTTCGCTCATCTTATTTCACCCCTCTGTGTGAGCTGTCTCTGGTGAGGGGACCATCCTATAAAGGTTCTGCTTGTTCAGGTACCTTCATAGGGTCCTAAATGCTAACCCACATGTTTGCCTTGCATGGAGACCTGTGTCCCTGGAAAGGAGAATCCTGGTAGTTGCTCGGGGGTCCTAGTTTCCTCTCCCCTATATCAGAAATTCATTTTTAAAATGAGCACCTGGTGTCAATTTTCTTCAACATTGAAAAAGCATATGACATGACTTGGAGATTCGACATTCTTTGTGACTTCCATGTCTTTAGCTTGAGAGGTCTCATGCCAATCTTCATCTCCAACTTCTTATCGTCATGTTCTTTTTGTGTCTGTGTTGGCAACACTCTGTTGCAGCCTTACCCCCAAGAACAGGGAGTGCCACAAGGCTGCATCTTGAGTGTAACTATTTTTGCTTCAAGATTAATTCTATTACTAGACAACTTCCTTCAACTGTATGCAATGTTGATGATTTTAGAATCTTTTGCTCATCATCTAGCATGAGGGTCATTGAACGATAACTGCAAACTGCCCTGAACAATCTCTTGGTTTGGGCGACGGCCAATGGGTTTTGGTTCTCCACACAGAAGACTGCTTGCATGCACTTTTGCCACAAGCATAATCTTCATGTAGACCCTGAGTTGCAGCTTGAGGGTAACATCATTCGAGTTTTGGTGAAAACAAAGTTTCTTAGTCTCATCTTTGACCAGAAATTGATCTTTTTACCTTGCATCCAACATCTCAGGTCCAAGTGCACATGGTCACTGAACATCCTCAAGGCCCTCTTAGGGGGTGGACCAATGTTCTTGCTCTGCCTCTACATTGCACTTGTCCAGTTGAAACTGGACTATGATTCCAGGTATACAAATCCACCCAGGATTTGGGGTGAGACTGCTGACTCCCTCCACCATCAGTGCTCTGTATTTGCACTGGGGCCTTCCGCACCTAACCAGTCCAGCATCTTTGAGAGCGACAAACCATTTTTATCTCTTCTCTGTCAGTAGTTGTCCCTTCAATATGTAAAGCATCTCCCACTTGGGACTGCATTTGCAGTCCCAAGTGGGAGATGCTTTACATATGGGTGGGACATACAGTGGGGATACTGTTTTATCCATTTGTCCTTTTGGGTTGTGTATCTGAGGCTACCTCAGTGACGTTAACACCAGTGTTGATAGTATCATCTTGCTGTTTTCCCTTCCTGTGACGTTTCTCCTTGCAGGATGAGGAATGCCTTTACACCAGACTATGTGTACCGGCAATTCTTTGCCAGCCACTGTGCTGAATACCCAGACTTCTTGCCTGTCTTCATATGGCTCGAAGTCTGGCATGTCAGTGGGATCTGCCATGGTCTGCTGTCATGTAATCATTGCTGACCAGATCCCACAGCAGTGTTCTATCTTCACTGGAGAGTTGTGCTCTATCAGCCTTGCCTTGGAACCATGTGGCAACTAAGCATCATTGTCTGTGTGTGCTTTACACACTCTCTTAGCTCGCTACAGGCTTTGATCTCAGTGAGGCATTGGCCATACCCTGTTCTTTCTGAGATCCACAGCAGTCCTATCATCTGACAGCCACTATGAACATCCTTTTCTTTTGGATGCCCGGTCATGTTGGTATCAGGGGCAATGACTTGGCAGATGCTGCTGCCAGGTCAGCAACACCCTTGTCCAGCTCTCTATTGCTGGTTCCTTATTTGGATTTTCAGCAGTGTTTTACCATCAAGTTCCTGGCACAGTGGTAGAGATCTTGGGCAGAGTAGATTATGAACAAGCTCTTTGAGATCAAACCTATTATCAAACCATGGCAAATTATGTTTCTGCAGGAATCGCAAGGAGGAAGTTGTACTTGCTCGGTTGCACTTAGATCATTTGTTTCTTACTTATTCATTTCTTCTATGGGTGGATGACAAACCTAAGTCTGAGTTTTCTGATACTGTTTTATCCATAAAACATATTTTAATAGATTGTCCTGCTCTTACTTTTGAACACCATGTTCATTTTACCTTCAATGATTTTAGATCCAAGCCTCTTGCACTCAGACATCTTTTATCTGATGATTCACTTTTACCAATTATTTTTGCTTTTTTACATTATATAGGTTATTTTACTTGACTGTAATCTAAATATATCTTATATATTTCACCTAGGCTTTTTACAACTGGGTTACTTTTACCTGATGTTTATACTTATGTTACTGTTTATGTATATATATTTTTTATAGTTGATTTACCCTTTTATGACTTTTGTATCTTTTCCTTTGTAGTTTTTAACTTTTGGTTGAGGGTCTATGCCTTTTAGTCTTTTTAATCTTATGTTTCTCACATTATAACCTTAGATGCTAATGTGCTATAAACCTAACCAATAATTGATAATCTCAGTGTTACCTGTTGACGTTTAAATGTCTATAAATCAATAAATGTTTTTGTGGACAAAATTTCACTGGCATACGGGATTCAAACCCACATCTCTCGAGAAACTTGGCAGAGTATTCTAACCTGTTGAACTAAAGCCAGCTCAGTCTTTTTGCCACTAATAATGACTATCACTCTTCCCGTGAATTTTGGTTGTTTTTTTTGTTATCTATGATCTTGGGTGGCAACTATTTTTTTTTAGTGCTCTAAGTAAGATAGAAATAAATGATGAAGTCACATCATACTATTTAGCATTATTAACAATTTAAACACTAATTGATAATATTAGCATTCACATTTAAATGTCTATAAATCAATAATAGTTTTTGTGGAAAAAATTATTTTAATTTTGTGACAACAGAAATAATTATATTTGTTAAATATGATTCTGTTAACATTTCAAAATTATAGCTATTTTTTTCTTACTCCTCTTATTTCATATTTTTCCTTTTTTCATATTGTTCATATGTGATGATTAGCATAATTAGAATGAAATTTTTCTATAAAGTCATTGCAAACTTATACTATATAATGATTTCATAACATATTTTTAATGATTTTAGTTTTAATGTAACATATTTAAAGTATTGCTTATTATGGGATTTTTGCAGAACAAGGAGAATTTTTAGCTTTGGATCTTGGTGGCACTAATTTCCGTGTTATCTTGTTAAAATTGGAACCAGGCACACCTGTAGATGCTGAGGTTAAATATTATACTGTGCCAGAACCATTACGACTAGGTGAGGGAGAAAAAGTAAGTGGTTAACATAATATACAAGACATATATTTCAAAGTTACCAGGGATATAAATGTAATAAACAAGTGTTAGTATAAATACAGCAGATGTTGAAAAATGTTCACCACCTTTTAGAAGATAAGCCTCCACCCTTTTTACAGTGTTTCTTGCAACTTTTTGAAGAATTTTCAGTGCCAGCAACAATCTTTTCAATATGTTTCAGTTCCTGCAGACTTCATGGTTATTGTGCTAGACTCTAAAAATATCATAACAGAAGGAAAGTCAGTTGGTGTGAGTGAGGTCTTGGGGATCATGGTATCCAAAGGCCATTCCTGACAATGCACTCACCAAAGAAGTCCTGCAAGAAAGCCATTGTTGTGTTTACAGTATGGGTGGTCACTCCATCAAGCTGAAACTATTATAGTTATTAGAAGAGAAATTTAATACACCAAAAACAAAGTATTATATATTTACTTATGTAGTCATTGTAGGTGACCTATAGAGTGTTCTTCGCCATGGCATGCAGTTCCCTTCAGAGTGGTCATTCTGAAACAGTCTGTTGTAGGCCTGCATTGACTGACTGGAGCAATTCCTTCCTCGTAGCAAAGTGGTTTACCCTAACAATGTGTGACACACTGCGGCGGTCCCTATTGGTGAACATAGTCTTTCTGCCACAGTTGTGCCGTCGATTAGTGGTGGACTGCGATGTACACCACTGCTGGAAGTACTTTGGACAGTACATTTCGATACACCTGCAAAGGCAGCAACTTCTACAAAGGCTACACTATGCCCTTTGGTTTGGCCAAATGCAATAACACCTTTTTGCCACTCATTCACATCTTTGGTGCAACCCATGTTTCACAGAGTGACTAACAACACGTGGCACACAACCACTTCTTATCATTATATGAATCCTGTGGCGCATGGCACAGGTATTTGTAGGGCGTGTTTATTACTGGTGTGCCCTGTGTTGCTGTTGAACAGACATAACCCTCTTACGGTGGGAGAGGACTAATTTTTTGTCTGTGAGCTTATATCTCACATCTAAGGAAAATTCTGCTGTTTTCTCTGCATATTGGTACATCTTATTATTCCATGAAAATATATGGAAACTTTTTCATTCATACCACTAAAATTCATACATAAAAATATGTTTTATATATGAATAATAACTACCAATCTCATTCTAATGAAATTTTGCCATATATGTTTGAGAAAATTAACTGCTCACAGAAAATGTTCTATAGAAGTTTTACTCTCTATATGCTCTTTTAATTCCAGTTATTTGATTTCCTTGCATTATGCATTTTTGATTTTATGAATGAAAAGCAGTTACTTGGGAAACTACTTCCTCTTGGTGAGTGCAGTAACAGTTTTACATAAAAATTTGTTTTGAAGTTTATGCTTCTATTTTTATTTGTTTATATAGTGTAAAAATACAATATATATAATATACTGTATTGCATGTAATATATATCTATCTCCCAGTGCATAACACAACAAAAGTAAAAAAACCAATAAACTTTCAATATGTCTATCATTTGAGAAATATTTATGCAAATGAATCCACAACTCATCATTGATTTACAAGTATTTAATCACTATTAAACCATTTAAGTAACAGGATGAAGATGCTTAACTCTGAATTCATACAAATGAATATTTTTTTTTTGTTAAAGCTTAAAATTTTCTTTTAAAAGCTTTAAAGCAACATATGTGAAAACAGTATTCCTAAAATGATGATAACATTAGGTCTAAACTTTAGAGAAATGATATGTTTTATTAACCCTTCTAGTGTCCAGCCTGAAAAACTGGTTTACATTCAGAGACCCAGCTATGTTTTTTTAGTATGATCAGCCAAAAACGAATTTTTAATTTTTTTGTCAAATTAACTACTGAAAGGAATTATGGCATGCTATATGCCAAAGTAATCAGCATTTGATTCTAAATTGTCTGAAAAATAAAATATTTTATAAAGTTTTTTTAATAAGGCTTTTATTGAGGCATGTAGTAAAAAATTCATCTGGCAATGCAAATAAAAATTTATGTAAAAAACTAATAGAGAGAAATGATTATAATACACATAAATAGAAAGGTTATTTATTTCTGAATAAAAAAAAATATTTACTTGAAGCAAGAAAATTACTCTTTTTTTTTGTAATTTTTTTCTCAGTACCATACTTTAAGAAACTTCCAGGCATTTTGCCAAACATTCTGAGGTCATATGAACAAGTCAATTTTAAAATTGAAAACAAAAAAAACTCAACCAAAATAGGTCATGTTATATACCAAATTAAACATAATTTAATTCTGAATTTTATGAAAATAAAAAGTTTAAACAAATTTATAAACATTGATGTGGTATAGTGAAAAAATATATCAGACAATGCAATTAAGGCTCGATTTTAGAAAACCCGAAGAATAAAAACAATTAAATTATATATTAACTGAAAGAAAATTTCTTTCCAAATACTATAATATTTATCTGAAACATGACTTTTATTTCTTTTAATGATTCTTTTCAGTATGGTATATTTTAAAACATAGGCCAACGTTATGCGAGGCGACTTGGACTGCTCACATTAATGGGATTTTCTGTCCTGTTTATGAAATGGAGGAACACTTTCTTGACTGATTTTTTCTTGGGTGTTAAATGTTTGGAATTTTGGCTAATGCTGAAAAGTTAGTGCACCAGAGAAAAAAAAAAGATTGTTTATATCATCAGAGTGGCCCAGCCAAGATGTTGAGAGGGGGGGGGGGGGGGGGGGGGGGGCAAAATCTTTTTAAAACATTCAATATAAGCTTAAAAACTTGTAATTAAAAAAAATAAAATTTTGGCCTCCCTCTCAGTGTTGAGGGGGTTGAAAACACTTGCTGAAATCGCCCTCTCATATGATTGATTGGTTGGTTGTTTTGCCTCTGAGTAGCACTTTTTTGCACACAATGGGCTAAATGGCCAGGTCATAAGGACCCTGAAGGCTCAGAGAAGGTTGGAGGAAGGGAACACACTGGAACAGCTGTTGGGAGACAGGTGGTAGTCTCCCGTCAAGGCCATCCAGTGTGTTCTCTAACGTGCACAGGGTATGGCTCTCCTGCGCACAGGGCCAAGGCTTAGCATACTGTCTGATGGACAGCAGTCTTTCCAAGCCCATCAGTGTCCCCTACTGACTGAGGGCAGGGAGTTTTGTGGAAATAAATCTCAATGCTGACCCAGCTGGGACTAGAACCTGGGAACTGCAGATTACAAGCATGGTGTGTTACTGACTGAGCCGCCCCCTCCCTCTCATATGAAGACTGATTTCCATGTCAGAGAAGTCCTTTTTTGGTTTATGTGTCTGAACCTCACTCATTTTCATGAAACGATACAAGATCAAAGTTTTTTGTTGGAAATGAAGCAAAAGTAAAAGAAAATTTGAAATATAACTAATACAATGTTTAATAAAATATTCCCAACAACTTCTAAGCTGGCCATCTAATGTAGCATAACTCCAAAATATTGATGATAGATCAACTGACCAAAAGATCAATAATTTACCAAATAAATCTACAGAAATGAAAACTAAGGTTTTAATTTAAAAAATGGAAGTAAAATACTAATTTTGCAAAGGGAAATGTGTGGGGACGAAAACCCAAAAGTGTGGGGACGAAGTATTTGGACTTAAATCAACCATGCAAACAAGTACAATGCAGCCATTTAGCAGATGGATCTCTCCACTCTTACACAGGTGAGCAAGCAATTAGAACACCTGTGACTTCCTCTCCTATGATGCTGTTCGCTGCATTTGTCTTGAAGAAGCTCTGCCTATAAAGGCTTCTTTTTTAGTTATAGTTTTGATGTGAGGAGTGGGAACAATGGATAGAATGCTGGGATAAATGATACAATGATAAAAATAATTCTAGGAATAGTGAAATAGGTTTAAAGCAGAAAAGAATGTAAAACAGAGGTATGTATTTGTAATTACTTCCAAAATCTTCCGTTTTTAAATATAGCAGTTTTTTGTTAATTTTCAGGAGATTTTCGAAACTTTAGAGGGAAATTTGTTGATAATAATTCAAATCAAACTTGTGAGCTTAAATCAGAGGGTTGTTAAGCATAGAGTAATGTTAACAAACAAATTGGCAATATTGTATAGCATTTCTAAGAAATGGCAATCAGATGGCTTTAATTCACATGGCAGGATGAGTTTTTATATTGAATGTTTTAACAAATCATTTATATTGTAGTAAAAATTTCACTGACATATGGGACTTGAACCTGTATCTCTCCAAAAACATGCCAGAGTATTCTATGTTTGAGTATCATGTTTCTGGAGAGATATCCCATACGTCAGCAAATTTTTTTCCACAAAATATTTATTAATATACTGACTTAAAAAGTCAACAGGTAATACTGTGATTGTCATCTATATTTATATTGTAGTTTAATAAAATATGCATGAAATGAAAAAAAGGAAAAATTATTTTTCAAGCTTATGTTACGTATTTCAATAAAAAATAGAATAAAAGTAAGAAAATTTAAAATGGAAATTTTTGTTTTTAAAAAAAATGTTTTTTTTTTTGTTGCACTAAAAATAAAAATAGACATCTTGGGCCTGTCATTTTGGATTCTGTCAACCTCCACATTGCATTAAACCCTGGAAGGGTTAAGCCAGTTATCTTTATAATTTAACTCAATTGATACAAATGAATATTTAGAACTTGAGTGAGTGCATTCTAATTTTTTTTGTTGGAATTATTTCTGTGTACAAATTCCTACATTCTGGTAACCATCAGTTGTTGGTTGTTAAGCTTGATTACCTTAGTCTTGTCTGCATCTGAAGATGTGTAGATTGAATATTATATAGTAGGATGATGTTTGTAAATGTAGACAGTATCTTTTTGGCACTAAGACTGTAAGTTTTCCATATGGCTCTTTTAAGTAACACATAGGACAGATACATCAAGATGCTACTATAACTTTGTACAGACTTTCTCATAGAATAATATATTCCCAAAAGAAAGTTAATATTTTATGATTGCTGTAACACAGTGCTCACATACGATTTGGGCAATATGTTTTTAAAAAGTAATGT
Organism: Ryuthela nishihirai; assembly: GCA_038380435.1. Lineage (NCBI taxonomy): Eukaryota > Metazoa > Arthropoda > Arachnida > Araneae > Heptathelidae > Ryuthela > Ryuthela nishihirai. The sequence goes on from JAWZYU010000010.1 coordinate 22,753,807, forward strand.
GTTAGCAGAAAAAATACTTCACTGTACAAAAATGTTTGCATTATACTTTTTTTGTATTTTGTAAAATAACCTGTATGAAGAATAAATTAGTTATAACTAAAAGTGAGATTAAAATCTCAATGTGCTTTTCTAAAAAATTAAAATCTGAGTGCAATTTAGAGAAAGAAATACCAGAATTGTTCATAGGAACTAAAAATTCTTAGTAAAATCATTACAAATGCTAAGGCCAATTTGAGAGCAATTACTAAACACTGATTAAAGAGTTAAAATTATCAAAAGAAATTAAATATTAATTTTTAGCTCATTTAATAAAAATGGATTTAAAAGTTCATAACACTAACAAAAAGTTAAAATAAATTTATCAGATTAAACAGTAATCAAAATTAATAGTGTTGAAGTTGGATTGCCCCACACTTTGGATATCATCTGTTGTATTGCCAAATAACTAATGAAAGAAATTATGGCATGTTTATATGCCAAATTAATTAGGATTTAATTCTAGATTTTCTGAAAATAAATATTTTACAAAAAAGATGACTAATATTAATAGGACATTTTTTAGATTCACTTAGTAAAAAAATGAATATGGCAACGCAAATAAAAATTTATTTGCAAAAAAAAACAACTAAATGATAGAAATGATTATAATGCATATGAATAGAAAAACTATTTATTTCTGAATGACAAAAATTGGAACTATAACTAAGAAAAATAAGCCTTCATAGCCAGAACTTCAAGACTGGCTGTAGCACAGAGTGACACAGGAGAGGAGTGGTGAACTTTCATAGATTTTATTCTTAAACTTATATTAAATAAGTGTTATCTGATATCAGTTCAGGATTCCCATCCAATACCTGCTTCAAATGTTCTATAATCATGTTGCTATTTGTAATGCTCCAAAAGTATGTTAAATTCTTCACTTTGGACCTTGTTACTGATCCAAGTTATATTAAATTTCCAGATAACTTTGGGCACTAGGCAATTAATCTTGCCAAATAAAGTTAAATAAGGGTTTGCTAAGTATATTATGCATTACTTAGTCAATAAAAAATAAATTGAAAAAGATTGTAAATTATTAAAGTTTAAACTAATCAGAATCAATCCTGCTCAAGAGAAAAAAAAATGGAAAAGTCAAAACTATTTCATAAAACAAATAAAGTTTATCTCCAAAAAATCAAGACTCACCAAGTGAAACTTTTTCTGCATCAAAATATCTGAGCAACTAAGAGCTCACTCAAAACATCTCCATCTACACTTGACTTTACCCTCTAACTTACATTCTGATAACTAAATACAAAACTGCTTACTCTGTGACCTATTGTCACTTATTATACACATGGTGTGCAACTGATGTGTGTGTGTTGCACACTGGGAAAGAATATTTGCATAATATGATCACACTAGCTTTAGTGCAAGATGGGGCATGTCTCATGTGCATTAGCGGCTGTCGATCAAAAATTGGAGTTGTGCATGTGTAACTCCTTTTGCGGTCTTTGGCAAGGAAAAGTGATGATGATGATGATGAGGCCAACTGAAGATAAATCCCAAAAATAATAAATATAATGTAAATAAAGTAAAAACTGGTTAAGAAAAAGTGAATGGGTGAACCTCACATGTTCATGATAGCTAACAATGATTTGAATAATACTTTGCGTATTAGTAGTTTAACCAAATACTCATTGTAGTTTAAAAATTATAAACATAACTTAATTCTGAAATTTATGAAAATAAAAAAATATTAAAATTAATATGTTTCTAAATTTGTTAAGACTTTTGAACTATGCAATTATAGCTCTATTAAATATTATTTATTATAAGTTTAAGAATAAAATCCATGACAGAATTTGAAATGAGAGGCCCAAGATGTGCATGTTCATTTTTAGTACAATAAAAAAAAATTCGATTTTTAAAAAAATAAAAATTGCCATTTGAAAATTTTCTTATGTACATCTTATAAAATACATAATGTTAGCTTCAAAAATAATATTTTCTTTTTTTCAATTTGATGCATATTAAACTGCAATGAGTATTTTATTAAACTACTATTGAGCAAAGTATTATTCAAATCCTTGTTGCCTATCATGGGCAATATCAACATGATTGCACAATGTTTGACATGAGCAATTATTAGATGGCAATCCTGAATTGATATCAGACAACTTTTATTTCACATAAAAATATCAACACTTATTTAACACATATATATATATCAACACTAATTTAATATTATTTAATGCAAGTTTAAGAATAAAATTCATGAAAGTTCACCAAATAGTTATGTATGTTCAATGTACAATCTTAATTTTTTTAATCAATTAAAATTTCCCCTTTTATTAGCAGTTTTAATATTTGAATTTTATTACCTTATTGTCTCAAAATTCAACGTTTTAAATATGTAACTTTATTTCAGGTTTCTGTTTTTCTTTTCCTATGGTGCAAAAGGCTCTTGACATAGGAATCCTTGTTACATGGACAAAAAGCTTTAATTGCCCTGGTGTAGTTGGCAAGGATGCTGTGAAGATGCTAAGGGATGCTATCAGCAGAAGAGGAGTAATTATTAATGAAAATTGTCTTTATTTTTTTCCCAAATACAACCTTTTTATTAGTACTTATTACCAAGTACTTATTTATGTATTTAGTACTTATTCCCAAGTTAGTGTTATATAGGCTTTTAATTTCTTTATTGTCTTAATTTATATCTCTTGAAACATTTCAATATTTAGTAGTGATGTATTTTAACTGGATGAGGTATTTCAGCAGTTAATATGCTTGACATATTATGCAGAAGTCTTGGGATCAGCCAAATGACTAAAAATTAAATTTTCTGCTTCTCTTTGCCATTTATCTTACATTACTATAAGTGTTGTAAATGTTAGCTATTTCTTATTCTTAAAATAGAAAGTTTATTTACCAGTGCGATATATTCTCCATTGCTATTACAATATACAGGACCAAAAAATGTTATAGCTGGAGCCCAAATACACTGGTTTCCATAAATTAAGGAAAATCCCTATGTTAAGTCAATGGGAAGCTAACGTCAAAGATCTATAACTTCTAAAATAAGTTTTTTGGTTTGAAAAATGTGATTGCAGATAAAGATATCAATAAAATAAATCAATATCTCGATTTTCAACAATATTGGTTCAGTATTTAATGAGTTATGGAAGTTTGAATATTTAACAGCAGCAATGCCAGTCTTAAGAAACTTATGCAAAATTGAAGAATATTGAATACAAACTTATTTTATTAAACATTTTGGTACAATACTTATTACTAAGTCTTAATTAACTTCTGAAGTCAATTTTTGTGGCTGGCATTGTCATCACTAAATATTCAGACGTTCATCAACCACTATGCCAGTTAAGGCATAGTGTTAAGGCACTTTAGTTCCAGAAAGAAAATTACATCTGTTCCATATCATCCATAAGAGTTTACTTTCTTGGTCTCATCAAAATCCTCTGTCAGAGTTATATATTACACTTAATTTTTGATCAGGTTTTAAATTTAGCTACAAGAAAAATGTTCCACTATTGTAGTTATATTCAAATAAAACATCAGTAGCATTCTTCCTAAATACTAATGCTACACCATGCCTATCCAATCATCATTACAGCAGGAATAGAAATCTATTTAGATGTATAGAAGAGAAGAAAAAAAAACTATTTTGTTGAATGCTAAAAACACCCATTTTACACTTCTTGAAGTTATTAAAATAGTAGCCTTTATTAAGCATCCTCTCATTGTTTGACACTGTATTTTGAATGTAATATTCTGTTTACTATTTTTATACATTTATGTAGACATGTAAAACATAAAGTTCAATAAAGAACAAGAATTTAATTGCTTAACCAACTAATATTGTGAACACACTTATCACTATCACAAGTCCTCACAGACTTTCAATGTGTATGTTTGGTTTCGAAGATGAACATCACAGTATTTCACCCACAGCAATGCTATGCATGGGGACAGGGGATGGGGGTTAATTCAGTGTGTAGTGGGCCAGGCTTGTAATCTGCAGTTCACAGGTTCAAGCCCCACTTGTGCCAGCATTGAGATCTATATCTGCTGAACCTCACTCTGCCCTCAGTCACAAAGAGGGACACTGATGGGCTTGGAAATGCTACTGTTTGTTGGATGGGATGTTAAGCCCTGGCACCATGTGCAGGAGAGGCATACTCTATGCACATTAAAGAACTCACTGGATGGCTTGATGGGAGACTCTTCTGTCAGGAATACATTCAGTAAGTAAGTATGTTTAGTAGGGTAATGCCTGTAGTACCGGGGCTGTTTTCACAGGCTTAATATGATTTTTCTTGAATCTGAAAATGACCTTTTAGCCATAATATCATATATATATATATAAAAAAAAACACCCTTGGAAAAACATGATATTTTGCTCAAAAATTTGCCCTTAGAGTTATAAAATAAATTTGATAGTTTATTTGAATTATAAAGGCATTTCAAATCCTATAGGCATTTGAAATAAAATTTTATGTAATGGTATTGTACCAGAAAAAACTTTTTTTTGCCTTTATGAGGTTAATAACACGAAGTTGTCTAGGAAGAAGGATAAATTGAAGAGATTTTGTTGATGTATTTGTTCAACTATCAAAGAAGATATCACTCTGAATTTAACGTCAATCAGTTTTAGGGGAAAAATTATCTTGAGCTGGGTGGGATACAAACCTACGACTACCTGATAGGTTTGTATCCCACCAGTCTACCTCTCAGGCACTCTGACTACTGAGTTACCTGCCTCTGATAAAGATCTCTAATTGACGTTATGAACTTTCTACCAATAGTACACAATTCTCTGTGTGTCATGAAAGTATTGTCCCAGCTGCTCTCAACCTCAAGAAACAATGACGGGCATGCCATGAAGATAGCAAGTATATTCTGAGTATACAGTTGAATAAATTGAAGAGATTTTTCATGTATTTGTTCAACTATCAATTCAGTTATTTTCTTTCAATTATATATTCTTTGTTCAATTATCTTAGGATGTTAAAGTTGAAGTAGTTGCTGTAGTAAATGATACAACCGGAACTTTGATGAAAGGAGCCTATTTAGATCACAGATGTGCAATAGGTCTTATTTTGGGTATGTTTTTTTTTTATAAAAACAACTTTATGTAAAAATAATAATTATAACAATTATTAATTTCAATCTTTTTAAAATTTTGACTTACAAATAGAAAAAAATGTATGCAGCAGATTCAATAAATTGAAACACCGAAGTGCATAAATAGAAAATTTAATGTGTATTAATGTAAACTTGCATATAAGAAAAAATAAGCAAAAATTTTTTTTCTTTGTAGTGAATTTAACAAACGTCACATTATATTTGGTATTAACCTAAGTAAAAACATGATGTATACATAAGTAGTAGAGTATACCAATGTAACATATTTAACTAAATAAAATGTTGAAAAAAAAAACAACACTTTTGACTATTTTGAGGCCCCCATGAATGTCAAGGGTTCAGATGTGCACATGTGCAGTGATTTGCTATTGGGCTCACATTTCATTGCTTACTACTGAAGATGTGAAATATATGCTGTGAAATATTGAGCTTTCCAATTGTCACTGAACTGGTATATGAATGATCAGAATAAATATGATCCAATGAGAACAACTGGATATTATACCAATTCTTATTGCATGATATTATGGGCTGTTCTGTATGAAATGTTTTACAGAACGTCTCTTGATGATAATTTGTTTTCCACAGCCACTTTTCAGCTTGTGCAGTGTTCAGATTAGTTTTGGGCATGCTTAACCCATCATTGTAGTGATGGCATCGTGAATGCATAATCTTTGATTGTTGAGCTCTTTACACCACTTCCTGACATGTTGTGCCATCACCTATGGGGAATGAATACTGTGACATATATCTTCACGTGATCAGGTTTCTAGCCATGTTACCATATGCTATGAAAAAAAAAAATCAAATCAGTACTAACGGATTTGCATCTATTCCATTTACAGCATTCAAGCATCAGTGTTATTGCAAAAGAATGATAAAAATTGATATATATTGCTTAAAGTGAAAATCACAACACCAAGAAGGAATGGAAGTAGAGATATGTAAATTGCAGGAGGCAATCGGCCATTGGAAATATGCAAATGATTGTAGTTCCACAGCTAATGGACATATGGCACCCACCTGAGCTGTGGATAACTACTGCGCACCCACGAGCTCGTATCATAGCATGACCAACAGTGAGGTTGGAGTGCATGCTGCAAAAATGTTTGGAACATGCTTTGGAGATACCAGTGGAGATACCTTCTGAGAAGGAAGCGAATTGTCGATATGTGAGAGCTTGGATTGAGTCTTCAAATGAACACCACATGCATGGGGCACAATGTGATCACAGTGCAATGGTGCATCTCATGCAATATCATGGAGCACTAAAGGACAGGTACAGGACCAGCACACCACACCACAGGACATGAAGATCACATGCTCTGTAGGAGGGTCATTCACAACCCTTTCACAACAGTGACTGTGCTGGAGAGTGATTTGCAGACTGCTATTGGTACTGTGGTCTCCATGCAAGCCATTAGACAATGTTTGCATGATGCAGGAATAAGTGCTAGACATCCAGCCCGGATTCTGCCATTGCAGGATACATTGCAGCCATATTCCACCCAGCTCTGTCTATACTGGTGTCGAGCAAGGCAACATTGGACTGTGGAATGGAGGAGAGTGTTGTTCACAGACGAGTCCCGATTCTGTTTCGGCATGCCAGATGGCTATTTGTCCACAAGGCTTCATTGTTAATGACACGAGGAAGCCTATTCCATTAGCTGCCATATGGCTCCCCACCGTGATACAATGGTATGGGGTAGCATAACATGGCAGCCAGACACCTCTGCTCCATGTTTCTGGCACACCACAGGACATGAAGATCACATGCTCTGTAGGAGGGTCATTCACAACCCTTTCACAACAGTGACTGTGCTGGAGAGTGATTTGCAGACTGCTATTGGTACTGTGGTCTCCATGCAAGCCATTAGACAATGTTTGCATGATGCAGGAATAAGTGCTAGACGTCCAGCCCGGATTCTGCCATTGCAGGATACGTTGCAGCCATATTCCACCCAGCTCTGTCTATACTGGTGTCGAGCAAGGCAACATTGGACTGTGGAATGGAGGAGAGTGTTGTTCACAGACGAGTCCCGATTCTGTTTCGGCATGCCAGATGGCTATTTGTCCACAAGGCTTCATTGTTAATGACACGAGGAAGCCTATTCCATTAGCTGCCATATGGCTCCCCACCGTGATACAATGGTATGGGGTAGCATAACATGGCAGCCAGACACCTCTGCTCCATGTTTCTGGCATGCTGACAGCGAGACATTACATCAATGGCATTGTTAATCCCGTGGCATGACTCTTACCGCCATGCTTGGACATTCTGCAGCAGGACATCACCACCCCATACACTGCACATGCAACAATGGGCAATCTCCAAGGTGTGGACATTCTCCCACGGCCGCCATACTCCCTGGACTTATCCATTGAGCATGTGTGGAACCTTATAGGTTGATGCCTTCACCAGTTATCTCAAACAGCAAACCTGGTACAGTGCATGGCAAAACGGATGCTGTTTGGAATGTTGTGATTCCAAGCAGCATTCAAAAAGAGGTTAATGGTACCTCAGGATACCATTAACCATCTGATTTATGGAATGCCGAGATATCTACAGGCTTATATAACCACCGAGGTGGGCCTACTGTGTACTGATGAATCTGAAATTAATGCACATAACTTGCATTCTCACGTTTTTGAGTAGTTGCATGTCTACCCTCATAGCTTCCATCCTGTCAGTTTCTCATTATATGTCACTTCCTTCATGGTGTTGCAATTTCCACTTTGAACAGTGTAATAAAAAACTAAGCCTGGATAACTTTATTTTTTTGATCATCCCTTGTAATATGGTGTAATGTTATCTCAGTAATTCATATCCTTGACAAGATTTTCAAATAACTGGTATAGTTACTCTGTTTAGCATTCACAAAAATATATTAATTTTGAATTCTTCCTCCAAGCTAGGCTATTGCACACATGTGACCCACGAGCAAAATTTACTCCAAGAGAATTTTTGTCACCCATAGAATAATTTTATTGATATAAAATGGCCCGGCTAATCAGTTCTAAAATTTAAAATTAAAATTAAAAGTAATTTCAGAATTCAAAATTGTAATTTTGATAAGCTTCCTATGCAAAACTTCAGAACTTTGAAGTATACACAATGCCATGTTGTCATGTTTTCTGTTCATTCAAACAGTGAGCAAAGAGAAGAATACTAGAAATTATCTCTAGCTTTTGCAGGCCTTGTCATACAAAGATATGCCCTTCTGTGTTTGAAGTCAGGTTTAACTGACTGTGCTGAAAACATATGTGATTCACTACATCAATGTGAACACAAAGTATTCTTATTGAAAGAGTACTTGGCTTCCTAACTGCTTGGAAAGGTCGCTGTCTGTCGGATGAGACATTAAGCTGTGGACCTGTGTGCAGGAGAGCCATACCCTGTGTATGTTAAAGAACATACTGGATGGCCTTGATGGGTGATTACCATCTGTCTTGCAACAGCTGTCCAGTGGTCTCCCAACAGTTAAAAAGATTACTCTCTCAATCTAATTTAATTATTTAAACATGCATGGAAGTGTAAGAAAATAATTTATAAATCCATATAAAACTCGCTATAAAAATTTAATTTTTATAGGATCAGAGAAGGTTGAAGAATCAGAGTTGGGGAACACCATCCAGTGTCCCCCAACCTTCTCTGAACCCTTGGGATATTGTGACCTGGCCATTTAGCCCACTGTGTGCAAAAAAAGTGCTGCACAGAAGTAAAACAACCAAACCTAAATTCAAAAAAAGAGGAGTGTTTATATATCAAGATACATGCAACATGAAGTTTAAACTAAGACATTTAATTTTTATAGCTAGGTTTATATGAATTTATAAACTATTTCCTTAAGCTTCCATGTTTGTTTAAAAATTAAATTAGAGTAAGAGATTAATCTTTTTAGCCTTCAAAATACATAATATGTACTATACTTTGAAAAAGTCCAGACTTTTTGCAAACTGTGCTGAGTCAAATAAACAGGTCAATTTTAGAAATTTTTAACAAATAATTAATCAACAGAAATAGGCCATTTATATACCAAATTAAACAGAATTTAATTTCAAATTTTGTATAAATAAAAATTTTAAACAAATTTACAAAGATATTAATTTTAATGACATTTTCACAGTGATATAGTGAAAGACTGCAGTGTTAATCCTGTGTTAATGATACGAGGAAGCGTAACGATATATTAATTTTAAATAACCTGACCAATGAAAGCAGTTAAATTATATATTAATTGAAAGGCAATTTCTTCCTTAATAATACAATATTTATGTAAAACATTGTTTTCTTTTTTTATCTTTTTATGATTATAATTGTTTTCAGTATGAGCCGTCCTGTGGCTGAGGTTAGCGTGCTTGGCTACTGATCTAAGGGACCTGGGTTCGAGCTCCAGGTAAGGCATGGATGTTCGTGTTGTTTTTCTGCTGAGGTCCTGCCATCCTCTCAGACCTTCTACTATGGCATATAAACTGACAGACTCCTGTCAGACCTCTGTGGCAAGCAGCTGCTTGAGGGGGTATTTTTTTTATAATTGTTTTCAGTGTGGTATATTGTGAAACACGGTCCAGTGTTGTACAAGTGACTAAGACTGCTCACATTCATGATTTTTTTTGTCCCATTTATGAAGTGGAGGAAAAAATTTCTTGGATTTACTTTTAACATTATGCAATTTTTCTTTGGGTGTTCCTTTTTGGGAATCTTGGCAAAGTGCAAAAAGTTGGTGGACCAAGATTTTATATCCTCAGTCTCACAGCCAAGACATTGAAGCGAGGGAAGGTAGTGAACTATTTTAAAGTTATTCAATATAAATTCAAACTAATAATTGTAAAAAAAAATTACAGGGGGAAGAGGGTTATAACACCCTTGATGAATTTGTCCTCCCAACATAGGATGACTGATTTTCATGCCAAGACATTTTGTTTCCATATCCAAAACCTTGTTTATTATCAGAAAACGATAAAACATGTTTTTTTTTACTAGAAAAAGAAAACTAAAAAAAAATTGACATATAACCTAATGCAATATTAAAAACAATATCTGCAGCAAAAATGTGTAAACCAGCCATCATCATAACTTTGAAAGATCAATAATTACATAAATATATGGGAGTGAAACCAATATTATGTATGATTTAAACACAACTAACTAGAATAAAAGTTTAATAAAACACGATAAAGCTGTTAAATTTAGATAGCACAGAGTATCAAATCCTAATCATGTGAATAATGTGTCTTAGTTATTATGGTTCCAACTTCCGTATAATATACTATGCACTTCACATGATTAGGATTTGATACTCTGTGCTATCTAAATGTAACAGCTTTATCGTGCTTTATTAAACTTTTATTATAAAACCAATAAATCAGTAGAAGTAAAAAATGCAACAAATTGTAAACCAGCCATTGTCATGACCAGTGAGGGGGCAGGCATGGCTCAGTCAGTAGTATGCCAGGCTCGTAATCTGTAGTTCCCAGGTTCGAGTCCCAGCTGGGTCAGCATTGAGACTTATCTCTGCAAAACTCTCTGTCCTGCCCAGGATCAGTAGGGGACACTGATGGGCTTGGAAAGGCCGCAATCTGTCAGATGGGACATTAAGTGTGGCCCTGTGTGCAGAAGAGCCATACCCTGTGCACATTAAAGAACACACTGGATGGCCATGACAGGAGGTTACTATCTGTCTCCCAACAGCTGTTCCAGTGGATCCTTTCCCCCAACCTTTCTCTGAGCCTTCGAGGTCCTTGTGACTTGGCCATTTACCCATGGTGTGCAAAAAAGTGCTACTCAGAGGTAAAACAACCCAACCTATGACCAGTGATGCAGCATAACGCTGAAAGATCTATGGGAATAAAATCGATAATTAGTAGAAGTAAAAATTAAACAAGTTGTAAGCTGGCCATTTTCATAACTAGCAATGTAGCATAACTCTGAAAGGTCAATACATATAAATCTAAGGAAATTGTAATATATATATATAGAATAAAAACTAAGATTTAATTGGAAAAGTATAAATAAATACTAAGTGAATTGAAAAGTTATCCAATATTGATGACGCTACACACAGCACACCATGTATATGTGCCAACATCATCATCATCATCATCCTCAAGCAGCCATGGGCTACGGAGGTCCAACCAGACCACGCAGTTTAATTCTCCAAGCATATCTGTCCTGAGCTACATCTGCTGCATCCAGCCACTGCACACCAATTCTAACAAGGTCCTGTTTGACATTGTCTGCCCACCGCATCCTAGGTCTCCCCCTCCTTCTGAAGCCTCTAGGCACACTGTTCATAACCCTATTCGCCAATCTATAATTATCCATACGGGCAACATGGCCAAACCAGCGGAGTCTCTCTCTGCACAATATGCTGCTTAAAGGAGGTTGCAGACTCCTTTGCCTAACCTCATCATTAGTTATAAAGTTAAACCACCTAATACCCAAGATACTGCCTAAGCATCTAGAATTAAAAGCATCTAGTTTCCTGTTATCTTGTTTACACAGCGTCCAAGTTTCACTACCATAACTAACCCTAGAAAGAACCAAACTATTATACAGTCTAATTTTAGTCTTTAGGTGTATATGCCTATTTCTCCACAATCTCCATAGATTCTTAAAAGTCCCGGCAGCAATACCTATTCGTCTGTTAATCTCATGCCGCACATCACCAGTATCAATTACATAGCTCCCAAGATAATTAAACTGTGACACCTGCTCAAGACTGCAACCATTCAGATTAACTGAATTACAACCTGCCTGACCAATTTTCATCACTTTAGTTTTCTCTCTGTTTATAACCAAACCTACTCTACTACCAGTCTCATCAACAGCTCGAATGAAAGAGTTCATCTCATCAACATCATTTGCCAAAAGGACTAAATCATCAGCATAATCTAAATCAGAAATTTTCGTATCTCCAGCCCATTTAAGGCCAAAATCTTTCCCTCGAAGTGAATTTCGCATAACATAATCAACAACCAAACTAAAGAGAAAAGGAGACAAAATGCACCCTTGTCGAACACCAGAAGCAATGCTAAACCAATTGCTACAAGACTTACCAACTCTCACACATGACTCAGTGTTATTATAGAGAGCTTTCATTATGTTAACTAACTTGTCTGGTATACCATATGATCTCACAATCAACCACAAATTATGACGATCAACAGAGTCGAAAGCCTTTTTGAAATCAACAAAGCTAGCAACCAAAGGTTTCTGAAACTCTAAACATTTCTCAAGAATCTGCCTAAGTGAAAATATCTGATCTACACATCCCCTACCACTTCTGAATCCACATTGCTCATCACGCAATTGCCTGTCAACCAGATTCTTAATTCTATTAAGCACAATCATGGAAAGAACTTTACCTGGAACAGAGAGTAGGCTGATACCCCTATAGTTATCACAAGAACTGCGATCACCTTTTTTGAAAATAGGGATAATAATAGCTCTGGTAAAATCTTTAGGAACCATGCCTTTATCATAAAAGTTATTCAAAATTTCAGTCATCCAAGTGATAACCAAAACATTCCCAGCTCTGAGCATTTCTGTAGTAATTTCATCTACCCCTGGGGATTTATGAAGTTTCAGTTTAGAGATAGCCAAACTAACTTCAGATTGTGTTATAGGGCCAACATTAAAGCTGCCAATGCATCTATCATCATTACAAACAATGGGAGTAGAACTAACCACATTGTTTAGAACATCACTGAAATGCTCAGCCCACCTAGCCATGAGAGAATCCTCACCTTCTATAATCTTACCTTGTTTATCCTTCAATCCCTGTATGCCTGTCCGTTTTCTACCACATAAAACATTAACTATCTGGTACAGCTCTCTGCTGTTGTGCTGCCTAACTGCTTCCTCAGCTTTGTCAGCCAAGCTATCAAGCCAAAGATTTTTATCAGTAGCTAACTGATCCTTTACACGTTTATTAAGCTCTCTGTAATCTTTTCTATTAGGACTAGTAGGGTACTGATTAAGGACATTCCTGCAATTCCTTCTTTCCGAAATAAGCTCAATTGCCTTGTCACTTAAATAATTCTGCCTCCTCTGCTCCTTTTTTCCTAAAAGAGTACTGTTAGTTTCCAAAAAAGCCTGTTTAAAATGGCCCCATTCTTCCTCAACTTCAGTATTAAGCAAACCATGACCGTCATAATGACTAAGTAACCTATCATGGTAAGCTTTAGCTATAACTGGGTCATTCAGAGCTTCAGTATTAAAGGTAAATTTTTTAACTTTTTTTAATGTGCCAACATTTGCTACTAATTATTGCCATCTGAATCTTACTTCTCCATGACCTAGTTTTTTGCACAAACAAGTTATGTTAAGTAATAAATTATCACAGGAAAATGTCCTGTAAACAAAAAACACTTGAAATAAAGATTTGTAGAAGAAGAATAAAAAAAAATTGGTTGTCCTGACTGGTATTCAGTCAGGACAACCAATTTTTTTCAACTCTTTATTTCAAGTTATGTTTAGTTATGGTTTTGTGTTTAGTAGCAGGAGAGCACTGTTGAATGCTGGGATGAATGATAAAAGCAATTCTAGGCATATTGAAATAGTTTTAGGGCAGAAAAAGAGCATAAAGTGAATAAAAAGGAAAAAAATAGAGGTACATACTTCGTAATTATTTCCAAAATATTTCTATTTTAAACAAACAGTTTTTGGTTAATTTTCAGAAGAATTTAGAAACTTTGGGAAAACATTTGTTGATAATAGTTCAAATCAAACTTGCAAGCTTAAATCTAGGGATTGCTTTAGCACAGAGTAATGTTAGCAAACAAATCAGCAGTACCATAAATTGCATCTGAGAAAATGGTAATCAAATAGCTTTAACAAATTATTTATATTGTAGCTTAATAAAATATGCATCAAATTTAAAAAGGAAGTTATTTTTCAAGCTTGAATTGCATATTTTTTTTTATAAAACATGTTTAAGAAAATTTTCAAACAGCAATTTCTGTTAAAAAAAAAAATCAATGTTTTGCATGTTGTACCAAAACATAGACATCTTGGGGCCCTGTAATGCTCCAAAGAAATGCAAAATACTTTTAAGTTTGGACCCTTTTTCTGATCCAATTAGTTTTATGGTCTGAATAGCTGAGACGGATGCCAGGCAATAATTAACAATTTGCCAAAAAATAGAATAAGTTAAATTAGGGTTCATAATACCAGCGAGCGTTAATGAGTAAGAATCCAAAAATGATTGTCAAATTTAAGATCTAAATATTATCAAAACTTAAATTCACGTTGCTCAAGAGAAAAAATTAGTAAAGACTCAAAAGGTTTAAATAACAAACAAATTTATTTCCAAAAATCAACTCACCAAAACTTCAATGAAGAAGATACATCAACTCAGCACTCTTCCGTGCTACATGCTTATGCTCTGACAACTCACTATGCTATAGCATAGTGAGTTGACAACTCACTATGCTATAGCATAGTTGCTCTGACAACTCACTATGCTATAGCATAGTGAGTTGTCAGAGCATAAGCATGCACATAGTCTTAGCGAAGCACATAGTGCATTGAAGCACATAGTGCTTCAATGCACTATGTGCTTTGCTAAGTGCTACTACAAGTGCTTCTCTAAGTGCTACAACGCATTCTGTGCTTCTGTGACCACATGTCATCAGACTTTTACAAGAGCCGGACGCGTGTCATGTTGCACGCCGGGAAAGACATTTACATAAAATGATGAGCGACGCAAGCTATGATGCAAGAGGGGACTTGTCCTTGTGCACGCGCTTTAGCGGGTGACAGTCGGAAGATCGGAGTTGAGCATGCACAACTCCTAACTCTTGGAAACGAGCGCTGTGATGCCAAAAAGGAAATAAAAATCCCCAAAATGATAAATATAATGTAAATTAAACAAAACTGGTTAAGGTAAGGCAAAAGTGAACGATGGGGCATCACAGCCCCCCCCCCCCCCCCCAATTTTGGATTCTCTCAATGTACACAGGGTGTCCCTGAATTCATGGCCCAAACGTCAGGAGATGGTAGTACACACTGAACCCACCATTATTCGTCATAGAATATGTGGCCGCAAATGCAGTGAGAAGTCGGAAATGAAGGACAGACACAGATGTTTCCAGAGTGACATTTATTGGAGATCATTACAACAAATGCTCAAACGTCCGCCCACCAACGTTCATACAGGTGGCACAATGGCAGAGTAGTGATTAGCATACCTGCTCATAAACACCGGGCTTGTCACACATATCGGTGGCTGCGACGGACAGTCAGGCTACCAGATCCTCCGCAGACTGCATGGATGTCTTGTACACGACACTCTTCAAATGTCCCCACAGAAAGAAATCTATACAAGAAAGATCTGGCAATCTGGGGGGCCACAGGATGGAACCACCTCGCTCAATCCATTGGTTCCCAAATGTGGTATGAAGATGCCGACAGATGTCCATGCTGAATTGGGTGGGTGCCCCATTGTGCTGGAACATCCTGAAGCAATTCTGGCAAAACCTGTTGCAGAAAAATACGTTACGTTCACCCATCAAGGTGGTCCGGCAGTAGGTAGGGTCAAATTAAGTAGTCATGCACGATCCCCACCCAGACATTGACAGCGAACTGTTGCTGGTTTGAATTTGGACGTGTACTATGGGGGTTCTAGGCCACCCAGAAATGCACATTATGGACATTCACTACGCCTTCACTTGAGAATGTTGATTCATCTGTAAAGAGCACAGTCGTGGGGAAATCGGGATGTGCAGCACTTTGCTGCAGAAACCATAGGGCGAAATCCATGCGCAGGGGATAATCAACAGCTGTCAATGCCTGCACTTGCTGCAAGTGATAGGGGTGTAGCCCTTCTTCATGCAGTACTCGCCAGACACTGTTCTGATGCACAACCAGGCTCTGGGCGGCAGATTGTGTGCTTGTACCTGGGTTATCTGTCACCATACGCAAGATGTCCTCGCTCATAGCTGGTGTTCTGACCGTCCATGCTCGTCTGGCATCATGTCGACTGACCTGGAAGGTGCCTGCCTCAGACAACTGGCGGTATAGTCACACAAACATTTTATGATCGGACACACGGCACATAGGATATTGCTCACGGTAGTCTTTGCACCTCTCTACCATTGCCCTTGGCTATGCCATACATCAGATGCATATCGGCTTTCCCTGCATTCTAAACTGCCCCATCTCGTGTCTGGTCGACGCTGAGAATTCAGGGGTTTGGCCGATCCAGCACTTTTAAGCCATGCCACCTTGTCTGCATCCCCTAACGGCACAGGTCTGTATTTGCGGCCGCATATTCTATGACGAATATTGGTGGGTTCGGTGTGTACTACCATCCCCTCACGTTTGGGCCATGAACTCAGGGACACCCTGTATAATTGACAGGTACCCTAGAAGGGTTTAAGCTGGCTGGGATATACTTTAGCTTTCCTTTTAAGTTTGATACTCTTAGAGATTAAATTATATTTCTTACATTTAGCTAGAAATGCCAGTTAAGCAAATGGTTTTTTTTACCTCGAATCTTGGCCCTCATCACATCACTTCAGGGACTTGACCTTTGTGACCTCATGCATCCCACATGTGCATCTACAGATTGAGCATATCACATTTCCAATGCACCCCACTCTCTACCACAGCTTGCCTGATGATGTGCGAAGTGAACAGCATGAAATGCATAGCAATGCCTAGTATCCAGAAAAATCAATCAGCTCAGCACACTAATAGGAGAGCAAAGTGCAAAATCCTTGGACATACAGTGTCATTGCACAGCATAATGCCTATTAATAACACTGCAGCACAATAGAGTTCTCGGTCACCGATGTGGGAAACAGCAATACTGGACCTGTGAAAGTGTTGGCTCCTGGGAGGAATGGCACACATTCCAGACTTCTCCATTGTACAACTCAAGAGGCTATCCAAAGAAGAATGCATCATCCATGCCAACACAAGTATGACTAATTAACCTGAGCTTCACTACACCAGTAAATGATTATCAGCAAGTCCAGTAGTTGTCAATGAGCTGATTGTTTTTTTTTTTTCCAATACCACATGACTAGTATATCACCTACAGTGTTTATAAAGTGATTAAAATTTTTATTTCACCAATATTTAGTAAAATTGATGAAAAAAACTTTTAATTTTAAAATGCATTAAAACAAGTTGGGTGAAATTTACCAACATTTGAATTAGACATTTGACTGGTGTAAAAAATTGAGCAAGGTCAGACAAAAGTTTGAAACAAGGCTAGATCTGGATGCCCAGTTTCAATTGCAACCAGTGATGATGTGGTGCAAATTGATTTCAGGAGTGCAAGCATGATGAACACTCATAGAAATCGAGATACTCACTGACAAATAAATTGGCACAATTAAGCATACTGAGTACTATGGCATTCAACTTTGCTTACAGTGATTTTGTATTTCTGATGTTATATCGTGGCAAAATATTCTCTGGAGGATGTCACTTTCTGTAAATAGTTGGAGATGTGATGATGAATGCTTAGCACTGGTTATTATGAAGGTTAAGAGTGTTCTTTCTGAATATTAAACCAATTAATTTTAAACATGAATTTGTAGCACAGGCCAGTAGATGGTTAATTGAACACAGAAAGGGAAACATTAAACAAGTTATGCAATTTTCTATACTTTGTGATAAATTTTATGTGATAAATTTTCATTTGCAGGAAAATGTATTTTTATAGTTTTAATAATTTATTATAAATACCAGGTACTGGCTGCAATGCATGCTATTTTGAGAAAGTTGACAGGATAGAAAAATGGGAAGGTGAACATCCTGGGATTGATGAGGTATATGATTTTTTCCATTTGAACTTTGCCATTTAAAATGATTTCCATTTGCTCTTTCCTATTAGTTTTTCTGTTGATAGGTCAAACAAATTTTGTTTCACCTTGGCAGTTACACATCATGCAATTCTCAAAAGGTATCAGCTATATGTAACTCTTCCATTGCTGTTTTCTTATACCCCATATAGTCAAAAAGTATACCCAGGATAGTGGCACGACTTGTAAGAGTGTACATTCAGATAATACAACTCCTGTAAAAGCAGGAAATTTGCAAATTTTAATTCCTGAAGCTTCTTTTCTGATGGAAATACACTTCAGAGAACCAGTTGAAATTTTTTGTATTTACTTACTAAATGAAAAAAAAGTATGAGAAATGCAATTTTCCCCCAAATCATAAAAACTGTATAGATAAATGTATAACTGTAGTCCATATGTTGCAAAATCGTAATTTCATGATATAATATTTCACTGAATTCATTTTCGTTTTGTGCTCTGTAGATGTAGGGAAACACATCTGTATAACTGCAAATATAACCATCTGGTATTATCTGCAAATATTATAGATACTATATCAAGTCATATCTATTTTGAGTCTTTTTTTTTAGTATTTTGATATATTCAAAGTTATATCTATTTTGTAATGGCAGAATGATGTAGCTACATCATGAATATTATATTGCTTTATTGCTGCTGTTTATTGTGTACCACATTGTCTTATTGATCAGCCTATTTAAAACTTTAGTGCAGTGAGCCTTTTTTCTCAAAAAAGTGAAAAGACTTTTATTTTGTACTGATTTTGAAATATGAGTAGCTAACAAATGACAAGTGTATTATTTCTTATTCTTTGTCTCCAGTGTTTTAATTCCATACAGTTTCTGACAAGTATTGGAATATATGCAAAATCTTAAATGAAAAAGGAAATGTATAAATAAATCATTATATACTGAGTGATAATTGAATTATTCCTACCTCACCTCAAGTTATATTACTGGGATACTAACTTTGAAGCTGTATAACTTTAAAAATAAGTGTTTGATGGGAAAATGGGGCTAAAAGTATAATAAAGATCTGAATTCTGTCTAAATGTTGATTTTTCAACAATATGAGAGTTATGGAAAGAGTAATTATATGTATATATAAAGAGTTATGGAAGTGTGAATGTTTAATAAATGCAATGCTAGACAAAAGGATTTATTTCTGAAGTTAAACTTAAATAAGATTATTTAATTTCAAACCATAAAAATAATTATATTTAAAAGTGCTGGTAACTAATTCCTATAATATTCGCTTAACTTTTTTGATAAATTTCTTACAACACAATTGTGCTCTGAAATGTTTAAACCTTCATATCTATTTAAATATTGAAAGCATATTGTTGAAGATCAATATTCCAATAAAATTAAGCGAGATATTTAATTTACCCTTAGTCATAACATGGGATGAGGTAGTTAACAATTCAATGATCACTCAGTGTATATGTGCTAAACGTTTTTGTTTTTGTGTATGTGTGTTTTGTTAATCCCCTAGATTTTAACTTGGCAACACTAAGATTTTTATTTTATTTAAAGAACCTAAAGACCTTAAACCTTAAAATGGAATCCAGTGTATGGAATGCTAGTCAGTTTACTTTGCATTGCTTGGTCTTCTCAAGTAGATTAAGTTCTAAAATGTATAGTAGATAACACTCCCCACATTGCAAATTTAACATATAACTGGGCAACACATAAAAAGGCTTTGAAATTAGAATAGACAATCTTTACTAATTACGAGGTGCTGAACACGAAAATGACATTAAAGTTTGTTGATTGGCTCTTGTTTAGGAGAGACAGAGATGGTCATGTATAAACAACTCAGTCTGCAATGAGTACATAGGTAACCATTTCGCAATACTATATTTTAAACTCCAGATTGCAACATATTGCATTGTAACACAACTCCTGGAGATATTGCATCATTGTCTGATGCAATGTAGTTGAGTCATGATCGCGGACAAAAGATGATGCAATCGTTAGCTGTAAGCGACGTCTAATAGGGTGAGCAAGTCTTTTGAGCGACTCCCGTTTACCCCCAAGTCATAAGTACAACACCTTGCAGTTGAATCCTTGCAGTTTTAATCCAGCAGTAGTAATGCCTCATAACTGTATTAATAGTGCAGATACATTTTGTTACATTTATGGGGAAGTGACGTTTACAAGCCAGAAAAGGGCCATTACTCCCATAGTAAAAGTGACGCATGAGGTTTATTTTGAATGCAAGATCGGGGACCAGGACAAGGCTTGGGCCCCACACATATGCTGCAGTATGTGTACAAGAAATCTTCCAAAGTGGCTGAAAGGCAAAAAAGTGGTGATGCCGTTTGCTGTTCCTATGGTTTGGAGAGAGCCAAGCAATCACATAAATGACTGCTACTTCTGCATGGTTCTACCTGTTTCTGGAGGCATCACAAGGAAAAAGAAGTGGACAATAGCGTACCTGAATATACAATCTGCTCTCTGACCAGTTCCGCACAGCGAAAGCCTTCCTGTTCCCGAACCTCCAAAAGAATTTTCCATCGATTTAGACAATGAGGAGGGAGGTGAAAGAATGTTGGGTTCTCTGTAGCATTCGGTGTCTAATGATGATCCATACGTCTGCCATGGTGTGTCATCTGCACCACACATTCTCACCAAAGAAGAAATGAATGAGCTTGTTTGTGATCTGGAGCTGTCCAAAGCTAAAGCAGAGTTACTTGGATCAAGACTTAAACAATGGAATCTTCTCAAGGAAAATGTCTGAGTGACTTCGTTTCGAACTCGTTGTTAGCAGTTTGCACCTTACTTCAGAAAGGAAGATGACCTTGTGTTCTGCTCTGATGTAGATGACCTGATGAATGCCCTTGTAATCAAACATGACCCTCAAGAATGGCGACTATGATTAGACTCCTTGGAATTGGGTCTCAAGGCGGTGTTGCTGTATAATGGAAACAGACTTCCATCCATTCCAGTCGGACACACTGTCTACATGAAAGAAACCTACTACAACCTAAAACAGCTGTTGAACTGTCTTCAATACAGCAAGTATGGTTGGCATCTCTGTTGTGACTTGAACATAGTGGCTCTGCTGATGGATCTGCAGCTGTGATATACGAAGCACTGCTGTTTCTTATGTGAATGGGACAGCCGAGCAAAGACTTTGCACTGGTGAAGAGAAACTGGCCTCGGAGGAAATCTCTGAAGGTCGGAGAGAAGAATGTGGAACACCCAGCATTGGCAGAAATGCACAAAATCTTGCTACCATAGCCTACATTTCAAGCTCGGTGTGATGAAAAACTTCATAAAAGCCATGGACCGAACTGCAACAGCTTTCAAGTACTTGGCTGGCAAATTCCCTCATTTCAGTGAAGCAAAAATTAAAGAGGGAATTTTTGTGGGTCCTCAGATCCTTGAGCTGTTCAGAGACCAAATGTTCAACAATGTGCATCAGGGTGATGAGAAAAAGACTTGGGACATGTTTCGTCTGGTGTCAACTAAATTCTTCAGGAATATCAGGGCAGACAACTACAAGAGACTGGTTAAGGACATGTCTCTGTATCAGAAATTTGGCTGCAATATGTCCTTAAAGATCCACTTTCTCCATTCCCACTTAGATTTCTTCCCCAACAACTGTGGCATGGTTAGTGATGAGCATGGTGAACATTTCCACCAGGACATTTCAACGATGGAGAAATGATACCAGGGAAACTGGTCCACTTCACTGTTGGCTGACTACTGTTGGATGCTTGCCAGAGATGATCCTGAGCAGCTGTACATGTGACAGGAAAAGCAACATTGGAAGTAGAAGCGGAGTTTTACCGATACATGTCATTATGTACGTATTACTCTATTATATAAGAAACTATTGCAGGTTTCTCAGAAATCATAGCCAATTTTCCATTTTTATTATCATATCCATATTTCATCACCTTGAAATTTTTAAGAAATGGCTACTTTTATCTCAGAGGCATGACTTTTATGAAAATTTATTGCCCAGTGTAATCAACCCTGTTTAATCAAGAATCCAGTGTGATAAGCTATGTACAGAATTTGGTAGTTATAGCTCACCATTTAAGGAGTTCTTTCCCCTTTTTTGAGTGGGAAAGTTTGAGAGGTAGGAACATATTATTTTAATTGGTGACAAGAGGAAGCTATACTAAAATTGGTCTAAACTTCTGGTTTGGAGATTTTCCTACCTTTTCAGAGAGAGAAGTTTGAAAAGCCAAAACTTGGTTTTAAATTAAAAAGGAGCTATATACCAAATTTGGTTTTATTTATCCTAGCTCTTACTGTTGTTTAGGAGTTCTCTCCTTCTTTGAGATGTTCACTCAGTTTTGAAAATTTGTTCACTAATTTTTTGAGAGGATAAAGAAAGTTTGGGGGATCAAACAAAAATAAATATATTCTTTATCTTGAAAACCATCACACAAGATTTAGTTTCAAAATCTTAGAAGGTTGCCAAATTCAGACTGACAGACAATTCTACAGAATGTAAGACACTAATGAAATTGTTTAATTCATTTAGATATCTGTTATTACAGTTATAAATAAATATTTCTCAATGAAAATGGGCATTCTTTCACCATACCAGTTTGAGTAAATTCTCAAAGTGCTCATCCTAAGTTTGGAATATGTTGTTAATAGTACTGTATTAACAAGCTCCATTTTGGTTAGGTAGGTAAGCATCAGCCATTATGGCTTTACATTACATTTAATCAGTTTAGTTGCCATCTCTATATCAGTGCTGTCCAACTTCTCTCAGACCATGGGCCATTTTTTCTTTTCCCAATATTTTGCGGGCCAAAAAAAAGAATAGGATGGGATAGGTAATTGAAAAGTCAGTTCATGTCACCTAAAAAAAAGATTTTTTTTATACAAAAAATACAAATAGTAATAATAAAACTCAAAAACTCCAAAAAATTATTTTATTTATATGAAAAATGATAAGTAATAATAAACCTCAAAAACCTCAGAAAATATTTTATTTATACGAAAAATAAGTAATAATAAACCAATATAAATTTCCTAAACCTTATAAAATATTTAATAAATTTAATGGGAGCATTGTGCTGTAGTTGTTGGGCAATAATTTCTTTTACGTTCATATCGATATTTGTTGTTGGGAGCCAAAGTATATGTTCAAGTGTAGAGTCTTTTAAGCAGTTTCTGTATCTTGATTTTATATATTTCATATCAGAAAATGTGCGCTCATAGATATATGTACTTCTGAACATAGAAATTATTTGGAGTCCAAAATCTTTCATTTTTGGATATTTTTCTTTAGGCAAAAGTTTGAACAATTCTATTCCAGTTTCGCTATTAGATGCCATAATTGGGTCAGCCCGAAGGTCACATAATTCCATTTGATATTTAGGATCTACGGTGCTAATATAAATATTTAGTGTATTACTGAATAAATTTAAACTTTGCTTAAGGTCATCAAATTGAGAAAATCTTGTATTAGGATATCCAATTTAGGAACAAATTTTTCAAAATTAACTGTTTTATTAAGTTGCTTCATTTCTTTGTAGAACTCTCTACAAGTTTCAAAATGAATTGTTTTCCTGCAAATTTGACTTCAACAATTGTAGTTTGTTTCTGAACACAGTAACATGATTAAAAAACAGCACACATTTTGATCTTTTTCTTGTAAGGAAAAGATCAAAATGAAAAGATCAAAACATTTAAATAATCTGTAATGTTCGTTAGGAAAGCAAGTGAACATAGAAAATTTTCATCAACGAAACTTGCTATTAAATCTTTATAGGTGCCCACTTCTATGAGAAAAAGACGAATTGTAAAAAATCTCTTGAGGCATTTTCCGGCATTTAACCATTGAATATTACCATGTAAAAGCAGATCGCCATACTCAGCATGCAGTTCGTCCAAAAAAGCTTTAAATTTTCTGTGTGTAAGAAAACGATTTCTGCCACAAATTAAATAGGTAATTTTGACTACCTTTTCCATTACGTGTTTAGTGTCAGCGAAATGCTACACAATGTCTCCTGGTGCATAATACAGTGCAACATTCGACAATGCAGGCCATATGCATGTGCAGTGAGAGTGATTCGTGCTGTCATTAGATGCTTCTTATTACTGCAGCTTCATAAAAACATTTGTTTGATGACACCGCGCCGCTCTTAAATGGTTTCAGAAATTTGCCGATCGGCCTAAGAATGTTTTGTAAACTTTATTGAATGAGTAATTAAAGATTGCATATCAAGTAAAGTAATATAAGTTGACAAAAAATTATAAGGTGGATTACAGATATTTATTTAAAATTTCAAGTAAAAACTTGATTTTGTTTGCAGGCCACAAAAATACTTGTGCGGGCCGTAAGTGGCCCGCAGGCTGCTAGTTGGACAGCGCTGCTCTATATATATGCTCTCATAGAGTACATTCCTTACTACAGTACGCTGAATGGACAAATTATTATATATGCTTACCTAATAACTTGTAGTCCCACCTTTTGCCCTCACAACAGCAGCCAGACCTCTTGGTAAGGACTTGAGGTGGTATTGCCTTCCATGAAGCAAGGATCACCTGTCATAGAGCATTCACAGCTGCTGATGGGGGTTGGTGGGCTCAAATAGATCTTTCCAATTCGCCCCACAAATTCTCAATGAGGTTGAGGTCTGGTGATCGATCAGGGAGGGAGGTGCTATTTGAGTGTGGTAAACTCATTTGAATGCTCCTGGAGCTAATTGGTTGCCACCTGGGAAGTATACTGTGTGGCATTGTCCTGTTGAAAGATGGTGCTACGATAGGGAAAAAACACACAAATACATACTCATTACAAATAAGTGTAGATGATTG
The DNA here is from genome assembly GCA_038380435.1 of Ryuthela nishihirai. NCBI lineage: Eukaryota > Metazoa > Arthropoda > Arachnida > Araneae > Heptathelidae > Ryuthela > Ryuthela nishihirai. The sequence goes on from JAWZYU010000010.1 coordinate 22,778,562, forward strand.
GTGAGGATGTTCACATACCTTTTGCCAGTGACTGAAGGTCTCGATGGGTACGAGGTGGCCCCAAGGAAGCCCATGTAAAGGCTCACCATGCTATTACACTGCCTCCACCTGCCTGTATGACCCTAACTTGGCAAGCTGGGTCCATTGCTTCATGTGGTTTACACCACACACACATCCTCCCATTGGCATGATAGAGTTGAAACCATGATTCATCAGACCAGATGATGTGTTTCCAGTCCTCTGCACTACATTGTGATAGGCCTTTGCAAACTGCAGTCTTATATATCGGTGCCTTGCAGTTAACAAGGGAATATGATGTGGATGTCAACTGCCATTGTCTGTTTTTTCTATGGTATGATGGATAGTCTTTATGCATAGGCTGTTGCATAAGTTTGTATGCACCCTCATTCAATTCCAACATTATTTGCTCCATGATAGCCATGCAATTCCTTTTATGGTGCGGGACAGTCTGCACTCTCCTTGAGAGTCAATTGCACATTTACGTCCACATTTCTCCCACTGATTGGAGGTTTTGCCATATTTTACATGGTCTTGGTATACACATGCGGCGGTCTGACATGGAAATCTCAACAGTTGAACAGTTTTGGTGATTGAACAAATGACCTTCCTCACACCTACTATCTGGCCATGGTTAAACTCATCTCACTGCCTTTACCCATGATTACTTTTCCATGACTGGTTTTCAATGCATAGAGACATTCTCTATTTATAGGTATTACCAGTTTCAGTGTCCCACATGATGGCACGATACTTCTGCTTTGCATATTATTATCAGGTTGTATATAATAAGTTGTCCAGTCAGTTTAGTTGTACTATCTATGTATATGAAATGTCCTTGTATTAGCAAAAATATTTAAGCTATTTTTAGAACAAAGTAATGATAATTTGAACATTTTTGTTATCAGTGTGTAAATTAGTAGCATTCCTTTTCATTTTCTTGTTTAATTATACATAAATATATGTTTTGCAGGTGGTTATAGATATTGAATGGGGAGCATTTGGAGACAATGGTGTTTTAGATTTCATCAAAACTGATTATGATAAAGCTGTTGATGATCAGTCTCTTCTGGTTAATTCTTTTACGTAGGTGTTTGAGATTGATTTTATATACATTATATATTTATACTAAGATGTATTCATATATTGCATTGCATTTACTTTTCAATATCTTCATATATTACATAATGCTGGAAACATTTTTTAATCTTATTTAAAGTAATAATTCATACACATTTGCATGCACAATATGAAAAGCTATTTTCTGCATAATGTTGCATATTTCTTATTACATATTGTGCAAAAATAACATAGACGATTGCCTTATAGTTTTCATTGTTGAAAAATCTTTTTTTTTTCAAAGGTATTTTCAATATTATGGAAGTTTAGTGTGCCACAATAGTTTGGGAAGGTTTTTTCATAATAGCTGCAATTGCACAATTATATGAGAAATAATATTCCTTACTACAGTATTTTGCACAAGTTGCAACTGATTTTTTTGAAAAGTCAAAGGTGATTAAAATATGAAACTATCTTGCACATGGAGCTATGTAAATCAAATAGTGAAGTCCAGCACATTGAAATAGTGAAGTGTATGAGTAGCTAATGGCATATAATTACTCTGATTCCAGACACTGGAACTAAATAAAGCAGAATAATTTGTAATGCATAGGAAATGAAAGGGAATTTCATATTAAATGCACTTGATCTTAGAATTTATTGTGTGTATGTGTTAATAAACATAAAAAGTAGTCCATAATTGTTCTTTCTGTCAACTGTTGTTCATCAGTTGCTAATTTACATTGTAACTAACCATCTTGGTTTAAAGTAAGGCAATTTTAGAAGAGAATAATCTTCCAAAAAGTATTTTATTAGTATTGGTATAAAATTTGGGTATTTAAAAGTACCATACTACTGTCAAGCAGAATATTTCTACATTTTGTTCCACTCTCACACTATATATATTCCCTATCAATTATAACTGCAACAAAGGAAATCAAACACATGTACAAATTTCTTACAGATACAAACCTTGATCAGATCAGTTATATAAGCTTAATATGGTTGTCAATTAGCACTGCTTAAATTGTTTTAAACAGAGTATTAAAAGTTACATGTCAAATACAAATTATAAAGTTCTTCATTTAGTGATCCCAGTTGCCCCCTGAATAAAGATTCAGCTATTCAGCAGCCAGATTTTTTCCTCTGCTACAATTATGAAGAAAAATAATCTTATATGACAGTGTTTTTTACATTTTCTTAGGTAAATGTTTCACTTGCTAATTATCAAAGGTCATGGAACACTTCGATACATAGCATTCAAGAAAATTTCTAAAAAAGATGAATGTAAAAACTAGTCAGTTTCCAGTCTGAGAGAAAGGAAGAAAATAAGAATGGCATATTATTAATTTGCATGCTTTTTGTGGCATGCATAAAGTTGAATAAGTTTATTTGGACAACTATGTAAGATTTTCAGATATCTCTACATCTTGGTTTTCTTCTTATTTATAGGGTGGGGGTGGCTCAGTCGGTAGCGTGCCAGGCTTGTAATCTGTAGTTCCCAGGTTCGAGTCCCAGCTGGGTCAGCGTTGAGATTTATCTCCGCAAAATTTCCCCTGCCCTGCCCACGGTCAGTAGGGGACACCGATGGGCTTGAAAAGGTCGCCGTCCATCGGATGGGATGTTAAGCCATGGCCCTGTGTGCGCGAGAGCCATACCCTGTGCATGTTAAAGAACATGCTGGATGGCCTTGATGGGAGGCTACCATCTGTCTCCCAACAGCTGTTCCAGTGGGTCCCCTCCCCCAACCTTCTCTGAGCCTTCGGGGTCCTTGTGGCTTGGCCATTTAGCCCATGGTGTGCAAAAAAGTGCCGCTCAGAGGTAAAACAATCCAATCCAATCTTCATATTTATAATGTGCAAAATATTGGTACACATTGTATTAACTCTGTGAATTAGTTGTTACTGTGAGGAATTGCAAGATGAATAGTCATAACTCTCATTGAGATACAGATCATATGGTGAGAAGATTTCTTGATATTTTACTAAATATTCATGATGTGGATAGTTAACAGATTTTGTTATTTATTTCAAATGCTTTCAGTATTTTTGTTCTGTTTGGAATTAATTGTGTTTGGAGTTTTTGTACTTTTCCTTGTTTTTCCAAACTACAAATTTTATTTTGTTAATACTCTAAGTATTAGAAGCCACTTTTTCATTTTCTCTTTTCATATTCTAGTGACTTAAAAATATATATCAATTCCATGGTATAAGATTAGGTTTCCCAAACTTTTCATAATAGGCCACTGTTAATTATTGGCTTATATAAAGGGCCATATGCACACAAATATATATACTGTTATGCACTGTCAGTTTCTGGTGAGAGATGATGCTGGAAATGAATGGCTATGAAAAAGTAAACAAAAATCCACCAGCTCAGACAGCATCATATGGCTTTATTAGCACTCTTTAATGGTGGAAAAATTTGTAAAATGCAAAACTTTACACAAATATTACAATCAATTTATGCCATAATATTTTAATTTCTGTTGCTGGAAAAGCCCCAAATATGAAATGCAGAACTTTTATGTGAATATTGCAAATGATCTATTTATACTAGAAATTCAGATTTTTGGTTGTAGGGTGTGATGGTCAAACAGTTTACAGTAACTGATTTGCTGCTGTGGATTTTAGGTTTTGTATTTTCAACATTCAAAACCAAATTTCTTATATGAATGTGATGGATTGAATGAGTTGAGATTGAATTGCTTAGTTGATGTGCCACCACAGCAGAGGTCCAGGGTGGAATCAAACCACCTACTTTTTAGTCACTGTTTTAACTACAGTAAAATTTTTGGTAGCAGTATATTAAAAGAAGAAAAACTTTCACCTAGTGAGAGGGATATTGGGACCAGTGGGGGATATTTGCAAAACAGTGTAGAGATGGAAATACTACCACACTTTGTTTATAATGCTTAACATTAAACCTAACCAAAAGTAGTAGTTCTTTGGTCTAGTGGTTAGGATGTTGGCTTTTGAAGCTGATAGCTCTGCTTTAGTCCAGCTGATACAAAGATCAAATATTGGAATTTTGGCATACACTGAAAGTACAGTTTATTATACACACCACACCCATCCGTAAACCTACCCACTCTGCCACAATAATGCAGCCAGCTGAAACCCTTAGCAGGCTATAAATATGTTGTATAGCATACTTGCAACAGTTATGATGGCAAATGTGGTGAACTGAGTGAGTTAGATCGTGGGCAAATAGTCAGTATGAGTAAGATGGGTGCTTCATGTCTCTGGCTGCAGAATGTATGGGATTTCCGTATGTGACCATCACGTGTGTACCAGGACTACATAAAATTGAACAAAACCTGCAGCCATTGGGGAAAAATGTGGCCATAACTGGCTATTGATGATCAAGGTGAGTGCCAATTCTCCCATATTGTAACTTTGGGATGGAGGGCCAGAGTGCAGATGATATTGTCAGTGTTCAATCCCCTTCGACAGGGAACCACCTAGACGTGGTCGAGTGGCTTGTGGCCCAGTGCAGTCGAAGGCTCTGCTGACCGGTTTGGACCCTGGTTGGACAGAGCTAAGACCATTTTGAGGTCGAAGGCTTGCTGAATGGTTTGGAGCCTGGTTAGCAGTCTAAGACCTCCATCAGGTGCTCAGTGGAGCAGTTCAGGGCCCTGCTGAACAACTTGGGACCTCTAGTAGGCTAGGGCTCTATTTCAAATCTGGGTTCAAATAAAGAGTTTCCACCCTGGGAGCCGACTCAACTCGGATCTATATATTATTGTTGTGGCTAACCAGGGAACAGATTAAATTTAGGTTTCGACCGATGGATGAGCTTTCCTTCTATAGGACTGCTCGCCATAGGGTAGTCGGGGATGAGCTACATCTATATGGTGCAGTCTTGCCCCTGACCGCAGTTAGCGGCGAAAAGGGCCTTTCCCGATATGCTAGTAGTGCTGTCAGGCGGAACCGGTGGGTCTTGCTTATATATTACTTTCCTGTCAGTGTTCAATGACTGGGCAGTTACAAAGGTTTGTATGAAAATCATTCAACATGCTATGGGACAACTGGGCTATGGCAGCTGACGCTCACATCAAGACCCTTGTTAACAGCACATCACCAAGCTATGAGGCTGCAGTGGGTGGAGGAACATCACAAATGGACCATGGAAGAGGAAATGGGTAGCTTGGTCCAATGAATTGAGATTCTGACTACAACATGCTGACAGGAGGTTATGTGTGTGGTATAGACCACAAGAGCCGTGGACCTCAAATGCCAAGTTGGGGGGTATAAGTTGGTGGAGGTGGTTTAATGTTCTGGGGTGTGTTTATGTGGTACCTTGTAGCTATTGGGACCATCATCACCCCACCAGACAATGCTGACGTACCTCAACGACCACCTACATTCATTCTTGGCTATCCACTTCCCACAAGCAGGATGCCTTCTTTCAACAAGACAACACCCTATCTCATTGTTCTCTTTTGGTGAAGGACTGGTTGGAGGAACATTCCAGTGTGTTCACAACCCTTGAAAGGCTCTCTCATTCTCTGGATTTGAACTCTATTGATCTGTGGGATGAAGTGGAATGTTGTTTTTGAGCCGGAAACTTACCATTGGGAACTCTTTGCTCTTTATGGACAGCTGTCCTGGAATTATGGGTCACAATACCACCCAAACATTTTCAACACCTGGTAGAGTCCATGCCATGGTGTGTTTTTAGGGTTGTGAGGGAGAAAGGTGGACCCACACATTATTAGTTCTGCTTTGTCAATGTATAATAAATCATCCTTCCACTGTATTTCACCATACTGATGTAAAAAGCACATTGAAACCCAATGAGAAATTTGAATTGAATAGGATAATTAAGAGATTTATTGGAAATGAGTAAAAATTATAATCTTATGACTATTTTAAAATAATTAACTTAGGAGAAAACTAGGAGTTTTCTCCTAAGAACTTTCAACATCAAATACTTTGAAGGATAAACTCTAAAATTTTATTGCTCAATGACAGAGAATTTTAAATTATTTTAAATTAATTTTTGAGCAAGAAGGTCTTTTTAATTGTATCTTATGACTACTTGGTAGAATTTCAAATATCTGTGTATGGCCATTGATAGCAGCAGCATTGTTTGAGAAATTTAATATTAAGTATAGTAGTTGAGATTTGTAGAGATAAATTAGATACCTTTACTGGAATGTCAATATAGTTTATTCATTGAGAAGGTAGGGACATATGGACCTTGGGAGATAGCCAGAGTTTCAGTGGGAATGGACAAAGTTTAGTCCTCCACTTATTTAATTTAATTGAGGCAGAACAATTGAGTTGGGATTGTACCCATGGTCCCATGGAAGTATATTACAAAATGCTAATGTACTTTAGCCGTCCCATGGCCGAGTGGTTAGTGCACTTGGCTACTGATCTAAGGGACCTGGGTTTGAGTTCCGGGTAAGACATGGATGTATGTGTTGTTTTTCTGCTGAGGTCCTGCCATCCTCTCAGACCTTCTACTGTGGCATATAAACTGACAGGTTCCTGTCAGACCTCTGTGGCAAGGCAGTTGCTTGAGGGGGTATTTTTTTTATTAACGTACTTTAACTGAACTAAAACATCTTATTCAATTGAATTATCTTAGGACATCTCAGGTGTACAGCTAATTAGTACATGACTTTTAAATTATATATATATATATACAAGTAATATATTGTATATATTGTATAATTATGGAATTAGGATCATTTTGGAGTTCTTAAACTTGTTTAGCTGCCCTAGTTTAAGAGAAAAAAATTATTAATATTTTTAAATTACTAACTTTTACAGTGTTACTTTTTGAAATATTGGTTTATTTTTCACATTTAGGTCTTTTTCCAATATTTGTCAATTTTGACACACACATTTTTGAATGTGATTTAATCCAATGTCACACATTCTAAAGTGTACAAAAACAGAAATGATTTTGTTAATAAAATATTACTCATTTGGGATTATTTTAAAAACCAATGCCAGGAATTAGTCCTTTTCCATATGCATGCATACATATAATTTTTTTTATATAATGGACACATGAAATTAAGGTAGTGTCATTGAATTATTGATGATAATATAATACATAAATCTTTTGAATTTATAAAGTACTTCTATTTAATTTTCTTTTCAGGTTTGAAAAACTTTTTGCTGGGAAATTTATTGGTGAACTTGTTCGACGAATTTTACTAAAACTTGCTGGAGATGGCCTTCTCTTTGATGGTATCTTATCTAAGGAAATTTTAATTAATAATTCATTTACTGCTACAGATGTATCTGAAATTGAAGGGTAAGCTTAGTCTAGGTATCTTCATCTATTTTTCCTACATTCTCTACAGATTCTGAAGATTTCCTGCAGCAATACTAATTTTCTTTCTATCTCCACCTTTGTTTTCACAACCATCTGAAAATAGAACTGTTCTCACACTTCATCAGCAATTTTATATGCCCCTTGCAAGAAATGTAGCTTAAATTTTAATATTGTCAATGTACACCATGATGTAGAGCCAACATTAAAGCAACTGATACATCTGTCTTTGTAACAGCATATTGACTTGTGCAAGTGATGAATCATATCTGTATAATATTATGTCTTCATTGCAGGCATTGGATTCAGAACTAACTACATTCTTCAAAATGCCTTTGTGAAGTATTAAGCTCATATTTCCATGATGAATTCTCACCTTTGATAACTTGTCAGCTTTATCCCTCATCTCTGTAAACTAATGTTTTTTCTGAAAAAAAAAAATACTATTTAGTGCAATTTTCTAATATGCTGTCTAGGTATTTTTTTTTTGCTTTGTCAGCCAGGCTGTCAAGCGAAAAGTTTCCATCAGCTTTCAAATGATTCTTTACACCAATAGAAAGATAGATGTATCTGCAAATCACCAGTGTGATCCAACTACGACCTGTAGGATGCATTTATTTTTAAAAAGTGTCCCAAAATATTTTTTTTAAGTGAAAAATGTTAGGTGTAGTATTATCTCTGATTTCGAGATGACATGGTCCTCATATTCAGTTTCGAAACTGTTTTTGGCCTGCAGAAGGAAAGAGCTCAACCACATTGCTTTAAACAATGTTAAATTTCTAACATATTTAGGTAATTATGTAAAAAAAAATAACATTTTAAAGTGCTATATTTTATTAAATAATTAACAAAGTAATTGTGTGTACAAAATGACAAGAAATTCTTAAAGTTTTGTTGGATGTTCAACAGATTTCAATGTGGGTACCACAACAAATATCTGTGATATTCAACTTACATCCATACTCAGCTCAGTATGTCTGGTGTAGTGGATAAGCTGCAAAGATTACCTTATAATTTTAAGTGCTGTAAATTTTGAATTTTTTTCAGAATAAATTATGTTTTTAATACCCCCTCCCCCCAAAAAAGTCAAATTGCGACTTCCCAGGGCCACAAGATTGGTCTACATCTACCAATCCAGCATTTATAACATACTAGTGCCACTATGTAATACTAACTTCACACCATCATAACATGGAAACTTGAAGAGTTTTCTTGACATTTTGGATGCACAATTACTTATGTTACTTAATTATCCAATAAACTATAACACTTTAAAATATGGATATTCTTCTATAATGACACTGTATTTGTGGCTGAGTTAATTTTTAACCTTTTCATAAAAAGTGCAACTGAACCTCGGAATTTTGTGCTGAAATATCTAACAAACAAATATAGATTATGTTAAATACCAAAGTATAGAGCATTTGATTCTAAACAATAAAATAATATAAAAAAACATTAAAAAACTACTTGATCCCAATTTAGAAAACTATTTTCCATCTTCCAGGACTTGAAGGTTTAAACTTCCTGTAATGCATTCATTAAGACTAGTACGATGTTGCTTCAGTTTATCCCTGCACTCCTATCAGAAGTAATCTGCATTGCCTTATCACTCAGAGGTAAAATAGCCCAACTATCATCAATCACTCCAGTTACTCTTGTTTTTTGTGCTTTATTTTACCAGAATTTATTTAAAAATAGCAATTTAAATTGATTCCATTTCATCTTCAACCAAATCATGATTATCATAATGACTAGCAACCTATTATAATATGCTTTGCCTGTTTTTAGGTCTTTCAGAATCAGTGTTAGAGATAATTATTGTAACCTTTACTTCTAATAGGATAACACTTCTTGCACTTCAATTCTAAAAATACTTCTGAAAAGGTAATGATTGGAACCAATCTTAACACCTCTGTGTGATCTAGTATTCCCAATGAAATTATCCCATTACTATTATTACATAATCCTGATCCTGTGTTACCCTTTAGATAAATCCATGTATATGAGTATTCTCGTGATATGTAAATGATATTCATGTATATGAGTATTTTTCTCATGCCATTAAAATTTTCTTACCTATATGTAAGAGTATATGATGTTCATTGCTATTGAAACTATTAGTGCTAAAATAACCATACTCAGTTTCCACTTTATTAAGATTATTATTATGTTATATCAATAGGGAATTGATTAAAAATTATGCAAATTCTTAAATAAGCTTTTTATTGAAAGTTCGACTGAAGATAAATTAGTCAACTCAATCAAATAAATTTAAATCTGTTGTTCAGCATTTAAAGAATTGTGGAAGCTTGAATATTTAACAAGAGCAGTACCAGTCATAAGAAACTTATGCAAAATTGATTAATATTGAGAGACTTGTTTGCACAAGCTTCTGAAGCACACTTATTATTATAAGATGGTTTGAAATATTATTTCATCTTTAATTAACTTCTGAGTTAAATTCTTTTGATATAGTGCTGTTGTTAAATATTGAAACTTTTGAGTATTATTGATATTTCTTCAAATGCAGTCTTACACCTTCTATATATTTTTGCCATTATCATGATCAGAAAGAAGTTTAATGTATTTGGTATATTTTAATACTTGCCTTTCCACAAATGGTCTCTTATAAACCCAAAATGTCTACATCATACCATTGAAATTCTTATTACATTAAAATAATCATTGTTTGATGTCCTGACATACCACCTAATTGTGAAAAGGAAATGGTTGCTAGGTGTGTTGAGGAAATATGAAATGTAGGATCAACAATATCAACCAATATCCAAATGACAGGTGTGGGGTAGAGACTGTTTACTCAAAGCTAGAAGCTTCAGCTACAATGCTGTTAGGAACATAAAACAACTAGGCCCTTTGAGCACCAGCAACCACATTACCCTGTTGAGAATTGCTAATGACACTAAGGTCGAGACACCTCTGCCTTTGATGAGGATTACTTACTAGCTGACATAAAGTATCCTTTGCATCTGTTTACTTATAGCTGCCAACCTATAAATAAATGGAAGACACAGGAGTTTTTTCTTTTATAGAGGCCACTAGTTCATGTCCAGGATCTAATAATCAATTATTATTGTTGTGGTATTCAGTAGGCAATCCAATTAGTTTAAATGATCAGTATCATGATACTAAGTTGACTACTGCTGAAAAAAAAAACCCCTCAAGCAGCTGTTTACCAAAGAGATCTGACAGAAGCCCGTGAGTTTAATATGCCATAGTAGAAGGTCTGTGAGGATGGTGGGACCTCAGCAGAAAAATGATACGAACATCCATGCCTTATCTGGGGCTCGAACCCAGGTCCCTTAGATCATTAGCCAAGCATGCTACCCATCCAACAGGGTGGAAAAATAAAAATGGTCTTAGAAGTCCAGATAAATTTGTCAAACTAGGGGTGACCGGATTTTAAGAAGAAGATCCAGAGAATTTTGAAAATTCAATCTGAAGGATTGACTTTTTGCAAAATTATTATACTAAGAAAATACAGCCTTTTTCAAACAGAACATAGTTTTATACATAATTGCATATAATAATAATAACCTTAGCATCTAGAAGCACAAAATGAAACTTGAATATCGTAGTTTAATTAACAAAATCATTATTATTGTGTGTATTTTTCATATCACTATTATTGTGTGTATTTTCATGGATTTTTAAAAAATATTTTCGTTTTGGCATATTTTGCATTAAAGATTCCACAAGTGAGGCAAAAATTAGTTTCACTTGCAACAAAATTTCCAGTGTCCACTTTCTTATGTGATTTCTCATCCATCCATATTGAATTTGTGTTTCAAAAAATTATTTCAATTGTATGAAAAGTAAAATTCTCCTGCAGTTTTTTTACTGATTTCTTCATTTACAAGCTCAGAAAGTAATGGCAGAGCAATTACTGTTTGCAGAGCAAAATGCACTGTTTTGCAGAGCAAAATACACTGTTTCCAGATCTTCCACATTCGCAAAGCCATTTCAGGTTCTGCATTTCATTCCATTGCAGGTTGGGACTCAATTTTTTTTTTTTATCCCAACACAGGGTTATATAGGGGAACCTGTATTCCAAATTTAGGACCTGTCTGTCAAGTACATGGAGAACTGCAAGGAACTAAATCTATTATAACAAAGGTAGAACTTAACAATTTATATAGTAATTAAGCCACTGATAACAATAAGGCTTGTGATAATTCCAGAAAGTGCAAGAAAAATCATGCATTCCCAACTGGGGCCTCACGGAAACCATTATCATTGCGATGATGATTTTAGCTTCAAATTTTCAGTCAACTACATTGCAACAGAAATTTTTTTATAACAGTGTTGCCACTATTATTCTATTAATAAAATTCTGCTCAAGCTCTGTACAGTCAATTTAATATTTAAAAGATATCTAAAACAGAATTCCAGAGACATTTATTCTTTAGGGACAAAGCCTTTAATCCAGGGACTGTCCCAGGAAAAATAGGGACATATGGTCACCCTATGCCAAACTGATCTATCAGCATTGCTATTCTATTTCATTCCAAAGCAAGACTATCTCCTTTGAAAGGAGTCTACCATTTAATGGTCTACCATGAAAAGCCAGAATCAGACATTAAAGACTATGTCTGATAAATGATGCATAGAATTAATCAGACATAGTCTTTAATGTCTGATTAAAGACATTATTTACAGACATTATTTATGACATCATTTACAGGAGGAACAGTGCACAGCATTTTGAATCATGCATCATCACAGCGAACAAGTTCACAGCTCTGTGCATCAACACACAGGGATAATGCACTGATTTTGGTGTATGCCTCCCATTTGGCACATTATAGCCTTAGTTGTTAATGCACCATAAAACTCCAAACAACCAACCAACTAATCGGTGTATACCTATCTACTATTTACAGTCTTTGAATACATCAGTAAGATCTGTGTGGCATTTAATGTATTGAGGTTATGGGGATATTTCCCTTTATTTTTATCTGTGTGGGTATATAGTTCAGCATATTTTATCCATAGTTGTTAGGACACTATTAAACTTCGAAATAAAAGCTAGTTTGGAGTGTATTGAGAGGAAAGGGAAACTAAAGTAAAAAAAAAAGTAAATTTTGTACAAAGTGTGAGATCAGTTAAAACTTCAAATTTCAATATTTGTCTGCAGCAATCTCCACTTGAGAGCAAAATAGGAATAAGTAATCTTCTGACCTCAAAGATTAGAAACTGTAATGTAAACTCCCAGTTATTGCCATTATCCCAGTTATCAGGCATTTATGGGAATGGGGGTTGCCAGTTAGATGAATCTGCCAGTTGCATGAGAAATATTTTTATAGAAATCAAATACAGTAGGTACAATCTTATATTCAAGCTTTAGTTGAAATAAAAATGCAGTTAAAAACAATGGTAATAAAAATGAAATACAAGACAATTAATGTAAATGTTAAAAAGATAATTGCTTTTTTGAATGATTTTCACACTTAATTAATGTCTAAATCCATGTACTTAACAAAAACTTCAGGAACTGTTTCATTGAACATCACCATGAAAAAAGTTATAATTTTGACCTTTGGATGGCACTGATTACCGGTAGTACTGTATTTTCCTAATAAGAAAATGTGAAAGAAAATTTTTAAAAGATAAAGCCGGTAGAAAAACATGCACAAGACAAAAAAAAAATGCTTTCTGAGAAGCAAGAATAGTGAAACTAAACCAAACTTTAATTGCAGAAAACAATTACCTATGCATATGTATGTGTAGTTTACTAGCTAGGTTCTAGAAACCCCTGATGGCATTTCATCAGAGTCATCCACAGAATGGCATGCTGATGTCGAGGGTTGAGAAGACATAAAATTAGGTTTTGTGGCATCTGGGAAACTACCACATGCATTGAAATTTGTGTACCAAATCAAATGTTCAATTTGAAATTTATGCCAGTTGCATGAGAATTCCAGATGCTTGAGTACCAGATAACTGGAAGTTTACTGTAATTGGAAAAGATGCAAGCAATGCAAAACTGGCAGTGTGAAAACCTCAAGCTTAAGACAGCTGAACTTCTTGTCACTGAAATTGCCCCACCTAAAAAAAAGAATGGATGGATTGACCTGATTATTTGCATGCAGAGTTGTGACACGTATGAATGACTTGGCATGCAAATTGTTTACAATCTGTGCAGTAGAACATCCAAAAATATATCTAGTATGACACTGATAGGAATCTGAAGGAGCTATAAAAATGGGAGTAAATGTCGGCAAGCAAACAAAATGGTGAATGAATGACTTGTGAAGAGTGTGCAATGCCTTTATCATGTGTAAGGTAACCTCCACTTGAGAGCAAAATAGGTATAAGTATCTTCTGACCTCAAAGATTAGAAACTGTAATATACAGTAAACCCTCAGTTATCAGGCATTTATGGAGAATGGGAGTTGCCAATTAGATGAATTGCTAGTTGCATGAGAAAAAATTTTAGAAACCAAATACAGTAGGTAAAATTTTACATTGAAGCCTTAGTTGAAGTAAAAACAACAGAATTTGAAAGGAGTCAGATTATTGGACTGTAAACACATCAAATTGCCATCCCTCTGGGTTGTGATGCCCAAACAGTTGGAAGATGTTGGCAACAATGAGTAAAGTACCCAGACACATTGCTAGGGTTCTGGTAGCAGCTGAAGAATATTCAAATGGGAGGATCGATGGATCCACTGACTGGCAATGGGAGATAGATCTGTCATAAGCCACCAGATTTCCAAAATTGTAATGCCATTCCTATCTGTTTCATGATGGAGCATGTTTATTTCTCACATAGACAGCACACATTCATCACTGATCCTTGCAGTATGTAAAGATCAGGGCTGAATTTGTGTTGTCCATTGGCTCATCTATTTCTGATGTTATTCCATCATCATCTCCAGTGGTACATAGGAAAGAGCTGCTTGGGGACAATACTGATATTGTGTCATCTTTAGTGAGGAATCATTTTTTTGATTGGGATTTACAATCATAGTGTGTTTTGGAGACACAGCAGGGCAGAAGTATCAAGGAGCATCATACCAGGTCAATACTCTGATCATGGTATTATTACCATGTTATATCAATAAGAAATTGATTAAAAATTATGTAAATCCATTAAAATAAGTGTTCATTTATGGTTATTGTTGATGGCAAGACATTCTGTTGAAACCATTCTGGGACCAGTGCTTTTGCCCTTTCTGCTCTCCATCCCAAATACAAGTTCCATGTGATGTTCCTTATTTGCATGTTCCCCAGATCTGTTGCCCATCAGATACTTTTGAGATATTATGGAATGTGTACTGACTACTGCCTCTCAGACCCATACCACTGTTGCTCAGCTCATAAAACAGGTGTCTGAAGCATTGTTCACTGTTTAGTAGAATGAATTCACCATCTTTCACACTAACTACTGAATTCACTATTACTACCAAAAGCTGGTACTGTGGCATTTGGTCACATGTATTGCTGTTCATGGAGGCCCTACTTTTTATTGACATGCACAACATTTTTATAATGCTGCTGATTTGATGCACCAATTTGATACTGATACATAACGAACCATTTTTTTGTCTACATTGTTATCTGTCATTCTTCTTGTTTTGAGATCAAAGTGAGTGCTTCTTGTAGTTTTGGTAATTTCAATGATGAGCAGTTCATGTTAAGAAATAATTCTTGTATCTTAAGGTCTAATTGCTGTAATCATTCATATCAGAAAGGAAGGTATTCCCTTGGAAAATATGGAGGGAGGAATGTTATAGCAGATTTCAATTATAAAAATGTAATATGTATAAGCCATCATTCCTACAAAATATGTACATCTTTAGCATAATTGCATTAACCCATAGCAGAAAACTGAATGGATTAAAAATTTGAATCAAAGGCTGGGTGAGTGTGTACATATATTGTATTCAGGCATACTGTAAATTAAGCAGCATTAATCAAAGTTTGAAATTAAGTCTAAAAGGTATAATAATCATGGTATCAGAAATGCTTCCCATATTTCCGGGACATTCATGTCCTGGAAATGAATTCCTTAAACATATATATGTGTATATATTTAATAAATATTAATGTATTTATTAAATGTAATATATCCCTTAATAAATTTAGAGGGATGTAGTTCATTACAGCAAGGTCAATATTTGGGGGACATTCATAGGAACTCATAGGAAGGACTCACGCTAGATTGTATAGCATACTAAAATGAATGCAAAATGCATAGATGGGAGGTTTGACATATTGTATAAGTTCTTGTGGCATTATTAATATATATACATATATTAATATATATATTAATATTGTGTGCTTTAATGGTGTGATAAAACTTTATTTCATCACCTTACCAACTTGTGATCCCAAGGCATAGATGCACACATGTGAAAAGTATGCATTTATTTGAAATAATGAGTTGAAAAAAATTGGTTGTCCTGACTGGTAAACTCATTATTTCAAGTGTTCCTTGTCTACAGGACTTTTCCTGTGATAATTTATTACTCAATATATTTATTGTTTGGAGAGTGGAAGGAGTAGGATAGTGGAGCAGCTGTGTGTTGGCACAGAAGTAAGGTAGTGCAGCAACTGTGGGTGGTATAGAGAAAAGGTATTGATTGGCATCTAACTGTTGGACAATCTTTGTCATCAGTCACTGGTACAGGTAAATGAAAACTTGAAACCAAAGATCTATGAATGATGATGGGTGTATCACAAAACCTTGTGTTACATACATACCATATACTATAATAACTGAAAGGACAAATTATTATATACACCTATCTAATAATTGTTGCTCCACCTTTTGCCCTCACAACAGCATCTAGATATCTTGGTAAGGACTCAATGAGGTGTTGAAAATATAGAGGAGGTATTGCCACCCCATTGATCACTTGTAGAGCATCCACAGTTGCTGGTGGTGATTGGCGGGCTCAAACAGATCTTTGCAATTCATCCCACAAATTCTCAATGAGGTTGAGGTCCAGCAATTGAGGGAGCCATTCGAGTGTAGTAAACTTACTTTAATGCCCCTGGAGCCAATTGGTTGATACTCTGGAAGTATGCAGTGTGGCATTGTTCTGTTGAAAGATGGCATCGTGTGTAAAGAGAATCGTTACAAACAATTGTAGATGGATGGCGAGGATGTTCACATACCTTGTGCTGGTGATGGAGGTCTTGGCTGGTACAAGGGGCCCCAAGGAAGTCCATGTAAATACACCCCAAACTGTTACAACTGTCTCCACTTGCCTGTATGACCCCAACTTGGCAAACTGGGTCCATCGCTTTGTGTGGTTTAACAAACCCTCCCATTGGCATGATAGAGTTGAAACCATGATTTGTCAGACCAGATGACTTGTTTCCAATCCTCTGCACTCCAGTCACGTAAGACCTTTTTAAACTCAGCCTAATCTTTCGGTACCTTGCAGTCAACAAGGGGACACAATGTAAACGTCGACTGCCATAGCCTATGTTTTCCCATGATATGATGGATAGTCTTTGTGCATAAGCTTGTGGATGTGCTCTCATTCAATTCCAACATTATCTGCTCCATGGTAGCCATGCGATTCCTTGTAATGATGTAGGACAGTCTGCACTCACCTTGAAAGTCAATTGCACATTTATGTCCACATTTCTCCTGCTGGTTGGAAGTTTTGTCATATTTCATGTAGTCTTGGTGTACATGTGTGACAGTGTGACTTCAAAATCCCAACAGTTCTGCAGTTGTGGCGATTGAACAGCTTGCCTTCTTCGCATTTACTCTCTGGCCATGGTCAAACTCACTTACGTCACTGCCTTTACCCATGATTACTTTTCCATGACTGGTTTCCAAATCATAGAGATCTGCTCTATTTATAGGCATTGTCATTTCAGTGTACCACATGACTGGACACTATACTTCTGCTTTGCATATTGTTATCAGGGTGTATATAATTTGCCCATTCAGTGTATATACATTAATATTAAAATGATTTATTTCCACAATATCACTGTTCGGAGAATTATATCTGCTGTGTTGAAGCTTGAGATGCTTAAACGATTCAGCAGTAAGAGTTCATTTTACATATCGTGCAGTTAAAAGCTTAGTTAATATTTTCTAATATGGGAGAGAAGTCCCTGGCTGGTACACTTGCTGTAGTTGCTGGAAAGGCTCACTCTTGGTTGCTGCGGTGTTCTAGCTGTTGGCGATTTGTCAGTCCAAAATAGCATTGCCATGTGGTAGTTGTCACTGTCTGCTGATGCGTGGAATGCTCATTTCTTTAACACATGGGGTCTGTTGTTTATCTCCACATGTTGCAGTATGTATGCATTTTGTCAGTCTGCTCTGCTGACATCATCAGATGACATCAACTCCTTTGCAGATAGTGTTGATATAACTTGGCAGATGGTGCGATGACATCTGAAGTAGGAAAGCAATGAAATGCAATAATGCTCAAAAATAGATGTCAAATGTGTATACCAGAAGAAGATGATCTTTTACCATCATTCATCAACCAGTTTAAATCTCATGAAAAATTCCACTACAGCTGAGCACCATAGCAAGTCATGGTCCAAGCGTGAGCCTCAGTAGCAACTACAGCAAGTGTACCAGCCAAGGACTTTTTTTCCCATAGTGGTAAGTATAACAACTAAGCCTTTAACTGCACAATATGTAAAACAAACCAAATTGTTTTAGCATCTCAAGCTGCAACACAGGAGAATTAATTCTCCTAATGGTGATATTGTGGAAATAAATCATTTTATTATTCTTACTGTGTTCACTCGTAATGATTTATACCTGAATATATGTATATACCATACACATCATATTCAGCTGATGCAGCTCTGTTACTAGCAGACATCTCCATACATGCTCTCTGTCAATGACTACTTTGCAGATGTGCCCAAACCCCATTGTTTTTGAAATGACTTTCTGATGACAGATTAGATAGGGGGGGGGGGGTATCCTTCATATGTAATGAGATTGTAAGTCACCGAAATCTGCATGTAGACAGAGACCAATCCTTGCAACTTTCATCATCAACATTTGGGTTAGTATCATGGGAGATGTTCTCATTGGTCCATACCAGTTTCCTCAACATCTTTGAGTCTGCTCATTACTTTCACTTTATTGATACAGTATTGGTAAGTGTAAGTATTGGCCCCAAAGTATCAGGAAAAGCATAGGTGTTGGTCACAGAATTCAAAAGTTTAAATATATAGAACAAATATAACTATCGGAAAATATACTATTGGCCATACATCACATGTAATTCATGCATGATGACATAGTATACCTCAATGTAGGTGTATGATGGTGGGTTGGTCACTGATATTGCCAACATTGGATTGATTGCATTTGGAGGTAGTTGTGACAGCCTGCTCAATCATTGCACATGAACCAAAATGATTTCTATGTATGGGGTGAACTCTATGATATTGTGTACATAACCATTGTTGCCAATATAGAGAGCATGGGCAGGACATGACATTGATACGTATATTTATATCTATACAAAAGTAGGCCACTCAAGCATCTGTTTTGATCTATACCATGCATCCAAGATGATTAATAACCGATAAAATAATTTCTTTAAAAAAGAAAAAGCATTTTCATGTCTTATTTCACCAATTGGTGTTGAACTTACGCTAGTGATTGTAACTCTGTTATGAGGGAGTTTTGTTCATTTTTTTAGACACTTGCAACTTAGTATCATACTTTGTACCACTCTGATTTATAGTTCACCATTCATAAGTCATCATGCTTAGGTGAAAGAAACATTGAGATGTAAAAAAAGACAGAGGTGGAGAAATAAAATTATAAATATAACTAGCAGCTTATAAACTAGCTAGCTTATAAATATAACTAGCAGCTTATAAAACTAGCTAGCTTATAAATATAACTAACTAGCTTATAAATATAACTCTGCTACTATAATATAGTAGCAGAGTAGTTAGGGAATTTGACTTCTGATCAAAGGGATCTAACCTTATATAAGGTATGGATGTTTCTTTTCTACATTGTCTTTCTGTTCAGGAGGTCTTGCAGATTTTCTCTTTGGTGTATTATACTGGCAGGCTTTTGTTGAACATCTATGGTAATTGGATGTTTGAGGGGTAATTTATTTTATTTATACATAGACAATTATTCTGTGAAATTATTTTAAAAGTAAACCAGAGATGAAGAGCAAAGTAATTTTATAGTGATAATTTTCATTTTTGTAAAATGTGAAATGTAGGTAGTTAAGTATCACGGGTGATGTCCTGTAGATTTGGGATTCATGAAGTAGCTGAAAAAATTTTGTTTTGCCATGAGGGGATTTGAAACCACACTTCCTAGTTACAGGTCAGGCATGCTGACAGGAGGCCTCTATAAGAGATCTCCTGTAATACTTTACTATTGAATTATGGATTTAATGTCATGAGCATGAGTGAAAAAAATATTAAATTCCATCATATGAGGCAACTTGGTTGTCCATTTCCAGACACAGATGGTGCCATGAGCAAATCAAATGCTATGTGAGAAAGTTTGTCACATTAGCTGAAAAAATAAAATGTTAGCAGATGATAATGTAGTGGTCATAACACATAGCATGTAACTGGGAAGTGTGGGTTTAAATCCCACTCATGGCAAAACTAATATTTTCAGCTAATTATTTCATGAGTCAAATGTAGGATTTGTCTTTTGTTCAAAATGCTATTCCAGTGCCTGAGTGGTTATGTTTGGCCACAGACAAAAGGCCCAGGT
Organism: Ryuthela nishihirai; assembly: GCA_038380435.1. Lineage (NCBI taxonomy): Eukaryota > Metazoa > Arthropoda > Arachnida > Araneae > Heptathelidae > Ryuthela > Ryuthela nishihirai. The sequence continues at coordinate 22,798,651 of JAWZYU010000010.1, forward strand.
TAGAGTCTGTGATGTTTGTATTCTGTTCCACAAAGATCTCGCCTCTTTCACAGATCCTGTATGACATATTGATTGCTTACTATATGAAATGGAGTTCATTTATTTCTTGAAGTAATTAAATGCCTATTTTAATGCAATGAACTATAAATAATTCAACATTTAATAAAATGAAAAGCTAACAGCAAATTGTCCAGTTTTTAGTATAAATATCTTAAAAGTAATGTATATTTTGAATTAATAATTTTTTATTTTTTTAGGAAAGGTGAAAGTGCATTAGAAACTAGAAGTATTTTAAACAGGCTAGGATATGACACTGTTACTGATGATGACATTGCTATTGTAAAATATGTATGTGAAGTGGTGTCAATTCGTGGAGCATGTCTAGTGTCAATCTGTGAGTTATTAATCATTAAATATTTTGTGCTTTTGATACTGTAGTTTTAATACTTAAAAGTAGTTTGTTATTTGTATCAGTTAAAACTCACTAAAGATTAAATATTGAGGAAATTTAAAATTGACTTCAGTGAACTCTTAAGCTTCCTTCTAGCTAACAACATGTAAAATTTGCATCCATAGTAAATACACAGATTATCTGTAGAAATAGACTTCAACAATTATTAAAAACATCTGAAAAAATTATCACTGATGTGGTGGCAACCAAACCTGCAACTCTCTAGATACATGCCAGAATGCTGTACCATTAAACCACGCATCAGATGCTAAAATCTTCCAGAATAAGACCTATAAATCTTTCACTGAGATGTGGCGGACCTTGCGTCATCTATACTTCAGGAGAGTTGCCTCTCCTGAAGTATAGATGACGCAAGGTAATGATTTAGATGTTAATGAGGAGGTCAATCACAGATAAATGTCAATTCAACACATCCTGATCAATCACACATCCTGAAGTATAGATGATGCAAGGTCCACCACATCTCAGTGAAAGATTTATAGGTATTATTCTGGAAGATTTTAGCATCTGATGCGTGGTTTAACAGTGGAGCACTCTGGCATGTTTCTAGAGAGTTGCTTGTTCGATTCCCACCACTTCAGCGATAATTTTTTTCAGATGTTTTGTAATAATGGTAAAATATGATTGCATTTTGCTTTTCAATAAAAGCATGTATTCTTTAAATCAGAGATATTGAATCTTTATCAATGTGGGTCATTTTTCAATAGCAGAAGCAACAGTAGGCTGCCTTTTAATAATGAAGGTAACTTGCAAGCAGGAATATTCTTTCTTTCATGGTTAACGGGACATGTCCCGATTCATGTTCATCTACTGTTGTCAGTATGTCCTACTAGTCTTTCTTGTTGGACACATACATCCCAGCAGTCTAGATAAGTAAACATTAAGAAAGGCAAGGGAGCTAGTCCCCCCCCCCCCCCAAGAATGCTAGTAAGGGTAATGAAATGAATACTACCTCAATAGAGGCAGTAAAATGTTAAACTTATGCATTTATCAAAATTTGTTTTTAAAGATTTATAAAATGGAGGGTGAAATGTTATACTGCAATGGAAATCCAATCTCTCTCCAGTTCAGGTCCCAATCTAGAAAAAAAGTAGTGGGTGGGGGGGGAGAGGTTATTTTTTCCAACTCAATTGAGTTTCTTCCCCTTCCCTTTTTTTTTCTAGATTAGGGCCTGAACTTGATCCCTATAACATTCAACAATGATCCAAGTTCAGATGATGCATATAATCTTTCAAATGCATTTGAAAGTTGTTTTGTTGTTTGTGAATATTCGAATATTCTATCCATTTCAGTTTAAAAAAATGAAAATGAATCTAAAATGGCAACAACAACAAAAGAAAGAGAATAGAATAGAACAATATAGACAAGTGTAGGGTGCACATGATTAAAGTAAACCTAATGCCTCTATATTTATTAGACAGCATACAAATTTGGTAATTGTACCAAGGATACAGTGGGGAAAGGAATTATGCAAGAAAAAATTAGTTCCAAAACTCTCCACCAGATGACAAAGAGCACTGTATTCATTATAATAGTTGGAAAACTTACAGAATTTGTACTGTGCAGACTGTACTATGAACAGGATATGAAACACAATTGTGGAAGACTAATTATAGTTGTGATAGTCACCACTAGTGTGACTATCACAACTATAATTAGTCTTCCACAATTATTGCTACACAAAAACTTTTCAATCATCCAAAATTCTTACAAGTAATCATATGGTGCACATATTTAAGTGCAATGAATTTACTGGTATTACTTCATAAGAGCATGTTTCACTCTATCACTGCCATCGGTAGAGGCATGATACAAAATAGACAATGACTTTGTCATTAACAGGCCATGCATTATTCAGGAAATTGCTTTATCAGAAAGAAAGTTGTGCACCAGTTGTGTTAAATGAGTTTCATAGGTTAAAAGGGTTTTGAAAAGGTTCACTGACCGCAAATGGCTTGTGTAAATGGAATGAGAATTGTGAAGAAACTGGTATGCTAAACGTTAAGCCTGAATGGGGACAAAAACTTCTCCATAAGCAAACAATGGAGGAAGATGGAATGATGAATGTTCAAGGAATACAAGGTGTTGGAAATGTATGGATTTGCCTCAAACCCCACTATCCAGATGGTTGTGCAAAAATTTATACACTATTATCCTTATATCCTATAGGTCCATATTGAGAAAATCATCCTTGCTGATTCTCCTCTTCAATAGAAATTTGCATGCAGTTTCTTGCTCAAATGGAGATTGACATTGGGTGGCTGTAGAACATTTTGTGTACACAAAGCCCATTTCCATCGCATGATGCCATTAATACCCAGAATTTGGGCAACTGAAACTTCCCATGTGCCTCAAGGGATCTTATTACACTGTTGAAAGTTATGATTTGGTTATGTTTACTGCGGCTTTCATTATTTACCACTTCTTTTCTGAAGAGCTCCTTCCTTCAAGTCCTGTTGTATGTGCTGTCAATGTCCAGCACTGTAAATCTTCTTTGACTAACTCTGTCATTTCACTTCTCCAACAGCATCAGTATCTCAATACAACTGTATTCATTCCAGGATGGTGCTCCTTCACACATACTCCATACATTCCAGGATGGTGCTCCTCCATACATATTAGCCACATGTGGCAATTAGCTCCTTGGGGTACATTTCACCAACAATAATTAAATTATGTATTTATCGAAAGTAAATTTCCTCCCAAATAATATTCAACCTGAAATATGATTTTTATTTCTTTTAATGATTCTTTTCAATATCATATATTTTACACAGACTTTTTACATCCATGGGATTTTCTGAACTGGTTATGAAATAGAAAAAACTTTCTTGGGTGCTTTTTTGCTAAACGTATGAATTTTTTCTTTGGGTGTTGAAGTTTGGCGATCTTGGCTAAGTACAGAAAGGTTTGTGCACCAAAGCAAAAAAAAATACAGCATTTATTGTCTGTGTGGCACAGCCAAGGTGCTTGACTGTAGTCAGCAATTTCCTATACTGTAGCCACCATGTTCATGAACTTCTGACTTTTATCTTTGGGCTTTCTGAAGAACAATATCTGCCATGATAGCATCAACACTTAAGTAGACCTTAAGGCTAGCATAAAAAAAAATACCCCCTCAAGCAGCTGCTTGCCACAGAGGTCTGACAGGAGCCTGTCAGTTTATATGCCACAGTAGAAGGTCTGAGAGGATGGCAGGACCTCAGCAGAAAAACAACACAAACGTCCATGCCTTATCCGGGGCTCGAACCCAGATCAGTAACCAAGCATAACATACCTAATATGACATATCAGCAATATCTCAGGTGAAATGCTATGATAGAACGTTCTATTCTGCAGTTCCAGCAAGTTGCAGTTAATGAGGAATATTGCATCAAAAATGTTCTCTAGGAAACTATGATTTGTGTACCAAACTTCTGTATAAAGTCTAAGTATTGAATCCTGTAATTATTCTGATGAATACAATGCCTTTTGCCACTTGGTGATGAGTTTTAGAAAACTACCTTTTTTTTCTTGCATTATTTTCTTCCCTATTGCCTCCTTGGTACAATTGGCAAATTTGAAAGCTGTCTAATGTAGTGTTCACTGCTGAGGCCTTGGGGTAAGTGAACCTTAATTATATGCACCTATATGCCACAGAATAATGTGTAAACCAACGTTTGAAAAAAATAATTTTTGATCATGGGAAGCTTTTCTTAATGATATAAGCACCAGAATTTTGAAAAATTACTGCATATGGTTAATGCACTATGCTGATTAAGTAGTATAAAAACTTTTAACTCTTCAAGAGTCCATGTCATCTATATACGTTCGCAGAATCTGAAATGAGGGGCCAAGGACTCGTATCCGTTTTTAGTACAACAAAAAAAAACAAACGATTTTTAAAAAATTAAAATTACCATTGTAATTTTTTCAATATATATCTTATAAAAAAATATATAATTCAGGCATTAAAAATAATATTTTGTTTTTTAATTTAATGCACATTTTACTAAACTACAATATAAATAATTTTATAAAGCATCTGATTGCCATTTCTTAGAAGCACTAAACTGTATTGCCAATTTGCTTGTTAACGTTCTTATTTGCTTCTGAGTTAAGCTCACAAGTTTGATTTGAACTATTATCAACAAATTTTTCCTTAAATTTTCGAAAATATCCTACAAATTAACAAAAAATACAAACTCTGCTATTTTTAAAAACAGTAGATTTTGGAAGTAATTACAAAGTATGTACTGTCATTTCCCCCCCTCCCCCATTTCACACTCTTTTTTTGTCATAAACTTATTTCAGTATTCCCAAAATTATTTTGGTCTGTAAATGGTAGCTAGGTAGTCACTGGAAGGAGAGCTATGCACCAATCCCCTGTGATGATGCATAGAACCGGCCAGGCCTAGCACCTAATGTCCGACCCCGCCTTCTCGTGGTGCAGACCGTTAGTACCTTTCAAAAGAGATACTCTCTTGTGGAAGTGAACGGAAGGGGAGGGCTGCCAGATTAGTGTGGCCTACTGATCTGGACAACTATGGCTACTTTTCTCTTTTTTCTACCCTGCTGAGGAGTGGTCAACCACACAGGGTCCTGGTGCTGACCATATAAACCTACTGGACTGGACAGATATATGGCTCTGAGCTTGATTATGGATCCTGATTTTGCTGCACTGGTGGGCTTCTGTGGAGGGAAAATCTTCCGCTGTGTTTTCTGTTTGTTTGTGGGTTGACAGCCCCAAGTGAATAGATTCACAGGATATGTTTATCAGCTGGTGGATAATCCTGAGCAGAAGTCATCGCAGGCACCTGAACTCTTTGCTTCTATTGGCATCGTCAAATTCTACATTGGAGGAAGTCTTCCAGTATAGATGGCTTCAGCCTTTAGTAGTGGGGGAATGGGTCTTTGCCCCATGTCTGTGATTAGGGGGCTGTTTGATATTGTCGGCATTCCCTCTCTCAATAAACATAGTTTCTTTAAACATCCCACTAACCATTTTCTCTCCATAGGTAGTTGGAATGTGAGGACTCTGCACAGAGCTTTTTCTCTTGATGTCCTCACACAAGAATTCCACCATTATAATTTAGATATTCTCGGCTTGCAAGAAACCAGATGGACAGATAAAGGTCAGATTCTTAAAAATAATCTTAAATTTCTCTTTTCAGGGAGGGACGACAAAAAGCATCACCAAGGCGTGGGTCTGCTTCTCAGCAGACACGCTAGCGATGCTCTTCTAAGATATGAGTGCATTAATGAAAGGTTTCTTACAGCAAAATTTCAGACAAGCGTTAAAGACTTGAATGTTATCTGCTGTTATGCCCCCACTGAGGATGCCGATGAGGATGAGAAGGATAGGTTTTATGAACAACTTCAGGATATTTTGAATTCTGTCAAGAAAGGTGATATTTCCCTTGTTCTTGGTGACTTCAATACCAAAGTTGGTACTGACTCTGACCTTTGGGGAGGAGTAATAGGCCCTTTTGGTATTGGTAGCTGCAATGGCAATGGTCAACGTCTCCTACAGGTAAGTAAACTCAATGGATTCAGAATAACTAACACATATTACAAACACCGCGACATACATAAGTACACATGGGTTTCACCTGATGGGCTGCATAAGAATATGATTGATTACATATTAATTAACAGCAAATGGGCTAGTTCAGTTAGGAATACCAGGACGTATAGGGGAGCTGAAATTGGATCTGACCATTACCTTGTTAAAAGTGTGTTGCAAATTAAACTTATAAAGTGTTGTGCTAGGGTTAAAAAATTTACTTTTAATACTGAAGCTCTGAAAGATCCAGTTATAGCCAAAGCTTACCATGATAGGTTTAATGATAGGTTAAATAGTTAACTTAGTCATTATGACAGTCATGGGTTTGCTTACTACTGAAGTTGAGGAAGAATGGGATCATTTTAAACAGGCTTTTTTGGACACTAACAGTACTCTTTTAGGAAAAAAGGAACAGAAGAGGCAGAATTATCTGAGTGATAAGGCACTTGAGCTTATTTCGGAAAGAAAGAGCTGCAGGAATGTCTTTAATCAATACCCTACTAGTCCTAATAGAAAGCATTACAGAGAACTTAATAAACATGTAAAAGATCAGTTAGCTGCTGATAAGAATCATTGGCTTGATGGTTTGGCTGAGAAAGCCGAGGAAGCAGTTAGACAGCACAACAGCAGAGAGCTGTACCAGATAGTTAATGTTTTGTGTGGTAGAAAACGGACAGGCATACAAGGATTGAAGGATAAACAAGGTAAGGTTATAGAAGGGGAGGATTCTGTCATGGCTAGATGGGCTGAGCATTTCAGTGATGTTCTAAACAATGCGGTTAGTTCTATTCCCATTGTTTGCAATGATGATAGATGCATTGGTGGCTTTAATGTTGGCCCTATAACACAATCTGAAGTTATTTTGGCTGTTTCTAAACTTAAACTTCATAAATCCCCAGGGGTAGATGAAATTACTACGGAAATGCTTAGAGCTGGGAATGTTTCGGTTACCACTTGGATGACTGAAATTCTGAATATCTTTTATGACAAAGGCATGGTTCCTAAGGATTTTACCAGAGCTATTGTTATCCCTATTTTCAAAAAAGGTGATCACAGTTCTTGTGATAACTATAGGGGTATCAGCCTACTCTCTGTTCCAGGTAAAGTTCTTTCCATGATTGGGCTTAATAGAATTAAGAATCTGGCTGACAGTCAATTGCGTGATGAGCAATGTGGATTCAGAAGTGGTAGGGGATGTGTGGATCAGATATTTTCACTTAGGCAGATTCTTGAGAAATGTTTAGAGTTTCAGAAACCTTTGGTTGCTAGCTTTGTTGATTTCAAAAAGGCTTTTGACTCTGTTGATCGTCATAATTTGTGGTTGATTGTGAGATCATATGGTATACCAGACAAGTTAGTTAACATTATGAAAGCTCTCTATAATAACACTGAGTCGTGTGTGAGAGTTGGTAAGGCTTGTAGCAATTGGTTTAGCATTGCTTCTGGTGTTCGACAAGGGTGCATTTTGTCTCCTTTTCTCTTTAGCTTGGTTATTGATTATGTTATGCGAAATTCACTTCAAGGGAAAGATTTTGGCCTTAAATGGGCTGGAGATACGAAAATTTCTGATTTAGATTATGCTGATGATTTAGCCCTTTTGGCAAATGATGTTGATGAGATGAACTCTTTCATTCGAGCTGTTGATGAGACTGGTAGTAGAGTAGGTTTGGTTATAAACAGAGAGAAAACTAAAGTGATGAAAATTGGTAAGGCTGGCTGTGATTCGGTTAATCTGAATGGTTGCAGTCTTGAGCAGGTGTCACAGTTTAATTATCTTGGGAGCTATGTAACAGATAATGATGATGTGCGGCATGAAATTAACAGATGAATAGGGATTGCTGCCGGGACTTTTAAGAATCTATGGAGAGTGTGGAGAAATAGGCGTATACACCTAAAGACTAAAATTAGACTGTATAATAGTTTGGTTCTTTCTAGGGTTAGTTATGGTAGTGAAACTTGGACACTTTGTAAACAAGATAACAGGAAACTAGATGCTTTTGATTCCAGATGCTTACGCAGTATCTTGGGCATTAGGTGGTTCAACTTTGTAACTAATGATGAGGTTAGGCAAAGGAGTTTGCAACCTCCTTTAAGCAGCATATTGTGCAGAGAGAGACTCCGTTGGTTTGGCCATGTTGCCCGTATAAATAATTATAGATTGGCGAATAGGGTTATGAACAGTGTGCCTAAAGGCCTCAGAAAGAAGGGGAGACCTAGGATGCGGTGGGCAGACAATGTCAAACAGGACCTTGTTAGAATTGGTGTGCAGTGGCCAGATGCAGTAGATGTAGCTCAGGATAGACTTGCTTGGAGAACTAAATTGCACTGTCTGGTTGGACCTCCGTAGCCCATGGCTGCTTGAGGATGATGATGATGAAAATTATTTTTCATTTTTCCCAGCATTCTATGCATCTGTTTTGCTCTTAAAATCGAAACTGGAAGTAAACACATCCTTCTTAGAAATTCTGGTTGCAGCTGCATTTAATTATGCTTCACTGAGGCAAACAAGAGGCAGATGGCTGACACATGCTATCTCCGTTCCATGTGCTATAAGTGTTTTTTTACAGTTTTGGTTCAGCATATTGGATACCCTTTGTAAAGTTAGTATTTACTTTTTTATATTTAAACCTTAGTTTTCATTTCAGTAGATTTATTTTAAGAAATTAACAATCTTTTGGCAGATCGATAAGTATTGATTTTTTCATAGTTGTGCTACATTGTATAGCCAGCCTACAGCTTGTTGCTGTGGATATTTTAACATCACATTAGGCTATATGTTAATTTTATTATTTATTACTTTTCCAGTAAAACTTTGATCTAGTATCATTTTCTGAAAATAAATGAGGTCTTGAATATGGAAGCAAATTCATTTTTGTATATTTACTTCCTTTAGCAATCTTCGATCGCTGATTTATCGATCTTTCTGAGTTATATTAGATCGGAGGCCAGCTTAAAAGTTATGGATATTTTATTTAACATACCATTAGGTTATATGTAATTTTTCTTTTATTATTTCTTGTTTTCTTAATAAAAAAACTTTGAGCTTGTACCATTTTCTGAAAATAATGTCTTGAATATGGAAGTAAAATAGATTTCCTTGCTATGGAAATCTGCTGTCATGTGGAAGGGCAATTTCAGGAAGGTTTCCCCTCCATTAAACTCACTGTGAACGTTTCACCTCCCTCCATCTAGAAGAATATAATTTATTTTATATTATGAGTTTTTATGTTTATATTGAATGATTTTAAAGGCACCCCCCCCCCTCCCCTCAGTACCTTGGCTGTGCCACACAGATAATAAATGCTGTATTTTTTTTTTGCTTTGGTGCACAAACATTTCTGCACTTAGCCAAGATCGCCAAACTTCAACACACAAAGAAAAAATTCATACATTTAGCAAAAAAGCACCAAAGAAAGTTTTTTTCTATTTCATAACCAGTTCAAAAAATCCCATGAATGTGAAAAGTCCATGTAAAATATATGATATTGAAAAGAATCATTAAAAGAAATAAAAATCATATTTCAGGTTGAATATTATTTGGGAGGAAATTTACTTTCGATAAATACATAATTTAATTATTTTTATTCATCAGGTTTTCCAAAATGAAGCCTTAATTGTATAGTGTGATACTTTTTTTCATCATATGATATTGAAAAAGGCTTATTAAAATCAATATGCTTGTAAATTTGATCATATTATTTAGTCTCATAAAATTCGTAATTAAATTCTGTTTAATTTGGTATATAACATGACCTATTTCTGTTGATTGTTTTTTTTTAATTCTAAAGTTGGCTTGTTTATCTGACCTGGCTAAAAGCCTGGAATTTTCTCCAAGTATGGTACTGAGAAAAAAATTTCAAAATGAGAGAAATATTTACTTGAAACCAAAAAAAAAATTTTTTTTTTCATTATTCAGAAATAAATTGCCTTTCTATTCATGCATTATAATCATTTCTGTCCATTAGTGTCTTTTATTTATGTTGCCAGATGCATTTTTTTTACTACATGACTCTAAAAGAGTCCTATTAAAATAAAACTTAGTCTTTTTTGTTAAATATTTTATTTTCAGAAAATTCAGAATTAAATGCTGATTAATTTGGCATAAAATATGCCATAATTCCTTTCATTAGTTATTTGGCAAAAAAGTTTTAACGTTAAATTTTTTTTGGCTGAGCATAGGGGGACAATAGTTTGGCCTCTGGATGGAAACCAGTTTTTCAGGATGGACACTGGAACAATTTAATAACAACTGAACTTTTATAGATATGTATATTCTTAAGGTAACTGCAGATTTTTCAAGCTAATCCCTTATTTCAACCATCTGCACTGAATGAGACAATACCCTGTAAAACATCTCATGTTGGAAATGTCCTACAAAAAAGATGAAAATATCAAACAATATTATTAAGTTGAATCTCATTAATCCAGCATTCTAGAGTTCACATCAAAATTTTCGAATTTTAAAATTAATTTGCAGGCAGCCAATCAAGAAACATATATTTATCAGCTGACCAAGACATACTGGTACATGTTACACAAAACAAAGAGTAGGAGATACAGAAAATTAAGCAGCACTTTAAAAAAAACCCAGAACTTTCTGAAATGTAGCTCATGCTACTTCCCAAGGGTGCCAGATTAATAAGGTTTACTGCAATCAGTCAACAGCAAATTGTGGGGGAGGGGGAGAAATCCTAATTTTCTTAGATCCATACATAAGCTTAGACTCGTGGCACTAAAATTCAGAACAATTGTTTTTTTTTACCTTTCACCATCAAAACTTTCCAACTGTACATATCTTGAATCTTTTTGCCAATCAACCTTATCAGAAACCTTTACATTAAGGGCAAGAGATACAGCCCACACAAACACTGATCATGAGAAGGAAGATCATGTCACAAATGCCGAGGAAGATTACCATATATCAAGTAATGTTACATGAAAGTGTTGGCAACAGAGTTATTAGTCATATTAGGGGAAGCTTTCTACTTGTGCAGTGAACAATAGTTTCATCAACAGTGCACCAGAAAATGTTTTAACAAATTTAACAGCTAAGTTGACATTGCAAAAATTTCATTGCATTTACATTTTTGTGAAATGTCCATTTGAAATGTTCAATCTCAAATGTCCATTTGAAGTCGTTTAAAAAAAAAAGTTTTTTACCGTGTTCACCAATTTCAATGTTCGATACCCATTAAACATGGAAAAATTACAATTTTCATTGCATATTTCTATTGATATTGTGATAGGCACCCAGAACTAGTCAATGAAAATGACCTGCTTTTTAACTTTGGGAATCTGTCGAATTTTGTACCATAATTTGGAACTCATTTGAAGTATCTCACCTTTATCCTACAGAAAGTTCGCTTTTGCAAAAAAGGCCTGCTCAGAGATAAAATAATCCATTTCTATACATTTCAACATTTTCTATATAAGAATAAACATTCACTGCTTTAAATTGAAGGCCAATTCTCAACCATGCATAAATATTAACACTCTTCTATATTTTGGCCCCTTAACCATTTCCCATTAAAGAACATGCTGGATGGAACCATATCTCTCTCTTAACAGCTGTCCAGTAGATCCCCTTCCCCCAACCTTCTCTGTGATCTGGCCATTTAGCTACTATGTCAAAAAAAAAGTGCCACTCAGAGGTAAAAATAATCCAAACAACAGCCTTTCTAAAATTGCTTGGTGGACTCAGATATATCTTCTTCACAGATTATAAAGTTGCACATTCCTGCTCTAAATGACACTTACATGATTCTATAATCTTGTCAAGATATAAGTGTCAAAACCTAGGTCAATAAGGGTTATATAGAATAAAATAAGGTCAATAAGAAATACACTCTATCTGTGGCTAAGTTATGCATTCAATAATATTAAAACCCAAAATCATGCATGTTTTTATTGAGTGAAAAATAGTTGTATTTGTATGTGAAATGTACTGATAAATGCTAAAGATAAATAGTAAAGTACTAAAGTATGTCTTCTATACATTAAGGCCAGAGAATCAAAATTTTAAATGCTTTGAGTCAATATTTAGAACAAATGTAAATGCAATAATCCTGAAAAAAAGTGCCACATGTTCTGCCATTTTGTAATTTATCGAGCCTTGCTCCCATGCATATCATAATATTAATAAATGGCTAATTATTAAGAAGTTTTGCATGTTTCACATTCTTTACCCAAAGAAAAAAAAATTAAAATCTTCTAGGATGTCAGTGCAGTGGAATGTTAAGTTTGTCAGTTATGTGCAAATTTACATTGGTTCTGAAAATTTCTTACAGCTTTCATCTTTTTTTATTTCAGTTATACATATTTATGCTTTTCATGCTTATGTATCAAATGTGTTTTGCAGAACAAATTCAAGATATATTTCATTGAACAGTTTCTGCTTTTTCATTCTTTATATTTATATTTGAAGTGTCTGAGTCTATGAGAGAAATTCCCACATTAAGCTTTGCACCAGATCCATATATTTTCCTAGCTTTTCTGGTCTAGTTGAGGCCAAACATTGCTATAGATTCTACCATCTATTGACACCCATCCATATGTAGATCTCAGGTCACTGACTAGCAATGCTGAGCTCATTTCCAGGTATCTAGAACTCAAGGATATATCCAAAGGGCTGTAAGTAAGAATCATCCAACAAGTCTCAAGGTTGGGACTAGATTCTCACAAAACACGCATATGCTTTTCCTGCCTGCTATGCATCATTTTGTATCATCCCAGAATTGTTTTCCTTTTTTTTTTGTATTTTTCATACATTTGTGGCTTGTTACAGTAGTTATCAGTAGAGAGCTCATTCACCAAACTAAAAATGATTAAAAACTAAATGATAAAAAACTTAAAAACCTCAGGAAAGACTTATATTCTATTAATTTATCAATTGGAAATGCTATAGCTCAAATAATTTTGAATTACAGCAAAGTTATGGAAAGGGAGGCTAGAAATATTTAAATATCTTTTATATCCTACTTCTATGAAAAGGGCCGTCCCATGGCCGAGTGGTTAGCGCTCTTGGCTACTGATCTAAGGGACCTGGGTTCGAGCCCTGGGTAAGGCATGGCTGTTTGTGTCGTTTTTCTGCTGAGGTCCTGCCATGGCATATAAACTGACAGGCTCCTGTCAGACCTCTGTGGCAAGCAGCTGCTTGAGGGGGTATTTATTTTTTATAAGAAGTATAATCTATTTCAGTATTTACTATGGATAGCAATTTATATTCTGTTTTAGTGTTCTATATTTGTTCATATTAAAGTTTTAGAAGGATATCGTGTGAAAAACATACTCATAAATAAATAAGTAGCAGTTGATTATTCTAAGGCAAAAATAATTTTACCTAATAGATTATCGTGCTTCCACTTATAAATAGAATACACATGACCTCTGGCAAATAAAGTATGCTAGTCTTCAAAGAAAATTAAATTTGCCATTTTCCTACTTTAGCAATGTCTAATACTGGAAATTCGAACTAACGATGATTTGGAAAATGTCAATAAATAATAAATGAATAAATACCTCCTCAAGCAGCTGCTTGCCACAGAGGTATGACAGGAGCTTGTCAGTTTATATGCCATAGTAGAAGGTCAGAGTATGGCAGAACCTCAGCAGAAAAATGAGACATACATCCATGCCTTACCTGGGGTTCGAACCCAGGTCCCTTAGATCAGTAGCAAGCACACTAACAATGTGTGCCAAAGGACAGCTATTAGTACTTATCGAAATAGAAACTTTAATTTGTCTCTTAAAACACAAAGAAAATTGTATTTTCCACCCATCCTTGGGAGTAAGGGGTCAGATTCTAGGTGTCTGTGAAACCCCTTGGCCACCACTCTCTCTATCTCCCAAATTTCTAGCATGAATGCAATAGTCATTTAAATTTTATCCATTTTCCAACTTTAATTCCCTCTAATGATTGAAATTAAAACTATTGCAAGATTCAAAAAAAAAATATAGAATCCAAATATTACAATAATACCTCTTTAATCCAAAAATGTTTTTATCTTTAGAAACAGAAATATTGAATATCTAGTGACAGATAGACAACGTGAAAATAGTGTCTTGTTTTTCGACAAATGCTAAAAAGCAGTTTTTCTGCATAACTTCAAAATGCTGAAGATTTCTTCAGTGAAAGATCATCATTTCAGTGGTCTTTTTCATAGCTGCTACAAAGTGAATAACATTAGAAACTCTAGCCCAAAATATAACAAAATAATTGAGGTTAGTGTTTTATGTGAGATAGTGTGTAATCATTCTTTCATCATTTTCAAAAATGCCTATCACTGGCATACCCAGGATTTTGAAATGGGGGCAGTTTGACTTACAGGTAATGATGAGCTCCACAGGAAGTGGGTGTGTCACTTCAAACTTGCACATGCAGAAAAGCGAAAATTTCACATATATTTTTTTCCTGAAAAATCTTAATTATCAATTCCTGAGGAGAGAGGTTTGAACCTCCATAACCACCCCCTGTAGATACCCTTCCCCATCCCTCTGCTGATTTTTTTTAATCTGTTAGTTTTTGCTGATTTTTTTTAATCTGTTAGTTTTTGCTGATTTAATATCAAACATTCTAAGCTATACCATGATACAGTGGCCTTGTGATCTTCAAACTGTATCAGGTCCCACAAATATATGCACCAGTTCTGCTGTTCCCTCACAGATTTTCTTTGATGTATTATACCAACAAGATCATGTTAAATATGTAAATCAAGCACGCTTTTGGAAGAGTTTATATTTTTTACAATACCTTGTTACAGAGCCATCAATCAAAGCCATTGTGTGAAATTATCAGAATCTGTAATGATAGTCATATGGTCCTCTATCTGCTGTGGGATCATTTCTGATTTATTAGTGGGATGGTTGTTCAAACAAAAAAGATACTAAGATTGTCATACCTGAAGACTGGGACATGGAGCCTTTTGGTTAGAAGATTCAAGAATTCACCTCTTTTAATAATGTGTTCTAACTCTTATGGTACAGAATGGTATTTATCTGTCTCTAAATGTGGTAAAGCATGACTTTTCAAATGAGGTAACAATTGTGCTGATAATGGACAGAAATAGTGTTCAGGTAGTTATTGGTTTTTGGATCTTTGAAAACCAGTATTTCTATTTTTTAAGAATTTTTTTAGTAATTTCACTCAGCTACTTTTTTATAATGTTTTTCCCTTTTTAAATGTGATATTTATATTTATAGGAAATAGTAAACATATTGAACAAAAATAGTTGGCAAAATTGAAGAAAGAATTCTTGGAACAGAAAAATTAGTTTCTAAGAAAAAAAAATCAATGGATTTGTGTAGTAATAAGGAACAATTTTTCTCTGTTTTGGAACACTTTTCATATATTTTTTTTTCTTCTACATCACTATTTAAAATACATTCACAACTATTATCACTATACAATGTTGTGGAATTCAGAAGCAAAGATGTTTTTTTTTTGCAAGCACATAGACCAATATATATATAGAGAGATGATGAATAATATATATTGCTTTCATATTGTTCAGCACAGTCATAACCTGAATTAGCTTCTGATGTTCCAAAATGATAGGCTATATAAACTACTTTAAAAGGACATCAATGGTGTGGTAAATAAGCTACACACTCTGAATTTTTCCAATTTTTGTCCAAATTTTATAAGAATGTTTTAATTATATTTTGTCATCACTATGAAATAAATAGTTGCATTGCTTCCATTCAATAAGTCTCTAATTGGTTAATTGTATGGAGCATTTAAGTTCTTTACAAGTTCCTGTTCCAGCAGTAACCAGCAGGAGATATTTTTGCATTGCTTCACTGAACTACTTAACAATAATCTTATTAACATTATATGCCTACTAGGTGAGGACTCAGGTATCAAATAATAGCACATTCCATATTGTTCATTATTTTTTATGCAGTAACCTTTTTTGGGGATTGATTATATTGTTTGGTTTACTAAAAACCTATAATTGGAAATGAGTTTTGGAAAATATTTTTACCAAATTCCTACATTGCTTTAAGCTACAATAAGTGGAAGCCGTATATCGAATTTGGTGGTTCTAGTTCTTACTATTTAGTAGTCCTTGATCAGAGAGACAGCTCTAAAATGTATATATAAATTAAAGCATATTTCATTTCTAATTTTTACTGATAGAATTCTTTTTATAGGTTTGGCCAGTTTACTGGAACGAATGGATAAAGAAGATGCTACTATAGCTATTGATGGATCCCTCTATAAGAAGCATCCAAAGCTACATAATCTAATTACATCTTTTATCTCAGAAATGGCACCAGAGAAAAAGGTATGTTATTTTCTTCTTTTTGTTTTGAGTGCAATTCTATACTTCACATACTCTGAAATAAGATTCCATTAATTAAGATATGTACATCAAGCAGGCTTCTGGAAGAGTTTATATTTTTTACAATGCCTTTGCTACAGATCCTGTCTACTGTGGAATCATTTCTGATTTAGTGGAATAGCTGTTCAAACAAAAAAAGACACTAGAATTGTCATACTTCAAGATTGGGACTTGGAGCCTTTTGGTTAGAAGATTCAGGAATTCACCTCTTTTAATAATGTGTTCCAACCCTTATGGTACAGAATGGTATTTATCTTTCTCTAAATATGATAAATTCTATTAAGAAGGTCCATTATAGCTGAAAAAAAGACTAAAAACACGGTTTCCAATTGTTGCTATGGCCACTATGGACTGATGATTGTGTGAAGAAAGGTTTTACAGACAACTTCAGAATATTTTGAATTCAGTCAGGAAAAGAAAAATATTAAAGGCACTGTGTCAAGAAATTTTCAAGTGCTTTCACTGAAGTTTGTATCAGCACTGACATGTATTTTGGAATAAGCACTTTTAGCATTGATAGTTGCAATGGGAAATGTCTGATATGTAAGGGGCGGGGGTGGCTCAGTCGATAGCGCGCCAGGCTCGTAATCTGTAGTTATCAGGTTCGAGTCCCAGCTGGGTCAGCGTTGAGATTTATCTCTGCAAAATTCCCCGCCCTGCCCACAGTCAGTAGGGAACACCGATGGGCTTGGAAAGGCCGCTGTCCGTCGGATGGGACGTTAAGCCGTGGCCACGTGTGCGGACATGCTGGATGGCCTTGATGGGAGGCTACCATCTGTCTCCCAACAGCTGTTCCAGTGGGTCCCCTCCCCCAATCTTCTCTGAGCCTTCGGGGTCCATGTGACCTGGCCATTTAGCCCATGGTGTGCAAAAAAGTGCCGCTCAGAGGTAAAACAACCCAACTGATATGTAAATAAATGGTTTCAGAATAACACTGCAAATACTAGGATGCTTTGTAAATGCATCTGTGTTTCAGTTGTTGGTTATACAGGAATGTAATTAAGAATTAATAGTAAATAAGATATTCTCTTAGGAATACCAGGTAATCAGGGGAGCAAATTCTTCTTAAAAGTGCTTTGTAGTTGAAGTTTATGATATCTGTGTGCTAATATTAAAAGAATTACTTTTAACATTTAGGAATTGAAAGATCCACAAATATTTAAAGCTTACAATTATAAGTTCCAGGTCATTATGGCAATCATGGTTTGCTTACAACTGAGGTTGAGAAAGAAGGGAACCATTTTAAAGGATGATATTTTTGAATAAAACATTACTGTTTTGTATAGAAGCTTGTGACACAGAAAAATGCTGCCATTAGCACTCAGATAGTAAAAAAGTGTAGGCATAAACTGAATGACTGCACTACACTGAAGTGCCATTAAATTAGGGATAGGAGACATTATCCAAATTCAGTACCGCAAGTCCTTCATTTGCACGTCCTTCATTTGCACGCATGCATGGCTGAAACTCTGGTCATTTATAGCTGTCAGCTTTGGCTTCCCCAAGCATTCATCGTGAGAAGCGTAATGGGAAAGGTGTGGGATTTAGATGCATTTGACAGAGGGCAGATCATAGGTGCCCGATGGATGAGACACCCAATATCCAAAATTGTCAACAAACTTGGATTTTCTCATATGACATTTTCAAGAGTGTTCCAGGAATATAGAAATTCTGGCAAAAAAACCAAGCACTCAGACAAACTGCAAAGGACAATCAGCCTTGAATGATCATGGGCTTCGCCATCTGACCCACATCGTATGGACTGATAGGGGTCAGACATTATCTGAAATCACCTCTCATCTGAATGCAGGTTCCAACCAGGAAGTCAGTGCACTGACCATGCAACGCTCACTTTATCATCTCTGCTTCAGGAGCCCGCTGACCTACAAGAGTGCCACTTATAATGGCATGACACTGGTCTCAATGCCTTGCCTGGGCTACAAAACATTGAAACTGGACCATCGCAAATTGGCAATGGATAGCCTGGAGTGATGAATCCTGATTTAAATTTCATCACACCAGTGGGAGACTGAGGGTATGGTGCCAACCCCATGAAGCCATGGATCCTTTATTTCAGGTCAGAATAGTACAAGCTGGTGGTGGCTCAGTGATGGCCTGGGGTGTCTTCAGTTCGACATCTGTGGGACCTTTGATATGTGTACCAATGCCTCTGTGTTTCCCAGTACGTAGAACTCATGGCTGACCATTTACACCCATTTATGACCATCATGCATCCCAATGGAGATGGTGTCTAACCAGCAGGACAACTGTTCATCTCACAGATCCAGATTGGCTACTGCATGGTTGCAGGAGCATTCTGCTGGCTTTGAAATAATGAATTGGCCACCTAGAAGCCCAGATAAATCCCATCGAAAATCTTTGGAATATCATCGAGTAGAGTGTTCGGGCCCATGTCCCATCAGTGACAATCTTGAGAGAATTGTGGACAGCTCTGGAGGATGCATGGGTCGCCATACCTGTGGAACATTTGTGCAAGCTTGTGGAGTCCTTGCCTTGTGTGGTGGCCGTTATCAGGGCCAGAGGGGTCTAACACATTACTAGTTGCTATCCCTAACTCAGTGGTACTTCATTGTACTAGCCTAACACTTCCAGGTCCAGCCAGAAAAACAAATATATGCAGAGTCATAGTTGCCCTCTCACTATGTGCTGCCAAATAGATTTGGAACTTTTTTTTGTCAAGTAAGTAATGAACAGAAATAGGTCATTTTATTTGCCAAATTAAACTTTGCCAGCCATCGTGCTGAGCACTTGGACATCTTGCCTGTCTTCACAGATATCTTGAAGTCCGGTACATCATTGGGATCAGCCATGATCTGCTGTGATACAATGATTGTTGACCATATCCCACAGCAGATCATGGCTGATCCCAATGATGTACCGGAATTCCACGCTATCAGCATTGCCTTGGACCACATAGCAACTAAGCATCATTGTTGGTGTGTCCTCTACACAGACTCGCTTAGCTTGCTACAGGCTTTGATCTCGGTGAGGCATTGACCTCACCCTGTTCTCTTCAAGATCCGCCAGCAGCTCCATCGTCTGGCAGCCACAACCACCATCATCTGTTGGGTGCCCTGTCACGGCATCAGGGACACAATGACCTGGCAGAAGCATCTGCCAGGTCATCCTGGCAGATGCTTCTGCCAGGATGGTCGGCCATGCCCCTCTAACTCTCCACTGCTGGTTCCATATCTGGATTTCTGGCAGGTTTTTTCATTGAGCTCTGGGCACAGTGACAGAGATCTTGGTCTGAACAGGTTGGAAACAAGCTTTTTGAGATCAAGCCCATTGTCAAAGGCATTGACCTCATCCTGTTCTCTTCAAGATCCGCCAGCAGCTCCATCGTCTGACAGCCACAACCACCATCATCTTCTGTTGGGTGCCCTGTCACGGCATCAGGGACACAATGACCTGGCAGATGCTTCTGCCAGGTCGACCACGCAGGGGACCACCTTGATGTGGTGGTGGTGGGGGGGGGGGCTGAATGGTGCCTCTGTGAAGTGGGGTTCAGGCTCTGCAGTTCTGGTGCACCCCGGTAGGTTGACAGCTGCTGGTGGGGTTTGGTGTATTTTGTAATGTCCAAAATATGGATCAAGTGTTCTCTGATGCAGCCTCAACACGGTCACAGCTGAGTTGGCAAGCTGGGCTGTGGTGACCCGGCTCGATGGAGAGGACGAAGTTGAAGGCTTGCAACTGGGAGTGGGCTCCCTGGTCGACAGGCTTATCGATGGAAAAGCCACACTAAGAGTCTCCACCCCGGGAGCTGAATATAGAATTTGGTTCTATATACCTTCTTTGTGGCTAACCAGGGAACAGATTAAATTTAGGTTCAGTCGGTAGCACGCCAGGCTAGTAATCTGTAGTTCCCAGGTTAGAGTCCCAGTTGGGTCAGCATTGAGATTTATCTCCGCAAAATTCCCCACCCTGCCCACGGTCAGTAGGGGACACCGATGGGCTTGGAAAGGCTGCCGTCCGTCGGATGGGACGTTAAGCCGTGGCCCCGTGTGTGGGAGAGCCATACCCTGTGCACATTAAAGAACACACTGGATGGCCTTGACGGGAGGCTACCATCTGTCTCCCAACAGCTGTTCCAGTGGGTCCCCTCCCCCAACCTTCTCTGAGCCTTCGGGGTCCATGTGACCTGGCCATTTAGCCTGTGGTCTGCAAAAAAGTGCCGCTCAGAGGTAAAACAACCCAAAGCCAGGTATTCGAGACCACTAAACTATCTCTGGCTCATTCATTTCTCTACTAATTGTGATTTTAAATTTGCCAACATTGTTGCTAGTGGTGCCATATATGATCAGAAATGGAAATTTTCTATTGTTACTCAATACAGGTCTTAGTTTGCACCACTGACAACAAAGTTTGACAATTGACACAGAGTCTAGAAATTGCCCAAAATTTTGTCCATGAAAGTGCTTCTCAGAGGTAACCTACTTTCATGTTATGTCAACAGAGTCAAATGTGAAGCTCCATAATTTCTTATTTGAACCTTTAATAAAAAAATGTAACTGAAGATAAAGATATAAATTAAGCCTGTTGATACTGAAAAATATTCTTTCGATTAAAGAGCTTGGAAGTTGAAATTCGTAACAAAAAATAATCATTTTTAACACTGATAATAACATATATAGAGTTGACTAAAAAGTTCTCATAAGAATGTAATAAATATTTTTTTAGAAGCACACACAGTAGAAAACTACCATAATATCCTTTGGAATAATTGCTTGAAGACAATTTTTTGATTGATGTATTTTCTTTCTGTTGTGGTCTCACCTTCTTCACAGATCTTCCATATGGTATATTAAACTAACAGACTCCTGTCAGACCTCTGTGGCAAACAGCTGCTTGAGTGGATATTTATTATTATTTATTATAGCATGCACAGGAGAATTATTACTTTGTAGTGGCATACAACAATATAAAAAAAATTGCTGTATCAAAAATTGAAGTGCATAATTATTGTGATTTGGATATTTTTAAAATCAGTCTTTAGATTGCTTACATAAAATCTGTTAAACTTTTCATGCTGTGAATACTTCTAAGGATTTTTGTTACATTCTTATAGAAACTCTTTAATCAATTTTAATTCTATCATCAGGGTTAAAAGTGACTGTTGTTTAGAACTACCCAATGAATTTTGATATAGATTTATTAATATATAAACATTTTTATTTAGCTTGTTCTTCAAAAAAAGTGTTCAAAATTGGCAAAAATTGAAATAATTATAACACAAACTGCTAAAAATATGCTTATTATTAAAGTTTGAAGGTTATTTCTGCCATTTTAGCATGTTTTATTTAAACTAGCGTTTTAGAACACTTATTTTAACTGCATAGGTTGCTGTTACATATTCAAACTTCCATTGGTCTTCAAATATGAAACATTTTTTTGTGAAAAATTGTGATTTAGATTTGTTTAACACCATAAAAGCTTATTTAAGATAGTTTTTAATTTAGCACTCCATTAACAAAGACAAAGTAGCCACTGAGTTTCTTCCAAGCCTGTATCTTGGTACTGTGGTCCATTTAGTCTTATCAATATAAATATTTAATACTCTAGGTAAATCATGTTAAAATACTGAACTACTGTTTTCTTGTAACAGTTCTTTTTTCCAAATCCTTTATTTTTTATTAGCTGTTTTATTGAATTTAGATTGAAGAAAGACAGACCAACTAGCTTTATTGAAAGAATATACTATGCTGAATACTTGTACATATATAGGGTGGGAAGCAAATTAATTATAAGAAAATATATCTGGAATTGATGTTGACAGGGGTGTAATATTTATGGTTGTTTCTGAAAACCCATAATGGTTAATTTAACTGTCATTTTTAAGTCTTACTGAGGCTTTTGATTTGGATGTTATACACTAAGTGACTACTTTGTTAAGAACATTCCTGTGTTATAAGGGCAGGGGTTGGCAACATGCCATGCTTGTAATCTGAAGTTCCCAGATTTGTTGTTCACATTGACTTTGGGGTCATTTCTGAGGGGGTTAAGGGATATCTCTATTATGAAAACCCCCAACCAACCAACCACAGCTTTGAAACCCAGGCTGCATAACATGTAGGACTGCCTACATGGTCATGGGCTGCAGAATGTAAAGGATTGGGCTCTGGATTGGACATACCTGATATAGATGGAATTAAGGCACTGCACCTACATGTGAGTTGAATCATATTTTTTGCTAACCTCTGTTGAACTGCAGTGGGTATAACTATATTCCATTATGCATCACTTCAATGCAAGCCTATATCAACGTTAACTCATATGGTAGCTCTGCTTTCAGGCCTGCATTGAAGTTGACAAGGGTGATAAAGAAAGTTCTGACAAAATTCAGTGGCTATATATGCTGTTCTAAACCTATATTTAAGATACCCAGCAGTTGAGTAAATGTTTCTTACTAAAACTAGATCTTTTGGGATTTTTTATTTTCATAATTAATCAAGTTTTATAGTAACAAGTATAGTTTCATAGTATATCACCCATTAAAAAATAATCTTGGGGCACTAAAAGTTTGACAATGAAATTGGCCAATAAGTATTTATTTACCATGACTAATTGTATTATGATTGAACTATCTATTACCAAGATATCTGCTTATCACAGACTTGCATTCCACCTTGTATATTAATGTATCATTAACTGAATTGTTTTTTATTTCTTACCTTAGTTTCGACTGATATTAGCTGAAGATGGAAGTGGAAAAGGAGCAGGTCTTGTTGCAGCTGTTGCATATCGTTTGCTGAAAACTAAATCAAAATCTTGAATATGTAGCTACACAGCTGCTTTCAATATAAAATTTATTATTTTAGATATATATATTGTAGCTATATCTATAAAAATCCAGCTATTTTGAGCTCTTACAGATATAAAGGAAAAAACGGTTGTAGAATGTTATTTTTGTATAATTTTAGATAATGCAACTTTTGTTAAAAAAAAAAAATTCTGAAAAACTTCAGGTACATATTTTCTATTTGAATTTGTATTTTTTCACCTAGTTACTGTATATAGATTTGGGATGTAGGAAATTGTGTTAAAGCAATTGTAAATGATTATTAAAATTTTTAAAGATGAGTTTAAAATGGCATGTTGCAAATATAAGAATATTTCTTGGTATCTAAACTGGTAAAAGCTATTTTAATAATTTTCGTAAAGAAGCAAAGGTAAATTTTTATTTTTTTTTAAAGGAAAAAGTTATTCCTCTGTACAAAGAACAGAGATAACCTAGAAGCTATATTAGGCTTGTCCTAGTTTCTCATACAACATACAAGCACACAAGGACATGCTCTTCTGGTCTTAGTCATCAGGTATGCTAACTACTAGATCAGGTAGAGCTCAATCAAATTATCCAAAGCTTGTGTGTGTTGAAGTTCTTAACGAGTAAATATTTTGCATTGGGACATTGACCTTTTGGAGTGGACTTTCCTGTCATATTTTTAAATGATAGGATGTTGGAGTTCACCAGATTTCAGCAGGATATTATTTTATACCAAGGAAACAGATTTCCAGAAATAAGGATAAGAAACAAATTCCAGAAATAACTAAATAAAAATAATGAAGCATTCAATTTCATTTATTTAACTATAATGCTAAGTTCACTCAAATACTATTATGCTGCTAAGCATAAAAATATATCTGCTAATTACATTCAACTTATACTAATTTATGTCATATTACCAAGCATTCATAACACAGGCATGATCTTAAAGGAATTTTTAAACTGGAACTTAGTCATGCTGGTTCAGATACTGAAATTAGTGATACTAACTAGCTATTTTGTCTATTAGCTGTCTATTAGCACAGATTAGTGGTTTATAGCCCCTTCCACTCTGCCTGCCTCATCAGTCAGGAAGAGGGACATTCCCATGCTGAAAAATTAAGACAAGTTTTCCCAGACAAGTCCCAGTAAAATCACACTATTCCCTTGCATTATCAGTTTAGCTCCCTTCTGAACTGTACTTGGGAGAAGGAAGTAGCTGTTACAACTGCTGTATGTAGTATCCTTTTAATGTGTTTTCTTTCTGTTACAGCTGCTGTGTTAACCATCTTCTGTATGTTACAAGAGATTAAAATACTAAAAAAAGGTAAAGGTCAATCTATTTTACCTGTAGTATCAGATGGGGGTACTTGATATATCAACAATTCTTAATGTATCCACTAGCACAGGGTTTATGCCATAGAAGCAGATTTCCAAAAATAATTCTATTAAATGAAAATAATAAAGTGTTCAATTTCTTTTTTTTAACTATAGTGCCAAATTTCATTTTTTTTTAAAATCACAATCTAACTCAAATGCTATTATACTTCATTTTATATTCAGTACATACTTGCTGATTTATGTTATTGATAATGCTTATTCACCTAGTTCATGACATCTGTCTGACAGCAGAAGCAAATTGTCAAACTGATGCCAATTATGCAAATGTCTTGCTCATAATCATAAATCACTTAAAATTTTAAGTATACAAACAGCATAACTAAACATTGTAACAGGATAAATTATGCTTTCTACTCAGGTTTTGATAGCTTTATCACAGAGTACAATTCCATTCAGATAGTATATGGTATGTCAGTAGGTAAGTGCAGCTGTTTAATAACACAGGGGCGTTTCTCTGTCTTGGTGAACTTTTACCAAATAAGAGTTCGGGGAGGGGTGTAGATTTAATCAGTTCTTCAATTATGAATTTTTATTCTGGGGGAACATATGGTCAAGTTTCTGCTCTAAATCTTGATCTTTTCTGCTCTAAATTCTGATCTAAATCTTGATATGCAATTTTGTTTGTTTAGTAATAGTTGTTAATGAATTGAACTCACAGCAATAGCGAGTATTCATATTCAGTAAGCACTGTATTTTTAATATCTTAATAAGTGTTACTAAGATCAACAGTGGTTAATACATTGGTATGTTGTACTTTTGCTGGCAGATGGTATTAATTTGAAAATGTGTATTGTACATTACAAATTTAAGTGTAAGCAAGACACTGCAAATTTAACTGAAGTCCTTAGGTGATACCCAATACCTTTTCAATAATGTTCAATATATCTTTTGACAGTCTTATAAAATAAGGATACAATAATGAAAAGTATTTTATGAAGGATGTTCAAAAAATTCTTGACATGCTTCTGCAGAACAAAAACCACTGCACTTACTACAACCAAACTTGTAAAATTTCCAAAATCCCCTCCAGCATCTATGTAAAGTTTCAACGTGTATGCCAATTTTGGAATGCTTGGTGGTACTCCTGTTGGGGATGTTGCTCCACAACTCCGAATGAATGCATTTTGCAAAGTCATGCATCCTTAAAAAAGGCTTCTTAGCAAGTTCATTTTTCATTTTTTGAAAACAACAAAAATCGCGTGGTGGATTGGGTGAATATGGAGGATGGAATAGCAATTTGATTTTTTCCTGCTCCAAATAGGCCATAACTTGACAGATTTTGTGAGCACTGGCATGTCACCCTTGACACGCTTGTTGTTGGATGTTGCTCCTTCATCTCCTTAACCATTTTGGGCAAAACAATGTTGGTGTAGCATTCACCATTTATAGTCATTTCTTCAGGTGGTCCATGGCTACCACTTGGTAATTGAAAAAAATTGTGAACGTCCTTTTTCTTGAGCAAATGTCTTGTTGGTGGATTTGGGAATGTGGTTCATCTTCTGCAACTCAAATATAGTTGTCAGTCTTTCAGAGAGTCCTAATAAAACCACGTCTCATCCCATGTGACAATGTTAACCGTTTGGGGCCACTATGGGTGGCTGTCAGTAATGTGCCAGGCCAATAATCTGCATTTCCCAGGTTCGAGTCCCAGCTGGGACAACATTGAGATTTATCTCCGCAAAACTCCCCCACCCTGCCCATGGTCAATATGGAGCACCGATGTGCTTGGAAAGGCCGCCATATGTCAGATTGGATGTGTGTGGGAGTGCCATATCCTGTGCATGAAACACACCGGATGGCGGCGTAAGCTACCATCCGTTTCCCAACAGCTATCCAGTGGATTCCTACCCCACCTTCTCTGAGCCTTTGGGGTCTTTGAGACATGGCCATTTAGCCCATTGTGTGCAAAAATGCCTCTCGGAGGTAAAACCCAAATCAACGAGTTCACCGCCTCCTTCAGTCTTCCTGCATGAGGGAGGTTTTCAAAGCACTGCCGTCCTTCTCTGAATTTGCACATCCATCCCGTAACAGTGCTATATGAGCAGGCATGATCGCCCATACAGTTGTGATAAATCGGCATAACTTGCCAACTGGTATAATTTTAACTTTTTTCCATAGTAGTTTATGATAATCAGGAATTCTGCAAATTTGAGTGTCAGAGTGATAACATCTGTTGTTGGACAGAGCCACGGACTTGCAAAACTAGTGCAGTGATTGTTTAGGATAACTCTAGTTCCAGTTAAATAATTTTAAAAACGGAAAAATATCATACCTATGTTATGAATGATCAATGTAGTATAAATCACTACTGATGTATAGGATATGAAATGTGAACATAAATATTTTCATGCTTAACAGTGCGTTTGATTAATGAAATGTTCATTATACTGGAGAAGGCATTTATTTCATTATGTGAAGATGTTGCATTTCTGTGGGGTTGTAAAACTGCTCTTTATCATCTCTTGAATATGCATAGCATACAATTGCTCAATTGCTCTATTGATACAATAGCATACAATTGCTCTATTGAGATGCTATGCATGTAAGAATATAATATCTGTTATTCAGTTATCTGTATAGTGCACTTTTATGGCCCACACAAAACCTAGAAATTTGAAATAAGGAATAGACAATGAAATTTTTTGCCTATTGGCAGCAAAGCTTGATAAAACTAGTAAACTACTCAAAAATTATCTCAAGATCTCTAAAATATAATTTGTGTTTACTTTAAATATTGAAAGTTTATCTTCTGATGCAATGTTTGTTAAATTTTTGAAACTTTGGCGCACCTTGGCTTTAGTTGCCTTTGCACATAAAACCTCAAACAACAACTTTTGGCTCTTCAAATGAGACTCGTTAAGAACATGCTGTTGCCGCTGCCAAAAACATTACTTCTGATAGAGAAGCTTCTCTCAACCAATGAGAAATGTCAGTTATCATGGATTGTTGGGTTCCACTCCTCCGAGTGGCACTTTTTTGCACACAATGAGCTAAATGACCAAGTCACAAGAGTTCTGTGAAGGTTGGGGGAAGGGATCCCGCTGGATAGCTGTTAGGAGACGGATGGAAGCCTCTGTCAAGCCCATCCACCATGTTCTTTAACGTTCGCAGGGTATGGCTTTACATCCCATCCAATGGATGGCAGTCTTTCCAAGACCATCTTTATGACCGAGGGCAGGGTGGAGGTTTAGTGGATACAAATCTCATCTTTCCAAGACCATCTTTATGACCGAGGGCAGGGTGGAGGTTTAGTGGATACAAATCTCATCTTTCCAAGACCATCTTTATGACCGAGAGCAGGGTGGAGGTTTAGTGGATAGAAATCTCAACACTGGCCCAGGTGGGATTCGAACGTGTGAACTGCAG
Organism: Ryuthela nishihirai; assembly: GCA_038380435.1. Lineage (NCBI taxonomy): Eukaryota > Metazoa > Arthropoda > Arachnida > Araneae > Heptathelidae > Ryuthela > Ryuthela nishihirai. Next base: position 22,826,562 of record JAWZYU010000010.1, read on the forward strand.
ATTATGAGGCTGGTGCACTAATGATTGAGCCAACCCCTGCCCCACAATTATCTTGGTGAATCTGACACTGCATGAGATGGGATGTTGAACACAGAGAATAACTAGCTGACGCATTTAGATGACTACACACCATTGCTTGCAGTGCCACTTTTAGCAACCAGCCGTAATTTTCATTTTTCCACCAACTTTTGAAGTGTGTGGACTTCTTTTGCAGTTCTGTATTGGGCTTATATTTTCTTTATTACCTTTCAAAAAAGAAAAGTAATATAAGATTATTTAAGAATGTTATAGAATAATCTGAAATTAACTGCTGGCTTCAAAAGAAAAAAACAGGCTGTTTAATTTTAAAATTGTAATTTCATTTTTATTGGAACTTGACTAACGGGGCTGCTACTCAGCAGGAGCACCAGCATCACTTTTGTTCTGCAATGAATATATAAGGAAGTCATCTCTGCTAGTTACATCTGTGGTGGACTATTATGATAGACCTCTGTCATCTGCACCCTATTAGACGTTCACTGTAGGTCAGTTGCTTACCGGAAAATCGCGGAGCTCCTCCGCAAGAAATGTTTCGGAGCCCCCCCCCCCCCCACTTTTTTTTTTTCATTTAATGTGCACCATCATATACTCGAATTTTAACTTTTTGAAAACGTATATAATATCTGACATAGTTCTGATTTTGTAAATCATAACTCGACATTTTGGAATTAATCATTCAGAGCCGGGTCTGGGGGGGGGGGGGGGTTATGCCCACATTCCTTGAGAATGTTAGTAGGTGTAATGGGGGCCAAAACTGATTAAACTTGGGCATATTTCACGCATTTTTTACGATTTTGTTTTTTGAAAAACCTCGAAAACAAAGGGTGAAATGTTACCCTCCAATGGAAATACAGTCTCTTGCGCTCCAACCCATCTCTCTTTTACTTTATTTTGGCTCGACTGCGTTGCTGCCTTCCCCCCCCACCACCACCACCAACTCTAAAGTTTTCTAGACTCGTGCCTGGAATGAATAATTTTTACCACTTTATAAAATATTTCTTCAGTTGTTTTCAAATGGGCATAAACAAAATTTTTAACATAACAATATAATAAATAAAACATTGCTTCAATTAAATTATTCTGAATATGATTCATTTCCCCCTCTATTGAAAAACCAGAACAATAATATATCGCCTTTGATGAATATGGGATGCTCGTTTTAGAGAAAATAAACTTTTTCATTTTCCGAATTTTGGCCCCTTTAACAGTAGTAATTCGTACTAAAGGGTGATTGGAAAATGTAAAGAATAATATATTATTAGCACTATAAAATGCCTATCCCTAAAAATAAAGTTGGATTAAGTATATATAAAATAATAGTAATAATAAATAACTAATTTATTAAATATTATTTAACGTTTTAAAATTAAATACTAAATTGATAAAAATAAACAACAACCGGTTGAATTTTAACTTTTTAATTTAATTATTACACATAAAAATAATTCCTTTTTTTATCAACGCATTTACCAGAATTTCTAGCATAAATATATCGTTTGAATATTACTTCAAGTTTCAAATTTTCTACATTTAACGCTCGGTAATGATAGGAAAATAAAGCCATCCGGAGGACTTGGAAACTATGAATCATCATATATCGTTAGTACCTGTTAAACTCAAGAAAAAAAGGGTAGGTCGGTAGCGCGTCAGGCTCGTAATCTGTAGTTCCCAGGTTCGAGTCCCAGCTGGGTCAGCGTTGAGATTTATCTCCGCAAAATTCCCCGCCCTGCCCACGGTCAGTAGGGGACACCGATGGGCTTGGAAAGGCCGCCGTCCATCGGATGGAACGTTAAGCCGTGGCCCCGTGTGCGGGAGAGCCATACCCTGTGCACGTTAAAGAACACGCTGGATGGCCTTGACGGAAGGCTACCATCTGTCTCCCAACAGCTGTTCCAGTGGGTCCCCTCCCCCAACCTTCTCTGAGCCTTCGGGGTCCATGTGACCTGGCCATTTAGCCCATGGTGTGCAAAAAAGTGCTGCTCAGAGGTAAAACAACCCAACCCTTGAGGGTGTGGTGCACTTCGAACTGGTTCCCGATGGATCTGCCATGAATGCCGACCTCTACTCAATACAACTGCAGTCCATGCAGTTTCTGATGCTTCAACGCTACCTAGAAATGGTAAAGAGACATCAAGTACAGTCGCTCAAAAAAGTATCTGAACACTACGGTTGATTACAGAATTCAAATAAAAATATCTGGCAACGATTTTTTCAGAAAATAGTGATCTGGAAACAGTGTCACGTGAAAAACGAAGGTTGCCAGATCACTAATTTCTAAAAAAAATCGTTGCCAGATATTTTTTCTGAATTCTATAATCAACCGTAGTGTTCGGATATTTTTTAATACATATAATGCGTATGAATATATGCTGCAATGAATATGGAGCGTGTGCAGTTACCGTTCACAGCAAACTGGAGCGGTTGCGGTTAATGTTCACAGCACATTGGATCGTGTGAGCTCACAAAGACCTGGATCGTGTGGACCCACTCACAGAAATATTGAGCGTGTGCAGTTACCGTTCACAGCAAACTGGAGTGTATGCAGTAACTGCACACGCTCCAGTTTGCTGTGAACGGTAACGAGCGTGTACAGTTGCTGTACACGCTCCAGATATTTTTGCTGAATTCTGTAATCACGTGACACGAAGGTTGCCAGATCACTATTTCTAAAAAAAATCGTTGCCAGATATTTTTTCTGAATTCTGTAATCAACCATAGTGTTCGGATAATTTTTTGAGCGACTGTACAGCAGAAGCCAAACGATGCTAAATAGGATATCGGTATATTTATTTATTGGTAAAAGTTTAGTGTCATTTCTGAACTACAAATTCCGTGATACACCGCTGAATGGCCCCCTACAGATTCGAGACTCATGACAGCTCGTGGTTGTTGAACACGACGTCAACTTTTCAGTTCAGCCCCTGAAAGTCACTCAGAAGACCTGAAAAAGAACAAACAATATCACTTACCACACTCATGCGAATTCTTCAGAGAATGCCAAGACTGCTCCTAAATATCAGAGATGTCTGCACTTCGCAGCAGGCATGATGGACAGCCTGAGTGTTGATGAAGCAACAGGTGACGTATGATGTGTTCACAATTTTCATATCAAAGAAAAAGTGGTCAGGCACAATCTAATGTTCATATATATATGTGTATACAATATAACATTTTATTTATCATGTCTATAAAAACTTCAGAAATAGCCTCAGAGTGAACGTTGGGTGTTGGTTTGTGTCATCAGGTGTTTTGCTTCACCAACTCCGTAAATAATCATGAAAAATGCTGCAGAATTTAGTTGTTTCTCGGGATGTTGCTCCTGGTGTCATTTTTCAATCTTTTTGTCATATTCTAGGCTTAGGGTTGGGTTGATTTACCTCTGAGCGGCACTTTTTTGCACATCATGGGCTAAATGGCCAAGTCACATGGACCCCGAAGGCTCAGAGAAGGTTGGGGGAGGGGACCCACTGGAACAGCTGTTGGGAGACAGATGGTAGCCTCCCGTCAAGGCCATCCAGCGTGTTCTTTAACGTGCACAGGGTATGGCTTTCTCGCACACGGGGCCACGGCTTAACGTCTCATCCGACGGACGGCGGCATTTCCAAGCCCATCGGTTCCCCTACTGACCGTGGGCAGGGCGGGGAATTTTGCAGAGATAAATCTCAACGCTGACCCAGCTGGGACTCGAACCTGGGAACTACAGATTACGAGCCTGGCGCGCTACCGACTGAGCCGCCCCCTATTCTAGGCTTATTATTTGTGATTACCTGAATGAAGAATTCCTATAACTATTATAATAAACCCTGGAGATGTTGTTGTTTGTGAGAAGAAAGTAATCCAAAAAGAGAAGAGCGCAAATCACATAAGTATTGAACGAACTGAGATCCTCTTCACCTCAACTTCTGACATCCCAAGGAGTAATGAGCTCCTGATGCTTTCTTCGCAAGCATATCAAGGTCTAGCCAAATACTTAGGTATATCTAGGTCTGTCGAGTACATGTTGCTCTGGATATTTCGAGAACAAAGTAGATTAATAAAAACATGCAGAGTCAAGAACGGAAGTGAGTTGCATAATCTCCTGATCCCTACAATCAGCAAAAAGGTGGAATTAAGCTTCACCTGACGTTTCAGGAAGCAACTGATGTTTCCACTCCTCCTGAAAACTCTAGAGTGATCTACATTATTCTGCGTGTTCACAATATGGAAGTAAATGCAAAAGAAACTAATACTGAGAAACTACCTCACAACCACAATATCCGGAAAATATCCATAATAATATTTACGATGAGAAATGGATGTTCATTTCACATCTTAGATATCCTCTTGACATTTTATGGATATGTGGCTGTGTGGAAAGTGATTATGGGTTGGGTTGTTTTACCTCTGAGCGGCACTTTTTTGCACACCATGGGCTAAATGGCCAGGTCACATGGACCCCGAAGGCTCAGAGAAGGTTGGGGGAGGGGACCCACTGGAACAGCTGTTGGGAGACAGATGGTAGCCTCCCGTCAAGGCCATCCAGCATGTTCTTTAACGTGCACAGGGTATGGCTCTCCCGCACACGGGGCCACGGCTTAACGTCCCATCCGACGGACGGCGGCCTTTCCAAGCCCATCGGTGTCCCCTACTGACCGTGGGCAGGGCGGGAAATTTTGCGGAGATAAATCTCAATGCTGACCCAGCTGGGACTCGAACCTTGGAACTACAGATTACGAGCCTGGCGCGCTACCGACTGAGCCACCCCCTCCCCATGCCAATGGAGAACGAAATTCGAAGCTCCGTTATATCCCCTTAAAATAACTACTTTTTTGGGAAAAGGTGGCTGAAGATAAAGATCTTAACCAAATTTATTTATATCTCGTTTTTCAACAACATTCATTTAATAGTTAGAATGTTATGCACTTTATAATATTTAACAATAGTAATATGAATACCAGTCATGAGAAATGCAAAATTGATATACGATACATTGAATGAATCGCATACATAAACTTTTAAAATATACATTTATTTTATTACACGGTTTTTAAACAAGACTCATTATTTTCATATAACTTTTCAAACATGTTCTATGGTTAACCTTGACGTTTTTAAATATCCATATTTCCATGATTCTTTAGATGCAGAACGAATATCTTTGAAAATCTAGAGTTTGATAGATTTGATTGGAATCTGAAAATAAAAAAATATTGAACCATAAAGTTCTGCTTAGTGACATTTTTCAACAAAAAACGCATTTAAGAAATTACTGAGTGTTGAAATAAATTCCCCATTGGCTCTCCATTCTCCACTGAAATGATTTCGATCACGTGGCCATTCGGTTATCTGAAAATGGTTATTATTGTTGTTTATTCGAAGTAATAAATACTTTTTATCTCTTAAAACTCACAAAGCTGCGCTTGAATATTTCAAATTCCATCATTCTCGTAGAGTTCTTTGCTGAAACGGCAGATAGAACGCTCTTTGAAACCTATGGAAGGGGCGGGGGTGGCTCAGTCGGTAGCGCGCCAGGCTCGTAATCTGTAGTTCCGGTTCGAGTCCCAGCTGGGTCAGCGTTGAGATTTATCTCCGCAAAATTCCCCCCCCCCCTGCCTACGGTCAGTAGGGGACACCGATGGGATTGGAAAGGCCGTCGTCCGTCGGATGGGACGTTAAGCCATGGCCTCGTGTGCGGGAGAGCCATACCCTGTGCACGTTAAAGAACATGCTGGATGGCCTTGACGGGAGGCTACCATCTGTCTCCCAACAGCTGTTCCAGTGGGTCCCCTCTTCCAACCTTCTCTGAGCCTTCGGGGTCCATGTGACCTGGCCATTTAGCCCATGGTGTGCAAAAAAGTGCCGCTCAGAGGTAAAACAACCCAAACCAACCTGCTCGATTGCGTCACTTGCCTCCTCCCTTTATTTTTTTTCTACATCCTGGCCTGATTGATTTGGAGCATTTTGGAGCAACTAAATATATATACATATAAAATCAGGGCCGGATCTAGGATCAATGGATTGAAAGGGGGCCATTTCAGAACCCTAATATGGGTAATAGAGGCAAAAAACATTTCAAATTTATTTATATTTCATGCACTTTTTTTTTCAGAAAACTTTCAATACCTGTAAAACGTAGGGGGAAATGTCATACTGCATTGGAAATCCAGTCGCTTGCTTCCTCCCCCCTTTTACATCTTTTCCGGCTCAATTGTGTTTTTTTGCACACACCCCCTCTCCCCCTCCACGATTTTTTCTAAATCCGGGCCTGTATATAATAATAATAGTAATTACCTGGAATTAGCATTGACTGCATTCTTTAAGTTATATAAACTATGAAATATAAGTGTGGCATTTAAGAGATCGTCTGATGACTGAAAGCAGAACTAACTTAGAATCATTGGGGCGGGGGTGGCTCAGTCGGTAGCGCGCCAGACTCGTAATCTGTAGTTCCCAGGTTCGAGTCCCAGCTGGATCAGCGTTGAGATTTATCTCCGCAAAATTCCCCGCCCTGCCCACGGTCAGTAGGGGACACCGATGGGCTTGGAAAGGCCGCCGTCCGTCGGATGGGACGTTAAGCCGTGGTACCGTGTGCGGGAGAGACTCTGTGCACGTTAAAGAACATGCTGGATGGCCTTGACGGGGGGCTACCATCTGTCTCCCAACAGCTGTTCCAGTGGGTCCCCTCCCCCAAACTTCTCTGAGCCTTCGGGGTCCATGTGACCTGGCCATTTAGCCCATGGTGTGCAAAAAAGTGCCGCTCAGAGGTAAAACAACCCAACCCAACGGTTTTGTATGCGATAAAATGAAACTAAATGTTCTATCGATCATAGTATGTCATGCAAAAATGTTTACCATCAGAAGACTTAATAATAATTAAACCGATGTGTTTTCAGTAAAAAATAGTTTGCAAAAATATTGCGTATTTTAAACCAAATAACACATTTTTATTCACCTAATAAAGAAAGATACTATAATTCCAGAATTCACTGGATTAGACTTCGCGATTTCAAATTTTGAACGTCAAATTACAAGCAATTTCTCCTTCAAGATTTTCCCTTACCTGCAGTAGCACCGCTCACTTTGAAGTCTTTGATGAAAGCTGAGAAGAATATCGCATAAACATGATGAATTCCGACCACCAGCAAGTTCACTCCAAATGCAGCAACACAAATCACCCAGGACCACGTGGAATCGACGCCATGCTCTACTTCTGAGGGAGCAGCGAGTTTCTCTGCTGGCTTCTGCTGCCTCTCAATGGACTGCACAGAAGGCTGAACCAAGGACGGATAAACCAGATTAGGATTAGTCTTTGCGAACGTAACACTTGTGGAACTCCCAACATGAGGAATGTCTGTCATTTTGGACATCAAATCTGTTCCACTGTTAAGAAATACAAAACGAAAGAAGTTTAAATCCCTTACGACGATTCATTTTGTAACCATTTCGATTGTAGTCTCGTGAGTTTTAACGTTCTCACGTTCAGAATGGCATACTCGTGCTTTGAATAGTTCGTGCTCACGCAGTTCCAGTGCACAGAGGCTGCCTAATTATTAATCTCGTAATTCAATCACGTAAATTGCACAGTTTAGTTTTTAATTTTTTTCAACATTGTTTTCGTTCCTTTTGCTGTATAATGGTGGTAAAAAGAAATTTAGGGAATACGTAAAGTTTTTTCCATTACAGTGTGTATATAGATACACACTGTAGTGGAAAAAACTTTACGTATTCCCTAAATATTGCGAATTTAAGGTATGGAGCCCTAAATTCTTAATATGGGCCAATGTGGACTCTCTTAAACAGCGAGCAAATGAATGCCTGGGGTTCAAGAGAAACGCATTTACGATTTTCGATCTGCGAAGCAAGGGTTTATATTTTCCTGAATGGAATAGTAAATTCCATCTTGAGTATATAAGATTTTGTTCACTACAAACTGTTCCTTTAAACATGGTCGCCGGTAATTAAGGTCAAGAATGGTTATTTCCTTTCCCTATAGGGGCGGTCGGTAGTGCGCCAGGCTCGTAATCAGCAGATCCCAGGTTCGAGTCCCAGCTGGGACAGCGTTGAGATTTATCTCCGCCAAATTCCCGCCCTTCCCACGGTCGTCTCCATTCCCGCCTGCCATGGTAGGGGACACCGATGGGCTTGGAAAGGCTACCGTCCGTCGGTGGGACGTTAAGCCGTGGCCCGTGTGAGGGAGAGCCATACCCTGTGTACGATAAAGAACACACGCTGGATGGCCTAGATGGGAGGCTACCATCTGTCTCCCAATAGCTGTTCCAGTGAGTCCCCTCCCCCAACCTTATCTGAGCCTTCGGGGTCCATGAGAACTGGCCATTTAGCCCATGGTGTGCAAAAAAGTGCCGCTCAGAGGTAAAACAACCCAACCTTTCCCTATGCTTAATACAAAGTTGCACATTGGAATATTCATGTTATACGTGCAATTTATATTCATGTATATTATATATATCCATGGTTGTTGTTAACTGAGGGGAACACGGTTTTTTGGTCTGATAAAACTATTCTAAAATATGATTATTTAAATTTTTTCTAAAATATAGAACCTCTATGACTTGGGAAAATTGAAACAATAGTTTCCCATTTTAGTGTACAGTCGCTCAAAAAAGTATCCGAACACTATGGTTGATTACAGAATTCAGAAAAAATATCTGCCAACGATTTTTTTAGAAATTAGTGATCTGGCAACCTTCGTGTCACGTGACACGAAGGTTGCCAAATCACTAATTTCTAAAAAAATCGTTGCCAGATATTTTTTCTGAATTCTGTAATCAACCACAGTGTTCGGATACTCTTTTGAGCGACTGTACTATCCATTTAGTACCCCCTAAAAAGGGAAAATATTATGCCCCTTTTCAATCACCCGGATGTATGAACACATTGTGTCCCTTTCCCTAAAAACATTTCTGTGGAAATCAATATCAGTAAGTTTGATCTGCCCTTAAGATGAGACCTAAAGCTGAATCATTGAGATACGTTTGCATTCTTATAAAACAAAATGAAACCTCGTTATATGGTTTAAAATAACCAGCACTTTTATTTTAATTTGATATTCTTTCATGTTTCTTGCATAAATACACGAAGTAAACAGCGGCGATTGCATTGATAACTAGGCAAGTGTGGAAAAAAAGCCAATTGTCCGCCTCTGGCCTCCAACGCTGGATCTCCTGGTTGCAAACCAATTGCTCTACCAGTTAAGGCGATGGCGATTAAAACTTGCTTACGAGAGGTTACGATGGTCGTTCATACTGTGGAACATGACATATAGTTCTAGTTGACGAGGCGCTACAATGCGCTCTTTATAACAACGATGAAAGGAGTTGTTTTTTTACCTCTGAGCGGCACTTTTTTGCGCACAATGGTCTAAATGGCCAGGTCACAAGAATCCCGACGGCTCAGAGAAAGTTGGGGGAGGGGACCCACTGGACAGCTGTTAGGAGACAGATGGTAGCCTCCCGTCAACGCCATCTAGACGGACAAATTTAATGAATTATGTGTCAAATGAAAGCGTGTGACATGGGGAATATCATAGGTTATAACATTTTACTCTCTATTCTTTCTTTCCCGTAAAAAAAGTAAAATATTAAAACGATTTTTATACTATATCTCCCGAAAGCGAGGGGCAAAATGTAACCAGAGCTGAAAATGAAGTGGACGCCGTTCCCCTAGGTTCAGAGTTTTTTATTCTTGTGTTTTGATCCCATTTTTTTCCCCGGCAGGAAATAGATCCACTGTATGTATGTCCACTCCTTTACAATTTTTTTTTTATCATAATTCCTGGTCTTTAATGTTTTCGACTGATTCTGGAGCGTCCACCTAGATGTGGAAAACCACTTCCACTTCTGAATGTAACATACTTTATGTCAAATAAAAGCGTATGAAGTGGGGAGTGTTATGGGCTATAAAAATATACCCCACCACATTTCCTCCCCCTCCTTAAAAAGAGAAGAAATGTGAAAGTCGCTTTTCTGCTATATCTTCCGAACTTGAGGGCATTCAGTTACAAGTTAGGTGTGGGTTGGGTTGGGTTGTTTTGCCTCTGAGCGGCACTTTTTTGCACACCATGGGCTAAATGGCCAGGTCACATGGACCCCGAAGGCTCAGAGAATGTTGGGGGAGGGGACCCACTGAAACAGCTGTTGGGAGACAGATGGTAGCCTCTCGTCAAGTATGGCTCTCCCGCACACGGGGCCACAGCTTAACGTCCCATCCGACGGACGGCGGTCTTTCCAAGCCCATCGGAAGTTAGGTGTGTGACGTATACTTAGATGAAGACTATCATAGACTGCTCCGAATTATTCTTCCCCTTCCCAAAAGGAGACTGAAATTTCGAGGGGGTCAAGCTTAACGAGTTGCATCACGAATTAAAAAAAAATCTGTTAAAAGCGTTTCAAAGTTAATGCGCTTCGAGTTCAGCTTTCTATTAAAATAACAAGGTAATGTGATTTATTGTGTGTTGTATTATCTCTGACTGAGGAAGTGGTCAGCAGTGCGCTTCGGTCTTAGTAGGATATGTCCTTGTATGAGAAGGCCCGTAGAAAATAGGAGTAGCTTTTAGGATTCTTCTCTGTCCTATGTCTTATAAATGGACAACTATCCTAGTGCTTTTGGTAATTTAGTGTTTATTGAATGTTGGGTGCACACCGCTTTCAAGAGTATAACTGATCGACTTTATTATAAGTAAGACAACATTGCCCCGTTTAAAACTGGAGAGATCATTTTAGATCATCTTATCAATGGAAGGAGACTTTCATTGATAAGATGTTATTTACCTCTCTTAAATAGCATAGCATGAATTGTCTAGTTAGATTCTATATCCTTGTTTGTGGCGGTCCGGGACATAGATTAAATTTAGGTTTTGACCGATGGATGAGCTTTACTCCTATAGTACTGTTCGCCATTAGGTAGTCGGGGATGACCTGTATCTATATGGTACTGTCTTGCCCCTGACCGTAGTTAGTGGTGAATATGACATTTCCCTATACTGGTGGTGCTTCAGGTGGAACTAGTGGGTCTTGTCATCATATATATATCCTCAGTGACTAGCGTCACGGCCCCCCCCCCCCCCCCCCCCCGTCAATTTGGATACCGTAAATCCTCAATATTCTTGTTTGTGGCGACCGAGGACGAAGATTATAGTTAGGTTTTGGTGAGTGCTGGACTTTACTTCTATAGTACTGTTCAACATTTCAGTACTGTTCAGCCCCGACGGTTGATAGTGGTAAACATGTTGTTCTCCCGATAGATGTAGTGCAGTCTCTGAATTGCGGAGCATCTGGGGTTGGTCACTCATTATATCCTCACTGACCTTCTACTATGGCGCATACTGTAAACTTATCGGCTCCTGTCAAACTTCTGTAGCAAGCAGCTGCTTGAGGGGGTATTTATTTTATTTTCAAAATTGAGGGAAGCTGTCAAAATTGAGCCAACTTGGTAAAATCTAGGCAGTTGGTAAAATCGAGACAATTTGGCAAAATCTATGGCAGTTGGCAAAATTCGAATCTACTTCGTAAAATAGAAGCGAGTTGCGAAAATTGGGATTGGTTTTGTGAAATTAAGGAGAGTTGGCAAAATCTTGGGGAGTTTGAAAAATTTGAAGTGACTTGGCAAATTCAGGGGAAATGTAAAAATTGGGATTGTTTTTGAGAAATTAAGGGGACAAAATCTAGGGGAGTTGGCAAAATTGGAAACCACTTGATAAAATACTGATGAGTTGTTAAAAATAGGATTGGTTTTGTGAAAGTAAGGAGAGTTGATGTAATCGAGAAAACGTGGCAAAATCTTGTGGAGTTGGCAAAAATTCAACGGGAAGTAAAAAATATTGATTTTTTTTTTTGTAAAATCATGGCGAGGTTGCAAAATCGAGTCCCTTGGGAAAAAGCGATGGAAGCTGTCCAAACCCCTTCCCCCACTACCACCACTGAACGAATTCTGGGTACGTCCGTGTTAAATATGTAATTAAAGTTATGTTAAATGCTTATTTTCCGAGTTAGAAAATTTTGATTTCCGAGTTGACAAAATATCGTTATGTATCCCCTCCCCCCCCGCAACCATAGCACTTCGCTACGCTCCTGCGACTACCTGTGCCAAAGGGATCTGTCACCCCTGCCCAGTGGTCAGAGTCAGTACCAACTTTAGCACTAAAGTTACCGAGCACAAGAGAAACATCTCCTTTCTTGACAGAATTCAAAATATTCTGAAGTTGCCTGTAAAACCTATCTCTCTCATTCTCATCAAAGTTTTCTTTGGGGGCATTACTGCAGATATAACATTTAAGTCTTTAAACTTAGTGGGGTGGGGCGGGGGTGGCTCAGTCGGTAGCGCGCCAGGCTCGTAATCTGTAGTTCCCAGGTTCGAGTCCCAGCTGGGTCAGCGTTGAGATTTATCTCCGCAAAATTAGCCGCCCTGCCCATGGTCAGTAGGGGACACCGATGGGCTTGGAAAGGGCGCCGTCCGACGGATGGGACGTTAAGCAGTGGTCCCGTGTACGGGAGAGCCATACCCTGTGCACGTTAAAGAACACACTGGATGACCTTGACGGGAGGCTACCATCTGTCTCCCAACAGCTGTTCCAGTGGGTCCCCTCCCCCAACCTTCTCTGAGCCTTCGGGGTCCATGTGACCTGACCATTTAGCCCATTGTGTGCAAAAAAGTGCCGCTCAGAAGTAAAACAACCCAACACAACTTTAAACTTAGTTATAAATTTAGCTGTAAGAGAATCTTTCATGAATGTAGTCATATCCTAGAAGAGTATCACTGGCTGTCTGCTGAGAAGCAAACCTACACCTTACAGGTGCTTTCCATCCTTCCTCCCTGAAAAAAAATAAATACCCCCCCCCCCCAAGCAGCTGCTTGCCACAGAGGTCTGACAGGAGCCTGTCAGTTTATGTGCCATAGGAGAAGATCTGAGAGGATGGCAGGACCTCAGCAGAAAAACGACACAAACATTCATGTCTTACCTGGGGCTCGAACCCAGGTCCCTTAGATCAGTAGCCAAGCGCGCTAACCACTGAAAGGAAAATTTTAAAATTATTTTATGTATCTGACCTTTACCTGTCCATCTGGTCTCTTGCAAGCCCAAACATCAAGGTTACAATGAAAGAATTATTGTATGAGGACATCAAGAGAAAATTCTCTATGCATCATCGGCAAGTTCCATGTAATGTACCTGTGGAAAGAAAATGATTAATGGCATTTTTAAGGAACTTCGAGCCCCGGGTAAGGATGGCTGTTTGTGTCGTTTTTCTGCTGAGGTCCTGCCATCCTCTCAGACCTTCTACTACGGCATATAAACTGACAGGTTCCTGTCAGACCTCTGTGGCAAGCAGCTGCTTGAGGGGGTATTTATTTTTTTATTTATAGACTTATTGAGAGAGATAGCGCCAACAATATCAAACAGCCTTATAATTGCAAGGTTGGGTTGTTTTACCTCTGAGCGGCACTTTTTTGCACACCATGGGCTAAATGGCCAGGTCACAAGGACCCCGAAGGCTCAGAGAAGGTTGGAGTGATGGCCCTTTTCTGGTTTGCAAACATCACATCCTCGAAAATGTAACGAAATATATCTGCACTATTAACACAGTTATGAGGCATCACTACTGCTGGATTAAAACTGTAAGGATCACTTGTGTTGAACTTATGGCTCAGGGGTAAATGGGAGTCGCTCAAAAGACTTGCTCTCCCTACGAGAGACGTCGCTTACAACTAACGATTGCATCATCTTTTGTCCGTGATCGTAAAGCCGTGATGTCATGACTCAACTACATTGCATCAGACAATGATACAATACCTCTGGGGGTTGTGTGTATAGCGGGATGATGCAATACAACGCAATATGTTGCAATCTGGAGTTTAAAATACTGCATTGCGAAATGGCTACCTATGTACTCAATGCTGACTGAATCATTTATACATGACCATCTCTGTCTCTCCTAAACAAGAGCCAGTCGACAAATTTTTCTGTCATTTTCGTGTTCGGCACCTCGAAATTAGTAAAGATTGGCTATTTTCATTTCAAAGCCTTTTTCTGTGTTGCCCAGTGTAATCTTGTGTTTTTGTTTGAAACAAACATTTCTGAAATCTAGAAATTTCTTTCGTTTTGTGTTGATGATGGTCTTATAGTTAAAAGAACTTCGAAAAGAAACTGTATGTTTGGTGTTATTTTGCAAAAACTTGTCACGTATTAAATTCAGGGCACGTATAAGTGTTGACCATGACATTTTTAACTAATTTTTAATTATAATAAAATAATAATTGACTATCACATTTCTCGGAAAGCGAGCATTTTGAAAATTGTACATTTCTCGAGAAAAAACTTGAGAACAGTTATTTATGTGTGATTCTTTGGTAAACCACAGGCAAAGATATCCGCAAAAAGAACCTAAAAGGATTAAGCAAAGATATCCGCAAAAAGAACCTAAAAGGATTAAGCAGAGATATCCGCAAAAAGAACCTAAAAGGATTAAGCAAAGATATCCGCAAAAAGAACCTAAAAGGATTAAGCAAAGATATCCGCAAAAAGAACCTAAAAGGATTAAGCAAAGATATCCGCAAAAAGAACCTAAAAGGATTAAGCAAAGATATCCGCAAAAAGAACCTAAAAGGATTAAGCAAATACAAAATTTAATCCATTGATTCAATGATAAATACTTCTTTGTTGGAAAAAAGTTGTTAAATTTAACAACTTTTTGGAACAAAGTGACTCAAACTATGTATTCAAAATCGCAGACTATACTACAGGACAGTAGAAATTAGTTCAATCAATCAACTTAAATAGGTGTCGACGTGCAAGATGTGAAGTGCGGATGTACGGGAAGTGCATAGGCTGCACAAGTGAGGAGAGGGAATAAATTCGAACACGAAATTAAGAAATGTTTCAAGTTGAATTTCGATTTATTCCACCGAGACGTTTCAATTCGTTACTATATTTTTTTCATCATTCACAAATTTTTTACAAAGTCACACCAGACATTGGCGTTATTATTATCGCCATTCACAAATAACACAAGTACATAAAAGTTTCAACAAGAGTTTTGGAAATTATAATCAATCATAGAGTAAATTGACATAATCGCAGAGGATCTTGGGTAGTTCGAGCTGAGTGATGCCATCCGGCAGTTGCCAATTCTCGTGCAGACGCTGCCTAATGACGCATCTGCAAGCGTGCTGAAGCGAAGGAGGTCGCTGTCGACCTAATTCTAATCCGGGAAACAGAGCATCGTAGATCACATGCAACAGTTGCTCATCTGGACGAGAACCATCTTTGTCACTGAATCCAATTAATTTCGTTGTTGCAACGAAGGGATTAGGAATGGTTCTCAGCAGGATTCTCATCTTCCAGCAGCTCTGTCGAGTTTTTTCGGGCAGACTAGAGAACTCTGACTTCAGTTTCATGGTAGAAACGTCCCACATGTCAGAGTCAAGCATTCCCTGAAGAATATTCCATAACAAATATTTCATGCATAAGTGGCCTAAGAGCGAAGGCTCTGACGTGCTTCCCTCGGAATCTAAGAATCTGCAAACGAAAAGTAGGCAATGAATATAGTTTACAATTGACAAATATTAATGTTTACGTCCAGATTAGAAATCATTACCCTCACTCTTACATACGGTGTTATAGCTTTTTTTTAGGAAATATGAGTTCAGAGATCAGGCTCTTTATTTGGAAGATATAGGCTCAGGGTTGGGTCGTTCTCTGAACGCCACTATTTTGTGCATAATGGGCTAAATGGCCAAGTCACAACGTACTCAAGGGCTCAGAGAAGGTCGGGGATGGAGACCAATTGATCGACTATTAGGAGACAGATGGGAGCTTCCCGTCATGGCCATTCAGCGTGTTGTTTAACATGTACATGGTATGGCTCTCCTATACATGTGGGGAGTGGTGGATGCTCAGTCGGTAGTGTGCCAGGCTTGTAATTATGCAGTTACCAGGTTCGAGTCCCAGCTTGAGCAGCGTTGAGATTTATCTCCGCAAACCTCCTCGCTGTGCCCTCGGTCAGTAGGGGACACCGATGGGCTTGGAAAGGCCGTCATCCACCGAATGGAAGGTTAAGCCATGGCCTCGTGTTCGAGAGAGCCATACCCTGTGCACGTTAAAGAACACGCTGGAAGGCCTTGAGAGGAGCCTAGTATTTGTCTCTTAACAACTGTTCAGTAGGTCTCCTCCCCAAACCTTCTCTGAGCCTTCGGGGTCCTTGTGATCTGGCCATTTAGCATATTCTGTGCAAAAAAAAAATGCCGCTTAGAGGTAAAACAACCTAACACAACCTGCACACGGCGCCACGACGTAACATCCAATGAAGCAGACGGCATCCTTTCCCAGCCCATCAGTTTCCCCTTTCTCACCGAGGGCAGGGTGGAAGTTCAACGAATATAAATTTCAATGCTCAGTGGGACTCGAACCTAGGAACTGGAGATTACGAGCCTGCCGCTCTACTGGCTGAACCAACTCCCGCCCTGTTTGTTCAGAGACAGCGGGGCAGTAATTTATAATGTTTGAGGGGATAGCTCAAAAATAGGACTTAATATTTGATGTTTCAAAATGGGACTTTCCTTTTGGAGGAGCTTAATAATGAACCTTTGACCTTAAGCCATTAATTTATGTTCTTTGAGTTTCAGGCGCTATTTATAAGCAGTTCTGTAATTTACAGTTCTGTTAAATTTCTTCGTTGAATTTGTACGTGAAGCGCTCAAAAGTTTTTTAAATACAATGTTAAAGTTACATGTGGGAACAATAGCTTTATTTTCATCGTCGAAATATTGTTCTGTACCAAAATTATATAGAGAAATATAAAAAACTTTCTGTATAATTCAGGGAATCAAAATGGCGCATTTGTTCATTACATTTTAATTTAGTCCCTTTCATTAGCTACACACATCGCATCAATTTCTTTCTATATGGCAGTATGCTCATGCGCAGGTTTATATAGATTCACTTTCATTGTGTAACGTTAAGCCTATATAGATATATGCATTGTAACGTGTATGCCTATATATATAAATTATATCTGTATATATGTATGGCTACATACACACTTAAATTCTTTATTTTTTCTACCTGCATCTATGTTTAAAAATGGACCTGTATGTCTTATGCACATCTGTGTAATGTGTATCCCAATGCACATTTTAGGAATGTATGCATAGGCTTATACGTATGTAACCTATAGACAGTGTGCAATATGTAAGGCTGCATACGTATTTCAAAGAGTGCAAAGTATGCAGAGTGTTAACGTGTATGCCTATGTATGCAAAGTGTGTAAAGTGTTAACGTGCATGCCTATATATGCAAAGTGTGTAAAGTGTTAACGTGCATACCTGTATATGCAAAGTGTGTAAACATGTATGCCTGTATATAAACAGTGAGTAACATGTTAATATGTTGCCTTTATAGGCAAAATGTGAAACACGTTAACATGTATGTCTATATACGCAAAAGATGTAACGTGTTAACATGTATGTTTATATACACAATGGGTGTAACGTGTTGACATATATGCCAGTATATGCAAAGTGTGAAACGTGTTAATGTGCATGCCTAAACACCCAAAGTTTGTAACATGTTAACGTGTATGCATCTGTATGCACTTTCAGTATGTATATAGACATATGCTTACATACACATTTTAAACATGAAGCACTTACACTCACATAAAATACTTTACTTTTTTATAACGCATTCATTCCATTCTGAAGTGTACATTTATGTGTATGATTGCATTATATGCTTTGATAAGTACTTGATACAATACTACAATACAGTAAAGACCAGAGTGTTTTAGAGTACCTGTGAGGAGACCCAAAGTAGCGCCCCTTTTCTTTATAAAATAAAATAATAAATATCCCCTCAAGCAACTGCTTGACACAGAGTTCTGACAGGAGCCTGTCAGTTTATATGCCACAGTAGATGGTCTGAGAGGATGGCAGGACCTCAGCAGGAATAACATCACAAACGTCCATGCCTTACCCGAGGCTCGAACCCAGGTTTCTAGATCAGTAGCCAAGCCCACTAACCACTCTGCCAGGGAACTTTTAAATCTTTGTATGCCAAAAAGGATTGCTCTAATAAGCCAGTGCACTGGGCATTCGCTCAGCTTTCAGGACGTGTAGCATGTATTCTTACACATATGCTTTAAGTGTTATGTGGGCATTGACTCATTGATCGATTGATTGAATGTCATTAAGTACATTCGCTCAAAAAGTATCCGAACACTATGGTTGATTACAGAATTCAGAAAAAAATATCTGGCAAAGATTTTTTTAGAATTTAGTGATCTGGCAACCTTCGTGTCACGTGACACGAAGGTTGCCAGAGGTTCTTAAATAAACGAAAATCGTTCTAACCTGATTCCATACTGCAGTAAAAAGAGCAGGATTTTAGGAGTAGAAGTCATTGCAGCGAACATCAGTAAACTCGTCACCTTCATTTGAAATTCCGGTGATTCTTCTTCATTGATCCTCTGACCATCATATCGCAGCATCCATATCTGGCTGTGTTTCAGCAGAT
Source organism: Ryuthela nishihirai (assembly GCA_038380435.1). Classification (NCBI taxonomy): domain Eukaryota; kingdom Metazoa; phylum Arthropoda; class Arachnida; order Araneae; family Heptathelidae; genus Ryuthela; species Ryuthela nishihirai. Next base: position 22,845,103 of record JAWZYU010000010.1, read on the forward strand.
GCATCAAACGGGGGACGGATATGAATCCTCTTTTCGCCCTCGTCAGGCATTTTGCCACGCTGAGAGGTTTCGGGCACACATTAGACAGAGTAATGATGGTGAACTCACCTCTGACTTCACGCCGAGTCTTGTTAAAGAGCTTCTTTAAATCTGCCTCGATTTCGTCCATGGGAAATAGTTCCTGGACACAAAAAGAAGGCAGAGAGACATCGAAGAGTTTCGAGATGTCGGCTTCACTGTATGGCGCGATAGATGAGTTACTGATATGGAGGATGGAGCAGAGGGCAGAGATAATCTCTTTATCAGAGCAAGATTGCTGCAGAATGTCGAAGAAAGCATCCTTATTTTCTTTCTGTTCCTCCTCTTCCATTTTATTTTAAAAAAGCTTATAAAAGCGATACGTACCACTTCTAGTTTTATTACAACTCTTGTAATCTCTTGTATCTCAAAATATCTTATAATCTCTTGTAGACAAACAGGATAGAGTTTGTAAGAAGCGCAAAATCCGTTGATCAATGCTTTGGATTCAACAATGATGATAATGTGTCACAATTAAGTTAACGACGTCAAGTCAGCATTGTATACAACAAATTATATTCGTGTTCTGTTGTCGCGTGACACGAAGGTTGCCAGATCATTAATTTCTAAAAAAAATCGTTTCCAGATATTTTTTCTGAATTCTGTAATCAACCATAATGTTCGGATATTTTTAAATATATATAATGCGTATGAATATATAATGCAATGAATATGGAGCGTGTGCAGTTACCGTTCACAGCAAACTGGAGCGTTTGCGGTTAATGTTCAGAGCACATTGGATCGTGTGAGCTCACAAAGACCTGGATCGTGTAGGCTCACTCACGGAAATATTGAGCGTGTGCAGTCACCGTTCACAGCAAACTGCACATGCTCCAGTTTGCTGTGAACGGTAACTGGAGCGTGTACAGTTGCTGTACACCCTCCAGATATTTTTTCTGAATTCTGTAATCACGTGACACGAAGGTTGCCAGATCACTAATTTCTAAAAGAATCGCTGCCAGATATTTTTTCTGAATTCTCTACTCAACCATAGCTTTCGGATACTTTTTTGAGCGACTGTACCAACCTTGAATACATACATTGATTGCTTATATTTGCGAATATTATAATATTCTCCCAAAATCCTAAATAAAAATAAAGACGTACGAACACTTCTAAACATCAGATCACAACTTAAGACATGACAAAACTAAAAGAATAATCTCTGCGCAGTGAGGGCTAAAAATCTAGCTGCAACATAGCAGGTAGTCCTTTGTATAGGTTGGGTTGGGTTGTTTTACCTCTGAGCGGCACTTTTTTGCATACCATGGGCTAAATGGCCAGGTCACATGGACCCCGAAGGCTCAGAGAAGGTTGGGGGAGGGGACCCACTGGAACAGCTGTTGGGAGACAGATGGTAGCCTCCCGTCAAGGCCATCCAGCGTGTTCTTTAACGTGCACAGGGTATGGCTCTCCCGCACACGGGCCCACGGCTTAACGTCCCATCGGACGGACGGCGGCCTTTCCAAGCTCATCGGTGTCCCCTACTGACCGTGGGCAGTGCGGGGAATTTTCGCGGAGATAAATCTCAACACTGACCCCCTTTGTATAGGAAAAAAAATTTTGTTAGGAGAGGTCATTCCCCGTAACCGAGTATCAAAGGTCATCCAGTAAATGGCTTTTGATACTGGAAAGGGGGAAATGTCCATTAAGCAGCATTTAGTCGGCAGTTAGGAGTAAAAGCACCCCAACTTTACGATGTGGGAATTGAGCATAAAATCAACAGCTGTCATTTATTATTCATAGTTAAATATTAGGTTAATAATGACCACTCTTCTTTCTATTTCTTTATAATTAAAATTCTCACCATGAATGTCATACAAAATAGAAGTCTACGAAGTCTTAGAACAATATTTAAAACGATCTTCGCGAAAAATTACAGAAAGTGCGCATCAATATTGAAACATCCTTTATTGTTAACATCAATGGCAGCGGTGCAGATTTTTAATCCGACAATAAGACAACATTAGTAATACTATGGCCTTTCTTGTTTATGAGTAATAAAAATCAGCGAATTAACAACTGAATTAAACTTCGAATCCCAAGACTAATGCTCTGATGAAAGTCTGAGATGATTATGTCCTTCCATTCTTCATTCAATTGGATTCACAGCATCCTCTAGTGATCGGAGCTGTTGATTCTCCATCAGCTTCTCTTTGCTGCAAGTGGCGATCGCTGTTAGCTCCACTCCAGCAGCAGCCGCATCTACAGCTGCGCTGAGCTCAGGCAAATGAGATCCTTCGCCCAAAGGAGTAAGTCTTGCATGAGCTGGATGCACCTCTTCCTCAGAACCCGATTCTTCTTTGATCGAATAGAGGATCTTGCTGTGCGATGGTACGTTGTGAGTGCAGATATCGTTAGGCGCCGCTGCCGTCTCCGACAGTCCAGGCACGGGGTTTGCCATGATCTGAATATTGATCTTACCTCTTCCTTCTTCTATGGCCTGTCCTATTTCCGGAGGTGCCACGAAAATCACCACCGGCCCTTGAGCGTGGTGGGTGGTCTCACTGATGCTATCTATCGTCTGCCGACTGACCAGCAACAGAACTCGCTGCCAATCCCTGGGATGAAATCCCTTCGACTTCTTCTGGCAATGTGATCGCAGAGTCCCTTGCCTTCGTCGCTTTGGACGTAAGGGATAAAGAAGAGATGCAGGCATCTCCTTCCGCTATGCTGTCAATCTGTTGAGAATCATCTTCTTTTGTGTCTTTGTTCTGATGGATTTCCGCGGGCAGAGATCCCGTCCTCGACACCGGAGTCAGAACGTACAGCATGATGTCGCAGTTGCTCACTACCGAGGTCACGTCCTGTGGTAAATGGGACGACTCCGTGCCGTCGGATACGTTTCCGAGAAGGGTCCCTCGGTCGCTGGATTCTGCACAGCGAAGCAAGTATCCGGACATGGCGTGAGTGGGGAGGGACTGAGTGTGGAAGAACTCGACTGGAAGAGTCCCGACGCTCGACGAAGATGCGACTTCTAAGGCAGGAAGATCCTTGGTGGTTTGTCTCTGCAAGGGAAAGAATGCACTTCAAACAATACATAGAGTGTTGTAGGAAACCTATTATCTTATATTTCATTTGAATGACTAAGAAAATAATAATGCTTTCATCTAAAAATAACTGTGGAAACATGCAACAGGATACCTGATTTTGAGAAATGGCATCTCTTTTGAAATCCTTCTTTAGTATTGTGTGTTGAGCAGCAGGGCAATCCTCACCTCAGACACAAGAGTCATGTTCATTGGGGGGCGGGGGTGGCTCAGTCGGTAGCGCGCCAGGCTCGTAATCTGTAGTTCCCAGTTTCGAGTCCCAGCTGGGTCAGCGTTGAGATTTATCTCCTCAAAATTCCCCACCCTGCCCACGGTCAGTAGGGGACACCGATGGGCTTTGAAAGGCCGCCATCCGTCGAATGGGACGTTAAGCCGTGGCCCCGTGTGCGGGAGAGCCATACCCTGTGCACGTTAAAGAACACGCTGGATGACCTATACCAGGGTTTTTTAAACTATGGCAGAGAAGTCTTTGGTAAGAACCGGAGCACATTAAATTGTATTTTTTAAAATTCGTACTGTAAGTAAAAGAATGAAAAAAGAAATATATTTTGTTTTTGAAAGTGCTTAATCTGTGATGTCGATGATTTTAAACTATGAGGGGAAAACAAAAGAATTTACTGGAACTAAAATAGAGATCAAACACTAAAACGGACTCATTAAAATATGACCGCACACCTTTATATCAAATTGATAAATGAATTGCCAGCACTGCGGGGGAAAAGCTGCATTTGAAGTAGCCCCATTTACAACGACGTATATGTGTCCTGTACTCTTACGACATTTAAAGAGGCTGAAATACATCGTTTCAATACCTCTTCTTATATATTTGTGTGTATATAGCTTTATCATCACTGACTCCTAACTTGAAAGAATGGGGCGGGGGTGGAGCAGTCGGTAGCGCGCCAGGCTCGTAATCTGTAGTTCCCAGGTTCGAGTCCCAGCTGGGTCAGCGTTGAGATTTATCTCCGCAAAATTCCTCGCCCTGCCCACGGTCAGTAGGGGACACCGATGGGCTTGGAAAGACCGCCGTCCGTCGGATGGGACGTTAAGCCGTGGCCCCGTGTGCGGGAGAGCCATACCCTGTGTACGTTAAAGAACACGCTGGATGGCCTTGACGGGAGGCTACCATCTGTCTCCCAACAGTTGTTCCAGTGGGTCCCCTCCCCCAACCTTCTCTGAGCCTTCGGGGGTCCTTGTGACCTGGCCATTTAGCCCGTGGTGTGCAAAAAGGTGCCGCTCAGAGGTAAAACAACCCAACTTGATTTTGTTTCTTAGGATTTCTAATAATTCCAATTAAAATTAAAGAAAGTTGAAAGGAACCAAACTTTTTATACGAATGTTCCAATCAACGTCATTTTTATCTCATGGTGCCCATTCACTCGTCATTGTGAATATCTCGTTGAATGTAAAGATAGCAAATTATTCAGTCTAATATATGCAACAAGATGTAACTATATTAAGATTATTGAATGGAGATTGAAAGAAGACGGAAAATATTATGTCAATGTGTTATTTTTTCCTGCAGATAAGCTGTTAGCTTTTTATTTGTAAATTGTTTGACTAAATAAATTATTTCAAAAATAGTAAATCTTACAATAATATTAAGCAATTAATATACTAAACTGAAACAAATATAACAATATTAAAGTTTTGTTTCACATTTAGTGTATCGATATTTCATTCTAAAATTTTCAGAGGTTTCTTTTTTTATGGACCGTCAAGGAAAACGTTTGAAAAATCCTGACCTAGACATCTTCTTCCTAATAGTGTCGTGTTCTCCTCCTACAAAGCTCTGAGCCTCTTGAGTCCTTGTAACATAAAGGGCACCATCCACTTATCAGAATGCATGTCAAGTAAGGCAAGGACAGGCTATGGGTTGGGTTGTTTTACCTCTGAACGGCACTTTTTTGCACATCATGGGCTAAATGGCCAGGTCACATGGACCCCGAAGGCTCAGAGAAGGTTGGGGGAGGGGACCCACTGGAACAGCTGTTGGGAGACAGATGGTAGCCTCCCGTCAAGGCCATCCAGCGTGTTCTTTAACGTGCACAGGGTATGGCTCTCCCACACACGGAACCACGGCTTAACGTCCCATCCGACGGACGGCGGCCTTTCCAAGCCTATCGGTGTCCCTTACTGACCGTGGGGCAGGGCGGGGAATTTTGTGGAGATAAATCTCAACGCTGACCCAGCTGGGACTCGAACCTGGGAACTACAGATTACGAGCCTGGCGCGCTACCGACTGAGTCCCCCCTCGCCCCCCAGGGTGAGTGGGAAACCGCAACTATTTGCATTGAGAGTCAATGAAACAATTATCTTTGAGTTGAATAGGTCCTAACGAAATATGGCGATTCATAGTTTTCAAATTTTCCAAATGTACCCCCGTTAGAGGGCGTTAAAATGAATAAAATGTGAAATTTGAAATAATACTGCAAACTATATATTTAACTAGATATTAAAAATTCTGATGATTGAATGTATTGATGAAGAATGGAATAATTGATAATCATATGTGTTTTAAACAAATAATAATTGGTTAAAATTCGACCGGTCGCTCCTTATTTTCATACACTTGGTATTTAATTTTAAAAATTTCTATAATATTTCAATATAGTAATAATAAATGACGCATTTTATTTTATACACACTGAATGATTTGTCCCTTAACATTTGGGGATAACAAAAATCATCTTTTTTTTCATTTTAAAGTATAATAAGATACGATTTTTGCGTTTTATACAGCTAATAATATATTATTAATATTATTTACAATTTTTCAATCACCCATTAGAAAGAATTACTAGAGTTAAAGTTGCGAAATTCGGAAAATGAAAAAAACTTCATTTTTCCCTGAAAGCGATCATCCTCTATTCACTATAAGAGCTATAAGTCAACCTTCTGCTTTAAGTAATGCAAACTGAGAGATTTGGATTTTCTGAAAATCGATTTTGATGCTTCTGAAACTCTTTGACATATTCTCCCGTGGAATTATGCCGCTGTAATTTATTGCCCTAACGTCATGATAAAGTGATAATTTCCAGAAAAAAACCCTTCTTTCCTTTCGGGCCAGTTTTAAATATGTAAAGGATTGGGTTGGGTTGTTTTACCTCTGAGCGGCACTTTTTTGCACATCATCACACTCATCATCCTCAAGCAGCCATGGGTACGGAGGTCCAACCAGACCGTGCAATTTAGTTCTCCAAGCAAGTCTATCCTGAGCTACATCTACTGCATCTGGCCACTGCACACCAATTCTAACAAGATCCTGTTTGACATTGTCTACCCACCGCATCCTAGGTCTCCCCTTCTTTCTGAGGCCTTTAGGCACACTGTTCATAACCCTATTCACCAATCTATAATTATTCATACGGGCAACATGGCCAAACCAACGGAGTCTCTCTCTGCAAAATATGCTGCTTAAAGGAGGTTGCAGACTCCTTTGCCTAACCTCATCATTAGTTACAAAGTTAAACCACCTAATACCCAAGATACTGCGTATGCATCTGGAATCAAAAGCATCTAGTTTCGTGTTATCTTGTTTACAAAGTGTCCAAGTTTCACTACCATAACTAACCCTAGAAAGAACCAAACTATTATACAGTCTAATTTTAGTCTTTAGGTGTATACGCCTATTTCTCCACACTCTCCATAGATTCTTAAAAGTCCAGGCAGCAATCCCTATTCGTCTGTTAATCTCATGCAGCACATCACCATTATCTGTTACATAGCTCCCAAGATAATTAAACTGTGACACCTGCTCAAGACTGCAACCATTCAGATTAACTGATTCACAGCCTGCCTGACCAATTTTCATCACTTTAGTTTCTCTCTGTTTATAACCAAACCTACTCTACTACCAGTCTCATCAACAGCTCGAATGAAAGAGTTCATCTCATCAACATCATTTGCCAAAAGGGCTAAATCATCAGCATAATCTAAATCAGAAATTTTCGTATCTCCAGCCCATTTAAGGCCGAAATCTTTCCCTTGAAGTGAATTTCGCATAACATAATCAATAACCAAACTAAAGAGAAAAGGAGACAAAATGCACCCTTGTCGAACACCAGAAGTAATGCTAAACCAATTGCTACAAGCCTTACCAACTCTCACACACGACTCTGTTATTATAAAGAGCTTTCATTATGTTAACTAACTTGTCAGGTATACCATATGATTTCACAATCAACCACAAATTATGACGATCAACAGAGTCGAAAGCCTTTTTGAAATCAACGAAGCTAGCAACCAAAGGTTTCTGAAACTGTAAACATTTCTCAAGAATCTGCCTAAGTGAAAATATCTGATCCACACATCCCCTACCACTTCTGAATCCACATTGCTCATCACGCAATTGACTGTCAACCAGATTCTTAATTCTATTAAGCACAATCATGGAAAGAACTTTACCTGGAACAGAGAGTAGGCTGATACCCCTATAGTTATCACAAGAACTGCGATCACCTTTTTTGAAAATAGGGATAACAATAGCTCTGGTAAAATCCTTAGGAACCATGCCTTTATCATAAAAGATATTCAGAATTTCAGTCATCCAAGTGGTAACCGAAACATTTCCAGCTCTAAGCATTTCTGTAGTAATTTCATCTACCCTGGAGATTTATGAAGTTTAAGTTTAGAAACAGCCAAAATAACTTCGGATTGTGTTATAGGGCCAACATTAAAGCCACCAATGCATCTATCATCATTGCAAACAATGGGAATAGAACTAACCGCATTGTTTAGAACATCACTGAAATGCTCAGCCCACCTAGCCATGACAGAATCCTCACCTTCTATAACCTTACCTTGTTTATCCTTCAATATCTGTATGCCTGCCCGTTTTCTACCACACAAAACATTAACTATCTGGTACAGCTCTCTGCTGTTGTGCTGTCTAACTGCTTCCTCGGCTTTGTCAGCCAAACCATCAAGCCAAAGATTCTTATCAGCAGCTAACTGATCTTTTACACGTTAAATTAAGTTTTCTGTAATGCTTTCTATTAGGACTAGTAGGGTATTGATTAAGGACATTCCTGCAGTTCTTTCTTTTCGAAATAAGCTCAAGTGCCTTATCACTCAGATAATTCTGTCTCTTCTGCTCCTTTTTTCCTAAAAGAGTAGTGTCCAAAAAAGACTGTTTAAAATGATTCCATTCTTCCTCAACTTCAGTGGTAAGCATACCATGACTGTCATAATGACTAAGTAACCTATCATGGTAAGCTTTGGCTATAATTGGGTCTTTCAGAGCTTCAGTATTAAAAGCAAATTTTTTAACCCTAGCACAACACTTTTTAAGTTTAAGTTGCAAGACACTTTTAACTAGGTAATGGTCAGATCCAATTTCAGCTCCCCTATATGCCCTGGTATTTCTAACAGAACTAGCCCATTTGCTGTTAATTAATATATAATCAATCATATTCGTATGCAGCCCATCAGGTGAAACCCATGTGTACTTTGTATGTCGCGGTGTTTGTAATATGTGTTAGTTATTCTGAAACCATTGAGTTTACTTACCTGTAGGAGACGTTGCCCATTGCCATTGCAGCTACCAATACCAAAAGGGCCAATCACCCCTCCCCAAAGGTCAGAGTCAGTACCAACTTTGGCATTGAAGTCACCAAGAACAAGGGTAATATCTCCTTTCTTGACAGAATTCAAAATATCCTGAAGTTGTTCATAAAACCTATCCTTCTCATCCTCATCGGCATCCTCAGTGGGGGTATAACAGCAGATAACATTCAAGTCTTTAACGCTTGTCTGAAATTTTGCTGTAAGAAACCTTTCATTAATGCACTCATATCCTAGAAGAGCATCACTAGCAGACACTGCTGAGAAGCAGACCCACGCCTTGGTGATGCTTATTGTCGTCCCTCCCTGAAAAGAGAAATTTAAGATTATTTTTAAGAATCTGACCTTTATCTGTCCATCTGGTTTCTTGCAAGCCGAGAATATCTAAATTATAATGGTGGAATTCTTGTGTGAGGACATCAAGAGAAAAAGCTCTGTGCAGAGTCCTCACATTCCAACTACCTATGGAGAGAAAATGGTTAGTAGGATGTTTAAAGAAACTATGTTTATTGAGAGAGGGAATGCCGACAATATCAAACAGCCCCCTAATTGCAGACATGGGGCAAAGACCCATTCCCCCACCACTAAAGGCTGAAGCCATCTACACTGGAAGACTTCCTCCAATGTAGAATTTGACGATGCCAATAGAAGCAAAGAGTTCAGGTGCCTGCGATGACCTCTGCTCAGGATTATCCACCAGCTGATAAACATATCCTGCGAATCTATTCACTTGGGGCTGTCAACCCACAAACAAACAGAAAACACAGCGGAAGATTTTCCCTCCACAGAAGCCCACCAGTGCAGCAAAATCCATAATCAAGCTCAGAGCCATATATCTGTCCAGTCCAGTGGGTTTATATGGTCAGCACCAGGACAATGGTCAAGTGCCTTATCACTCAGATAATTTTGCCTCTTCTGCTCCTTTTTTCCTAAAAGAGTAGTGTCCAAAAAAGACTGTTTAAAATGATTCCATTCTTCCTCAACTTCAGTAGTAAGCATACCATGACTGTCATAATGACTAAGTAACCTATCATGGTAAGCTTTGGCTATAACTGAATCTTTCAGAGCTTCAGTTTCAATCAGTGCAGCAAGTCCAGGATCCATAATCAAGCTCAAATCCATAAACAAGTCCAGTCTAGTAGGTACAAATGGTCAGAACCAGGACCCTGTGAAGTTGACCACTCCTCAGCAGGGTAGAAAAAAAAAGAAAAGTAGCCATAGTTGTCCAGATCAGTAGGCCACACTAATCTGGCAGCCCTCCCCTTCCGTTCACTTCCACAAGAGAGTATCTCTTTTGAAAGGTACTAACGGTCTGCACCACGAGAAGGCGGGTCGGACATTAGGTGCTAGGCCTGGCTGGTTCTATGCATCATCACAGGGGATTGGTGCATAGCTCTCCTTCCAGTGACTACCTAGCTACCATTTACAGACCGTATATGTACTAATAGTTATTAAATAAATAGTGTATCTGATTTTTTTTTGTCATTGTGATTTCTTTCTTAGCGGGGTTGAAAAGGTTTACCTAAACCCTATACGAACTAGCAAGACAAAGACGTCTGTCAAAAACTATAGGAAGAAAGTGATGACTAATTTCCCCGGCACCGGAATTACACAGAAAAAATTCATGTAAATGCCCAAAGTAGTTTTAAGTGAATCTCAAAATGTGTTACAGGGTCTTTACACTGCGAAATTTTTTCACATGTCTTAGTGGGTACAAATGTGATAGCATTAAACAATTATGGTGTAAACTTCTATTCCAAAACACGGTTACCTTTATACGTTCCTACAAGAGAAAAACACAGGAAATAAGAATCATAAATTTTCTTCCATCATGAACAAAATATTTCTTACAAGTGTATAACCCACTAACTCGTTTGCGCGTGTAATTTTACTCCCGATATGAAAGAGATTAGTGTTCGCAGTAAAACATTCTTTACCAATAGCGCAATCCATACGGTTGCACTATGCCCGTATAATACCCAAAAGAAATTTCGTGAAACCTGTTTTAGAGCAGTGGGGGTCACAATTCTCACTATAAGTGTGCATGCAAAAGTTTCAAATGTACCAAAGACAGTTTGCTTTTACGTTCAAGTGTTTGGCACCCCAGTACATATAAACAAATATAGTAAACTTAGGTGGTATTAGAGAGTAATATTAAAATAAACAGTGATAAAGATGGAGAATAGTTTCTGAATTTAAATAAGTGATATCAGAATATTTGTTATGTCTTAGAAAATAACGGGTTATCTAGAGTGAAAGCCATTCTAGGTGAAACATTCAGGACTCGAGTTTTTCAAATCCTCCCCTGCCAGGGGCCCGACGGAGTTGCGTCTTTCAAGGCCACCGTCTGTCTCCATATGCCCGGCCGCGTGCCCGAGGCACGTGGTCGACTATTCCGGCTTTCATACGACTACTCGTAAAAAATCACGCGTCCTGTGGCAACTTGAAACACACAGACAATTATACCGATGTTTTAAACTGAAAGCAAGGACAGAGTGCAAGACCTCAGACGTAAAATCTTAACCCTTTGATGTCCGTACATTTCCCACGTGTACGAGGCAACTTACTCATCAGAAAAGTGTATATTTATGGCGTTTATAATCATCAGAGAGTGAATATAGCGTGTGTATTTTGATTTAAATCATCAATCCGTGAATATTAGCGTGTGTATTTAAATCATCAGACTGTGAATATCTCAATATGGCCTTTGCCAGCTTTTTTCAGTTCGCACTAAGAATATGGAAACTGGTTTGTCCACATATCGATGGAGTTCCTAGAAAAACACGCTGGGTTTGATTTTTTAACCCCTGGGTAGTGCTCCAAAGTTACACATTTGACGTGTGGATATTTGATTAAAAACATCAGCCACGTGAATATAACCTGTGTATAGGGTTGGTCCTCATATCGATGGAGCATCCTAGAAAAACAAGCTGTGTTTGATTTTTTAGCCCCTGGGTAGTGTGTTGCAGAAAAAGCGTACCGTCAAAGTTACGAGGGTTTTTAGAAAGATCCTTTAACCCCTGGGGTGTTGTATTGCGGTGCAGCATCTCGGTGTCTAAACTTTTGTATAAGAGTTTTCGAAAAATAGAGCATTCCCGTCGTGACGGTACATTACGGTCTCAGCTTTGGTGCCGGTTAAGTGTGTTTTCTGCTGGGACTTTTTCGCATTAAACTTCTAGAATTATTTAGAGGTTGTCTGGATTACTAGAATTTTTCCCCCGTCTGATGTTTTCAGATATTTCTGTATGCAGATCTCGAAAAGTTTTGATAATATGTCATTTACTGTTTTATTCATTTGCAATTACTAAAAGCTTTCGTAGTAAACCTTAATAGTTAACTATATGAATCAAAGAGTCTGACTCAATGCTTTTAAGGTTATACTTTGGTAGTCGATTCCAACAGATGCATCGAATAAGTTGAACCATGCATTGTTTTAGCATACACAGATCTTCCGGGTCAAATCCTCTGCTTTAAGCAGAATCAAAAACTGCTTTATAATTGTCTACAGATAGAGCAAAATTAATTCCCAATTGTGTTTCTGTATGCAGATCTCAAAAAGTTTTTTTTGTTAACATTATCTTATTTTTATTGGTGTGTACAACCTAAGTTATAATACGTGGACATACACTTCAGGATTACTAGAAATAATTTTTTGTTATACATTATCTTATTTTTATTGGTGTGTAGAACCTAAGTTATAATACGTGGACATATAACGTACGCTTACACGTGAATATATTTCACTTACACGTAAAATTTATTCACGCCTTTATATCTTGACTGTATTTAAAACGACTGATAAATTATGTATTGAACGTAAAATGAATCACACCTTTATGACAAACATCGTGAGCATATTTTAAAACGTACGGTAAATTACACTCAAACGTAATATTTAAAATGATGGTATTTTGATCGATAAATTATGTAATTGAGACGACCAGGTCAATGATGACATGCTTCGCTAATGGTGCGCTATGACGCCAGCGCCGCGATTTAAATCAGCAAGTTTCTCTTCATACGAGAAAGGATATGTGTAACCGGAAATGGGGCTCATCTCCCAAGCTCACGTGACCTACCGTGGCGTCCGTTTTTAACATTCCGCCTGCGTGGTGCATGCCAAATGCTGATACGTGTGGGGTAGGAAATGGGGGCATCATTACAAGAAAAATCAGAATCCCACGGTCATCCCGACGCCAGGAAAAGCATACGGGTGGGGGGTGGAAGCCCTCCCCAGCCTGCGTGGGCGTTAAGCCCTAGGCCGCCACGACCGTGGAAACCAAAATGAAGCCCTCCCTAGGGGGCCTTTTTAGGGGGCACAAGAAACTTAAGCCCTCTCCGTCTCTAACACTTCCGGTCCACAAATTAAGCCCTCCCCATCCCGCGCACCTGCGAGGAGGGTCAGCACTTCCCCTCCCCACCGCCAACACACACGTGTGGGGGACGACACTTCCGGTCGTTTAAAAAAAAATAAGTCCCCGACGCCAGCGTCAAGAAAATTAAGTCATCCCCAGGGTGCCTTTTTTGGGGTCCAATTAAGCCCTCCTCATCAAAGACCAACCCGTACACCTGCGAGGGGGGACGGCACTTCCGGTCGCCCCCCTCCCCAACACACACACTCTTCCCCACACGTGTGTGTGTTGGGGAGGGGGGCGACCGGTGCCACCCACAAAAATTAAGCCCCCTCCAATTTTAAGCCCCCGACGCCAGCGACACCTGCGTGGGCGGTGACGTCACTTCCGGTCTATGACGGCACTTCCGGATGTGCCAGGCGGCCTTTGATACTACTTGTGTTGGTGTTGTGTTATGTGATTCTGAGTAAAAAGTTTGTTTATATTTGGTTCAAGATGAAGCCTAGTTCCATTGGTGAAAAGAAGTCAACAGAAAAAATTTGTTTTAAGTCCTCTTTTAGGAGAGATCACTGTCAGATGCTTCGCATTAAAAAAGTGTAAAGAATTATTAAGGTAACTGTGCATTACAAATGAATTTCAGCATAAATTTGCGTTGTTTGTTAAATGTTATGAAATAATAGGTTCTATTTTGTACTAGGAGTAGATATTGAAAACATCTTCATCATAATCCTCATCATCCTCAAGCAGCCATGGGCTACGAAGGTTCAACCAGACCGTGCAATTTAGTTCTCCAAGCCTCTGTGGCAAGCAGCTGCTTGAGGGGGTATTTTTTTTTTAAGCATATCTGTCCTGAGTTACAAATGCTGCATCTGGCCACTGCACACTAATTCTAACAAGGTCCTGTTTGACATTGTCTGCCCGCCGCATCCTAGGTCTCCCCCTCCTTCTGAGGTCTCTAGGCACACTGTTCATAACCCTAAACGCCAATCTATAATTATCGATACGGGCAACATGGCCAAACCAATGGAGTCTCTCTCTGCACAATATGCTACTTAAAGGAGGTTGCAAACTCCTTTCCCTAACCTCATCATTAGTTACAAAGTTGAACCACCTAATGCCCAAGATACTGCATAAGCATCTGGAATCAAAAGCATCTAGTTTCCTGTTATCTTGTTTACACAGTTTCCAAGTTTCACTACCATAACCAACCCTAGAAAGAACCAAACTATTATACAGTCTAATTTTAGTCTTTAGGTGTATACGCCTATTTCTCCACACTCTCCCTAGATTCTTAAAAGTCCCGGCAGAAATCATTATTCGTCTGTTAATCTCATGCCGCACATCACCATTATCTGTAACATAGCTCCCAAGATAATTAAACTGTGACACCTGCTCAAGACTGCAACCATTCAGATTAACTGAATCACAGCCTGCATGACAAATTTTCATCACTTTAGTTTTCTCTCTGTTTATAACCAAACCTACTCTACTACCAGTCTCATCAACAGCTCGAATGAAAGAGTTCATCTCATCAACATCATTTGTCAAAAGGGCAAAATCTTGTGTTCAGATAATTGTTTTATTTGTATGGTTTTAAACCTTTGTAATATATTACTATTATTTAAGTTTGGTAAGCACACTTTTGATCTCACGCTCAATTCTCATCCATTAAATTTACAACAATATTGTAAATTAAATATAACCAAAATAGACAAACTGTTTAAGTGAGAATTTATTATGCGTAATTTAGTTTAAAATAATTAATATAAATTTATAGTCGGAAAGGAGTAAAAAACTAATAAACCTATATATATATTACACACAAAATACTGAATTGAAGTCGAAAGGATAAGAACCACTTTCCGAATTTGTTTTTTTTTTCGAAAATTATTGTGGAATAATGCGTTTTGAGAATAGCTGAAAGAAAAGAATATATGCAGGAACGTGTTTTCTGTCCGATTCAATGCAATATCAGGCACATCCTCATTTTTGTTTCCTCCATCAGGGCCCTGCCTATGCTAGTCAAAGTGCCCTACAGAAACTTTTAGTCGCGAGCAACCACTGCTAAAGAGATCTAAAATTTGAAACAAATTCTGATTTCTGCAGGATGTTAACACACATTATATCTGCAGTTAATTAACCTCCACGTCTCCAAAGAGAGTGGGTTATTTTGACGCAAAAATTTAGAAAATATATTTGCTTTGTGAATTATAAATGTGGATTCGGCTCCCCCGATGAAATTTCGGATTCCCCCGTTCCCCTCCCCCGAGACCTACAACTCAGATTACCCCTAAGTGGGGGGGGGGGGGGGGGTCAGTCGGTAGCGCGCCAGGCTCGTAATCTGTAGTTCCCAGGTTCGAGTCCCAGCTGGGTCAGCGTTGAGATTTATCTCCGCAAAATTCCCTGCCCACGGTCAGTAGGGGACACCGATGGGCTTAGAAAGGCCGCCGTTCGTCGGATGGGACGTTAAGCCGTGGTTCCGTGTACGGAAGAGCCATACCCTGTGCACGTTAAAGAACACGCTGGATGGCCTTGACGGGACGCTACCTTCCGTCTCACAATAGCTATTCCAGTGGGTCTCCTTCCCCAACCTTCTCTGAGCCGTCGGGGTCCATGTGACCTGGCCATTTAGCCCATGTTGTGCAAAAAAGTGCCGCTCAGAGGTAAAACAATCCAATCCAACCCCTACGTGCGAATTTTCAGAGTTCTACCTTTTATGCTTCATAGTCAGAATTAGCATGATCCCCTATTAGTCGGTCATCAACCAGCATTTGATTCGCAATCGTTTACATATGAGATGATGATTGTTGTTTTAAGACAGACATGGGCAACTTTTTAACTAAAGGGCTACAGAGAAAACTGAAATGGAATGGTTGCAGCAAAACAAACATATAATGAATATGTTATTTTAATTAGTTTAATTATTGTAATTAGAATTTGCTTCCTTGAAGTTGAATTTCTTGTTCTATGTAAATTCTTTTTCTCTTTTACAAATTTGTCATTAGTGGCTTGTGGACGCACATAAAAAAAGTGCCGGGCCATAGTTTACCCAGGCCTGCTTTAAAGCTCTAGTTTCGGTTGTTTCAAAATTTTAGTCAGTAGCACTTTTTATGGAAAGCACATCATCAAAAAATTTTCAAACTAACCTTTACCATAGCAGCCATAATGACGCCATGGGAAATCGTGGGTAAATTCGAAGACTAAAGCAATGTTACCTTTATAATGCATTGAATATTTTTATTGTCTGATAATTTGGTGAAATAAAAAATGCAATGGATCAAGAACTTTTGATAAAGAATCGAAATGGGGAGAAATTGGCAATATGAGGGTTAAAATCCATCCTTTCTTTCTGAAACGGTTTTCATATTTAAAATATTAACTTTCAAAGTCAAAACTGCATGATATTTATAGAAGAAAAAAATATTAAAGGTAATAATATAAAAAAAGGTAATAATAAAAAGCCGTCCCGTGGCCGAGTGGTTAGCGCGCTTGGCTTCTGATCTAAGGGACATGGGTTCGAGCCCCGGATTTAGGCATGGATGTGTGTGTCGTTTTTCTGCTGAGGTCCTCCCATCCTCTCAGATCTCCTACTGTGGCATATAAACTGTCAGACCTCTGTGGCAAGCAGCTGCTTGAGGGGGTATTTATTTATTTTAATAATATAACACAGAATCAAAAAAATAGTTGCCAGTATTTTAAAATAATTGTTCTTGAATTCATAAAACAAATTATTGCGCTGAAAAGAGTACCAAAAAATATTTTTCTTGCCATTCCTTTTAAGGAATCACTCCAAAATATGACTGAATTTCTGAATGTTTAAAAAAAGATTTCATTTCTTTTATCTCTTCGTCTCGTATTAGAACTCCACGGAACAAGTAAAGTAAAAGATTAAAATGAAGATCGTAAGCAGGAATAAAAACAAGCCATACCTAAGAAAATGTGCCAACTTTTTTGTTGCCAACACTCTTTCGTCATTTCAGGCCCATCACCTCTGAAGTCTCTCCAGAAGGCAGGCGTCTCGGAATAGCAACACGTGCTGCTCTCTCACCTTACGAAGATGAAAGGGTTGCCCGTGACGTCATATTTCATAACTCTCCTTTGCACGTGAGACAACCGCAAGGGGACGCTGGCGTCTGTGCGGACGATCGATTGCTCGCTACAGAGATGGCAACTGACGTTCAGAGAATGTAGCAGGTTAACACAGCTGAAGCGATGAAGAAAGCCGGCTTCACTTTTCGCCTTCCGAGGTAAGAATTGTCTTATTTTAGGAAGTTTCGAGCCCCTCTCTCACCTTTTATCCCGTAGATTGTTTGCTCTCTATTTGTGATATGGATTTTTTAAATATTGCTTCTTTTAGTCATCTGAATTGTCATCTTGATTCTTTTGCTGTGTCACCTACAGCAGTTCTCACATGCACGCAGAACCTGTTACTTATATAACCGGCAAGTTTTTTGTCATTTTAGTTTTTTGTCATTTTAGGCGATCACGGAATGTGTCGTGTTCGTTTGGTGAAAGTGTTAGAGATTTGGTTCTTACCAAGATGGTAGGCTTAGGCTGACACATGTTCTAAATAGTACTGATAAAAAGCTTTTGTAATTGGCGCTTGGTTCTGATGGAATGTTCAAACCTTCCTTTTAAAATATTTATCAGGTGGTAAAAGAAAATCCAGTGGAGCAGTAAAAAAAAAGACATATTTTGGTATAAGAGTGATATTCAGGATTCATTGTTACAGGAGTCTCATGAATACTTCCCCCGCCCTGCCCACGGTCAGTAGGGGACACCGATGGGCTTGGAAAGACCGCCGTCCGTCGGATGGGACGTTAAGCAGTGGCGCCGTGTGCGGAGAGCCATACCCTGTGCACGTTAAAGAACATGCTGAATGGCCTTGACGGGAGGCTACCATCTGTCTCCCAACAGCTGTTCCAGTGGGTCCCCTCCAAAATTTCTCTGAGCCTTCGGGGTCCATGTGACCTGGTCATTTAGCCCATGGTGTGCAAAAAAGTGCCGCTCAGAGGTAAAACAACCCAACTCTCATGAATACAAGCGATGTAGGCTAGTCGCATAAGAGTGGAAAACGGATGTTTCCCTTTGCTTGATTTTGTCGTACAATGGGCTAAATGGTCAGGTCACAAAGACCCCCCACGTCTCGAAATAAAGTTGAAATACAGTCGCTGTTAAACGCCGATTCAGCCACATTTCAAGGACGTCCATTGTGTACTTTGTTTGTCCAGATCCTGACTCAACTGAGCATGAAGATGCAACTTGAACATAACATTCCAGGACCAGCGGTTTTTTTTATACCAGAGACGTAGCCAGTGGGAAAGGCACGCTAACTCTTCTTAAATCTGTCTAATTTTGTAATCTTTTTGTGCGTTTAATTTTTTAAAACTCATTATTTTATTACATGATAAAAAAATAAAATAAATACCCCCTCAAGCAGCTGCTTGCCACAGAGGTCTGACAGGAGCCTGTCAGTTTATATGCCATATTAGAAGGTCTGAGAGGATGGCAGGACTTCAGCAGAAAAATGACACATACATACATGCCTTACTCGGGGCTCGAACCCAGGTCACTTTATACTTTTCTAGCAGAAAATGAAAGATATAGACTTCATAAAATTACCTTGCAAAATTCCCCGCCCTGCCCACGGACAGTAAGGGACACCGATGGGCTTGGAAAGGCCGCCGTCCGTCGGATGGGACGTTAAGCCGTGGCCCCGTGTGCGGGAGAGCCATACCCTGTGCACGTTAAAGATGGTGGCCTTGACGGGAGGCTACCATCTGTCTCCCAACAGCTGTTCCAGTGGGTCCCCTCCCCCAACCTTCTCTGAACCTTCGGGGTCCATGTGACCTGGCCATTTAGCCCATGTGTGCAAAAAAGTGCCGCTCAGAGGTAAAACAATCCAATGCAATCCCTACCCTTGGTCAGAAAGGGGACATATCGTAATCAGTAGTTCCCAGGTTCGAGTTCCAACTGTTCTAATGTTGAGATATATCTCCGCTAAAACCCTCCACCCTTGGTCAGAAAGGGGGGGCATCAATGGGCTTGGAAAGGACGCTGTCCTTCTGATAGGACATAAAGCCGTGGTTCTGTGTGCAGGAGAGCCATATCATGTGCGTATTAAAGAATACTTTACATGACGTTTAACGCTCAGAGGTAAAACAACCCAATGCAAATCCCGTTACCTTTTTTAATTTTTCCCCACCCCACAACTCTGCTAGCGTTGAGATTTATCTTCCACACTAAACCCCCATCCTACTGCGGGGAGAAAGAGTGACACTGGTGGGTTGGAAAAAGGCAATGTCTGTAGGATGGGACATGAAATCGTGGCCTCTTGTGCAGGACAGCCATACTCTGTGAACGTCTAAGATCACGCTTGGATGGCCTTGACGGGAGGCTTTTATCTGTTGCCTCTGGGATAGATCACAACGAAAGGAATGAATAAAACTCTTAAATAAATCTTAAAAATAAACTCAAATGTCTCTTAAATAAATTCAAAGTTGAATATTGATTAATTTAAATTGAAATATTTTAAAATATGACTCAAAGTTGACCACTCACCATTTTCAGCCTTCTATTAGGAGCCATTGATCCGCTTCGTTTTAACGATGCTCATCGCACATACACGCTTTGATTATATTTGGTTAAACTTTTATTGGCGTCACGCAATGACAAATCAGCTGGTGAAGCTGGTTAATGATGCAGTAGTTAAAGTAATTATTTATTCAGATTTGACGTCGAGATAGGTAATAATTTGTTGCCCAGCCATAGGAAAATGAATCCCTTGACTACCAGCACTCTTTTTTGGATTGGATTTTATTTTTTTGGCAATGGATCCCCTGATAATTTCTTCTTGGTCCCCATTTTGAGAACCATGCGCTAGATAATATTTATTTCGTAACTTTTTAAAATAAGTAACGCAGTCAAATTTCAAATATTTTGATTTAAATTACTTCTGAACTTTACCTGTTACTAACTTTTCTTTCTTTCGTTCGAGAGCTGAACAGCCAAGTCGCTTCATTCCTCCCACCCTCAAAAAAGCACCGATGGGCTTGGAAAGGCCGCCGTCCGTCGGATGGGACGTTAAGCCGTGGCCCCGTGTGTGGGAGAGCCATACCCTGTGCACGTTAAAGAACACGCTGGATGGCCTTGACGGGAGGCTACCATCTGTCTCCCAACAGCTGTTCCAGTGGGTCCCCAACCTTCTCTGAGCCTTCGGGGTCCATGTGACCTGGCCATTTAGCCGATGGTGTGCAAAAAAGTGCCGCTCAGAGGTAAAACAACCCAACCCTCAAAAAAGAGGATCTCTGAATGAATTTGTATTTAAACACTCGGGTTGGGTTGTTTTACCTCCGAGCGGCACTTTTTTGCACACCATGGGCTAAATGGCCAGGTCACATGGACCGCGAAGGCTCAGAGAAGGTTGGGGGAGGGGATCCACTGGAGCAGCTGTTGGGAGACAGATGGTAGCCTCCCGTCAAGGCCATCCAGTGTGTTCTTAATACCGTGTGCGGGGGAGCAACTGGGTATGGCTTTGGGTTGTTTTACCTCCGAGCGGCACTTTTTTGCACACCATGGGCTAAATGGCCAGGTCACATGGACCCCGAAGACTCAGAGAAGGTTGGGGGAGGGGACCCACTGGAACAGCTGTTGGGAGACAGATGGTAGCCTCCCGTCAAGGCCATCCAGCGTGTTCTTTAACGTGCACAGGGTATGACTCTCCCGCACACGGGGCCACGGCTTAACGTCCCATCCGACGGACGGCGGCCTTTCCAAGCCCATTGGTGTACCCTACTGACCGTGGGCAGGGAGGGGAATTTTGCGGAGATAAATCTCAACGCTGACCCAACTGGGACTCGAACCTGGGAACTACAGATTACGAGCCTGGCGCGCTACCGACTGAGCCACCCCCGCCCCATTTAAAAACTCGAGTATTTTATCTGAGATAATTGGGTCAGCCCCAAAAAATTGCAAGGTGTATGCACCGAAATTACCCGAAATTTTTAATTCTAGATACACATCTTAGAGACGTAATTACTTGGGGGGAGATGATCTACCTAGAAAATGTTGGAGTTAGCCTAAATCACATTTCTCCAACATTAAGATAAAATTAAAATTAGTGTATTATTTGGGACTACAACTAAGTCATAGAAACTGAATTTTTTTTCTATAGAATTAAACATTAAAGGTTGGGTCGTTTTATCTCTGAGAGGCACTATTTTGCATAAAAATAAAAATAAATACCCCCTCAAGCAGCTGCTTGCCACAGAGGTCTGACAGTAGCCTGTCAGTTTATATGCCATAGTAGAAGGTCTGAGAGGATGGCAGGACCTCTGCAGAAAACGACACATACATCCATGACTTACCCGGGGCTCGAACCCAGGTCCCTAAGATCAGTAGCCAAGCGTGCTAACCAACAATGGGCTAAATGGGCAGGTCACAAGGACCTCCAAATGCTCGGAGACGGTTGGGGGAGGGACCCACTGGAACAGCTGTTGGATGATGATTGTAGCCTGCCGTCCAGCGTCGTCTTGAACGTGCACAGGGTATGACTCTCCCACACACGGGCAACGGCTTAACGTCCCATCCGACGGACGGCTTCCTTTCCAAGTCCATCGGTGTCCTCCCGTGGGAAAGGCGGGGAGTTTTGCGGAGATAAATATCAATGCCGACCCAGCTGGACTCTAACCCAGGAACTGCAGGTTATGAGCCTGGCGCGCTACCGACTGAGCCACCCCCCGCAAACACTAAAGGTATGATTCATTAAGTAGAAAAAATGAATAGCTAAAAAAAAAGATCAAAAATTGGTTAGTGCTTATTAATTTAAACCAACAAATGGTTAAAAAAACGTTAAAATAGTAATCAAAATATTCTTATATTTTTCATTAAGTTTTTTAACGGTAAAAAAAATTAACCTAAACACCATACAAAAAAAAGTGAAATTTAAATTATGACTAAAGCTATGCTCGTAGTTGTCTGAATGATTCCAATCCCAGGAGCAAAATCTTCTCTAGTGTAGTCAATTTTTTTTTATTTCACTTAATTATTTCCAAATCCTCAACTGCTTCATGTAACTGAGCCAATTGATTCAAAGAATCACCCCCCCCCCCCATCCCCGTGATTCACGCAGTTGAGTCACCAATCAACTTCCACTGATTCACGCAACAAAGACTCGCGTGATCGATCTTTTGATTTACACATTTGGCGCTTGTAATAGTTAACAAAGTCAATTATAGAAAGGCACAAATGACTCTATTAGCTAACATACTTAAAATACAGCAATACACTACATATGTACTTTAAATTGAAGACATTTTAAAATCATTTGGAAATAATGGCCTCAATGGTAGAATGATATGGTATAATAATGGTCTCAAAGGTAGAATGATATGGTATAATAATGGTCTCCATGGTAGAATGATATGGTGTAATAATGGTTTCCATGGTAGAATGATATGGTATAATAATGGTCTCAATGGTAGAATGATATGGTATAATAATGGTCTCAATGGTAGAATGATATGGTATAATAATGGTCTCCATGGTAGAATGATATGGTAAAATAATGGTCTCCATGGTAGAATGATATGGTAAAATAATGGTCTCCATGGTAGAATGATATGGTATAATAATGGTCTCCATGGTAGAATGATATAGTATAATAATGGTCTCAATGGTAGAATGATATGGTGTAATAATGGTCTCCATGGTAGAATGATATGGTGTAATAATGGTCTCCATGGTAGAATGATATGGTATAATAATGGTCTCAATGGTAGAATGATATGGTATAATAATGGTCTCAATGGTAGAATGATATGGTATAATAATGGTCTCCATGGTAGAATGATATGGTAAAATAATGGTCTCCATGGTAGAATGATATGGTAAAATAATGGTCTCCATGGTAGAATGATATGGTAAAATAATGGTCTCCATGGTAGAATGATATGGTATAATAATGGTCTCCATGGTAGAATGATATGGTGTAATAATGGTCTCAATGGTAGAATGATATGGTATAATAATGGTCTCAATGGTAGAATGATATGGTATAATAATGGTCTCAATGGTAGAATGATATGGTATAATAATGGTCTCAATGGTAGAATGATATGGTGTAATAATGGTCTCCATGGTAGAATGATATGGTGTAATAATGGTCTCAATGGTAGAATGATATGGTGTAATAATGGTCTCAATGGTAGAATGATATGGTATAATAATGGTCTCAATGGTAGAATGATATGGTATAATAATGGTCTCCATGGTAGAATGATATGGTATAATAATGGTCTCCATGGTAGAATGATATGGTATAATAGTGATCTCAATGGAAGAATGATATGGTATAATGGTCTCAATGGTAGAATGATATTGTATAATAGTGATCTCAATGGAAGAATGATATGGTATAATAATGGTCTCAATGGTATAATAATGGTCTCAATGGTAGAATGATATGGTATAATAATGACCTCAATGGTAGAATGAAGTGGTATAATAAATGTCTCCATGGTAGAATGATATGGTGTAATAATGGTCTCAATGGTAAAATGATATGGTATAATAATGGTCTCAATGGTAAAATGATATGGTATAATAATGGTCTCAATGGTAGAATGATATGGTATAATAATGGTCTCCATGGTAGAATATGGTATAA
This sequence comes from Ryuthela nishihirai, assembly GCA_038380435.1. Taxonomy (NCBI): domain Eukaryota; kingdom Metazoa; phylum Arthropoda; class Arachnida; order Araneae; family Heptathelidae; genus Ryuthela; species Ryuthela nishihirai. Next base: position 22,868,814 of record JAWZYU010000010.1, read on the forward strand.
TAATGGTCTCCATGGTAGAATGATATGGTATAATAATGGTCTCAATGGTAGAATGATATGGTATAATAATGGTCTCAATGGTAGAATGATATGGTATAATAATGGTCTCAATGGTAGAATGATATGGTGTAATAATGGTCTCCATGGTAGAATGATATGGTGTAATAATGGTCTCAATGGTAGAATGATATGGTATAATAATGGTCTCAATGGTAGAATGATATGGTATAATAATGGTCTCCATGGTAGAATGATATGGTATAATAATGGTCTCCATGGTAGAATGATATGGTATAATAATGGTCTCCATGGTAGAATGATATGGTATAATAATGGTCTCCATGGTAGAATGATATGGTATAATAATGGTCTCCATGGTAGAATGATATGGTATAATAATGGTCTCCATGGTAGAATGATATGGTATAATAGTGATCTCAATGGAAGAATGATATTGTATAATAGTGATCTCAATGGAAGAATGATATGGTATAATAATGGTCTCAATGGTAGAATGATATGGTATAATAATGACCTCAATGGTAGAATGAAGTGGTATAATAAATGTCTCCATGGTAGAATGATATGGTGTAATAATGGTCTCAATGGTAAAATGATATGGTATAATAATGGTCTCAATGGTAAAATGATATGGTATAATAATGGTCTCAATGGTAAAATGATATGGTATAATAATGGTCTCCATGGTAGAATGATATGGTATAATAATGGTCTCCATGGTAGAATATGGTATAATAATGGTCTCCATGGTAGAATGATATGGTATAATAATGGTCTCCATGATAGAATGATATGGTATAGTAATGGTCTCCATGGTAGAATGATATGGTATAATAATGGTCTCCATGGTAGAATGATATGGTGTAATAATGGTCTCAATGGTAAAATGATATGGTATAATAATGGTCTCAATGGTAGAATGATATGGTATAATAATGGTCTCCATGGTAGAATATGGTATAATAATGGTCTCAATGGTAGAATGATATGGTATAATAGTGATCTCAATGGAAGAATGATATGGTATAATGGTCTCAATGGTAGAATGATATTGTATAATAGTGATCTCAATGGAAGAATGATATGGTATAATAATGGTCTCAATGGTAGAATGATGTGGTATAATAATGACCTCAATGGTAGAATGAAGTGGTATAATAATGACCTCAATGGTAGAATGAAGTGGTATAATAATGACCTCAATGGTAGAATGATATGGTATAATAAGGGTCTCCATGGTAGAATGATATGGTGTAATAATGGTCTCAATGGTAAAATGATATGGTGTAATAATGGTCTCAATGGTAGAATGATATGGTATAATAATGGTCTCAATGGTAGAATGAAGTGGTATAATAATGGTCTCAATGGTAGAATGATATAGTATAATAATGGTCTCAATGGTAGAATGATATGGTGTAATAATGGTCTCCATGGTAGAATGATATGGTGTAATAATGGTCTCCATGGTAGAATGATATGGTATAATAATGGTCTCAATGGTAGAATGATATGGTATAATAATGGTCTCAATGGTAGAATGATATGGTGTAATAATGGTCTCAATGGTAAAATGATATGGTATAATAATGGTCTCAATGGTAAAATGATATGGTATAATAATGGTCTCCATGGTAGAATGATATGGTATAATAATGGTCTCCATGGTAGAATATGGTATAATAATGGTCTCCATGGTAGAATGATATGGTATAATAATGGTCTCAATGGTAGAATGATATGGTATAATAGTGATCTCAATGGAAGAATGATATGGTATAATGGTCTCAATGGTAGAATGATATTGTATAATAGTGATCTCAATGGAAGAATGATATGGTATAATAATGGTCTCAATGGTATAATAATGGTCTCAATGGTAGAATGATATGGTATAATAATGACCTCAATGGTAGAATGAAGTGGTATAATAAATGTCTCCATGGTAGAATGATATGGTGTAATAATGGTCTCAATGGTAAAATGATATGGTATAATAATGGTCTCAATGGTAAAATGATATGGTATAATAATGGTCTCAATGGTAGAATGATATGGTATAATAATGGTCTCCATGGTAGAATATGGTATAATAATGGTCTCCATGGTAGAATGATATGGTATAATAATGGTCTCCATGATAGAATGATATGGTATAGTAATGGTCTCCATGGTAGAATGATATGGTATAATAATGGTCTCAATGGTAGAATGATATGGTGTAATAATGGTCTCAATGGTAAAATGATATGGTATAATAATGGTCTCAATGGTAGAATGATATGGTATAATAATGGTCTCCATGGTAGAATATGGTATAATAATGGTCTCAATGGTAGAATGATATGGTATAATAGTGATCTCAATGGAAGAATGATATGGTATAATGGTCTCAATGGTAGAATGATATTGTATAATAGTGATCTCAATGGAAGAATGATATGGTATAATAATGGTCTCAATGGTAGAATGAAGTGGTATAAGAATGACCTCAATGGTAGAATGAAGTGGTATAATAATGACCTCAATGGTAGAATGAAGTGGTATAATAATGACCTCAATGGTAGAATGATATGGTATAATAAGGGTCTCCATGGTAGAATGATATGGTGTAATAATGGTCTCAATGGTAAAATGATATGGTGTAATAATGGTCTCAATGGTAGAATGATATGGTATAATAATGGTCTCAATGGTAGAATGATAAGGTATAATAATGGTCTCCATGGTAGAATGATATGGTATAATAATGGTCTCAATGGTAGAATGATATGGTATAATAATGGTCTCCATGGTAGAATGATATGGTATAATAGTGATCTCAATGGAAGAATGATATGGTATAATGGTCTCAATGGTAGAATGAAGTGTTATAATAATGGTCTCCATGGTAGAATGATATGGTATAATAATGGTCTCCATGGTAGAATGATATGGTATAATAATGGTCTCCATGGTAGAATGATATGGTATAATAATGGTCTCAATGGTAGAATGATATGGTGTAATAATGGTCTCAATGGAAGAATGATATGGTATAATAATGACCTCAATGGTAGAATGAAGTGGTATGATAATGGTCTCCATGGTAGAATGATATGGTGTAATAATGGTCTCAATGGTAGAATGATATGGTTTGTTAATGCTCTCAATGGTAGAATGATATGGTGTAATAATGGTCTCAATGGTAGAATGATATGGTGTAATAATGGTCTCAATGGTAGAATGATATGGTTTGTTAATGCTCTCAATGGTAGAATGATATGGTGTAATAATGGTCTCAATGGTAAAATGATATGATGTGTTAATGGTCTCAATGGTAGAATGATAGGAATTATCATAAAAGTTAATATCCAGTCATGTAATTCGCTAAGAGTGATGAAGGGTTTTTGTACCATTGCATTTTGAATATTTCAACTCATTTGATCTTGGTAAATAAGCACAGAACGTAATTTCGACTCTAGCAATAGAAACAATCTTTAAAAAAAAAGTGAAGCTTGTTAAGTTGTGCTGTTTTATCTCTAAAAGACACCTTTTTTATTTGGAGAAAAATGGACAGGTCAGTTACTCCAAGGACTCAGAGAACCTTTGGGCACGAGATCCACTGGACAAATGTTAGGAAACGCACTGAAGCCTCCTGTAAAACATTCTAATGCCTAACGTTTATAATATAAATCTTATTGTACATCGACAGACGGCGGCCTTTTCAAGACTATAGGCATCCCCTTTCTCACTTAGTGCAGAGCGGGAAATAGCGGAGGAATTCTCCATGCAGTCACAGTTGGAACTAGAACCTGAACACATCAGATTGACTCAGCCAAAACCGAGCCCAAGTGCTCAAAGGTTGAAAAAAAAAAGTAATTGACCAGGGGCATCGAGGAAGAAAATAATTTAATACCAGTTTTAAAACTTACCCCAAAAGTATAGCACGAAACGTATGTCTATTGATAACTTTTCCTTTCCATAAGTTCATTCATGGCTTTCCACCGTTAACTAACGTACTGCTCCATTCACAAGAAGGCGACGGCAGCGCCCCCAGAAATTTCGGATACTTTTCGAGGGATTATTCCCGACCCACGGCAGTTAGGAAACTGATCATTTACCACAACAGCTAGAACTAAGTGGGACCACCCCCGCAAAATTTGGGACAGATCTCTCAAGTAGCCTTGGTGGAATTCTCGGTTTCCACAAGGAAACCGAGAATTTCTGCTGCCGATGACATACACGTGTCCACCTGCTCATTAACTCAGGAATTTTGGCTATTATATGATGCCCCTTAAAGTGGGACGACGTTGCGGAAAAGTACAGTTTTGGCAAGGTGAAAAAATACCCTTTCGGTAAGAGAAAAAATAATGTTTTGGTAAGATAAAAATCATCAGTAAAAAATTCGCGTAAAATAAAGAATATCGTCCTGGTAAAGATGTCGCGCCGATAAAGTAAAAAACACATTCCATTAAGATAAGGGGCGGGGGTGGCTCAGTCGGTAGCGCGCCAGCCTCGTAATCTGTAGTTCCCAGGTTCGAGTACCAGCTGGGTCAGCGTTGAGATTTATCTCCGCAAAATTCCCCGCCCTGCCCACGGTCAGTCGGGGACACTGATGGGCTTAGAAAGGCCGCCGTCCGTCGGATGGGACGTTAAGCCGTGGCCCCCTGTGCGGGAGAGCCATACCCTGTGCACGTTAAAGAACACGCTGGATGGCCTTGACGGGAGGCTACCATCTGTCTCCCAACAGCTGTTCCAGGCGGTCCCCTCCTCCAACCTTCTCTGAGCCTTCGGGGTCCATGTGACCTGGCCATTTAGCCCATGGTGTGCAAAAAAGTGCCGCTCAGAGGTAAAACAACCCAACCATTATTTGGGTTTGGTCGTTTACTTCGTTAACTTAAGGCCATGACAGCCATCGATGACGTCATTTTTCCTTCCTACTAGCACTTGCTCTCGATAAGTCTAAACTGTTTAATTATTAAGAATAGAAATCTTTCAAATATTATCACCGTTTCTTGGGGCGGGGGTGGCTCAATCGGTTATCGCGCCAGGCTCGTAATCTGCAGTTTCCAGGTTCGGGTCCCAGCTGAGTCAGCGTTGAGATTTATCTCCGCAAAATTCCCCGCCCTATTCACGGTCAGTGGGGACACCGACGGGCTTGGAAAGGCCGCCGTCCGTCATATGGGACGTTAAGTCGTGGTTCCGTATGCGGGAGAGCCATACCCTGTGCACGTTAAAGAACACGTTGGATGGCCTTGACGGGGGGCTACCATCTGTCTCCCAACAGCTATTCCAGTGGGTCCCTTCTCCCAACCTTATCTGAGCCTTCGGGGTCCATGTGACCTGGCCATTTAGTCCATGGTATACAAAAAAGTGCTTCTCGTAGGAAAAAACAACCCAACTCACCATTTCTTTTTTTTTTTAAATATCCCTATTTTTGCTGCTCTTATGTAATTTTTTGAAAAAGAGGGTAATATGAATCGTAATAAAAATAATTTAGCTGAAACTATATGCAAGTTTTTTTATGCAAATTTTGTTAATTTCAGTCTGAAAAAAAAGGAAGCAAAATTTTATGAAGAAATTTATATATTCCAAAATATCGAATTATTTTTGAAAACCGAAATATATGTCAGATATTTATTATTAGAAATCAATTGGTGGCTTCGGCACTTATTGATTTCTAGGCCGTCATTTCGACCTCTACTTGACCTTGAATGCGACATCTGATCTGAAAATTCCTCGCATTTCTGAGTTCAACTCTTGACATAGCCCTTTTCACCATTTTTTTTTAGCTCTCCAGCAAAGGCATATTAAAATTTCACCTCAAAGGCCCCATCGTATCCAAAATTTAACAATATAACTGAGATCTATGACTGAAAAATCCCCAAGGCACATATTTTAGTTCTCTAGCACTGGCGGATTTGTTTGATATTTCACCTAAAAGGACCCATCACAACCAAAATTCAACGTTTCCGAGATCCATGACCCAAATTATCCCCAGGAACCATTTTTCAGCTTTCTAGAACCGACAGATATATATATTTCACCTTTGACCTCGAAGGACCCTTCGTATCCGAAATTTCGTAACGTTTCCAACATCTACAGTCCGAAACACCCTCAGACACCAATTTTCACGTTTCTAACCCTCGTCGATCAACGTTCGTCCTCTACGTGAGCTTGAAGGATAAAACTTCGGATTTTTCCCAAGGTCTACGACCCGGATTACCCGTATGTGCAAATTTTCAGAACTCTACCATTTCTGCATCACAGTTAGAATTATTGCGATCCCCTGTCAGTCACACAATCGTCTATGTACATACTGTATGATGTACATTTTCAAAAGTATTGAAATGCAAGTGTATGATGGTGCACATTAAGGGAAACCAAAGCCCCAGGGACATTTCTTGCGAGGGAGGGTAGCGCCGTGATTTTTCCAGTATTGCTGGCATCTGAACAGTTTACTGTTGATTTGCATATTTTGCCCACGATATCACATAAGCAGCTCAATTTTCGATTTTTAATTCATATATTTTTCAAAAGATGAAAGAAAAACGGTACGTAACTTTTGAATTTTAGTGTAAATAAGAAAAGAACTTCGTAATATTATAATCTAAACGTACATGTCAGTTCAAATGTCTTTTTGGGGATACAAATGCAATCTTTGTAAGAAAATAAAGATTTAGGTGAAAATGGCCTTTGATTCTAGATTCTTGCACAGTATCTTGGGCGTTAGGTGGTTTGACTTTGTAAGTAATGATGGGTTGGGTTGTTTTACCTCTGAGCGGCACTTTTTTGCACACCATGGGCTAAATGGCCAGGTCACATGGACCCCGAAGGCTCAGAGAAGGTTGGGGGAGGGGACCCACTGGGACAGCTGTTGGGAGACAGATGGTAGCCTCCCGTCAAGGCCATCCAGCGTGTTTTTTAACGTGCACAGGGTATGGCTCTCTCGCACACGGGGCCACGGCTTAACGTCCCATCCGACGGACGGCGGCCTTTCCAAGCCCATCGATGTCCCCTACTGACCGTGGGCAAGGCGGGGAATTTTGCGGAGATAAATCTCAACGCTGACCCAACTGGGACTCGAACCTGGGAACTACAGATTACGAGTCTGGCGCGCTACCGACTGAGCCACCCCCGCCCCCTAAGTAATGATGAGGTTAGGAGCCATCAACATTGCTTTAAGCAGCATTTTGTGCAGGGAGAGACTCCGTTGGTTTAGTGGGGGTGGCTCAGTCGGTAGCGCGCCAGGCTCGTAATCTGTAGTTCCCAGGTTCGAGTCCCAGCTGGGTCAGCGTTGAGATTTATCTCCGCAAAATTCCAAGCCCTGCCCACGGTCAGTAGGGTACACCGATGGACTTGGTAAAGGCCGCCGTCCGTCGGATGGGACGTTAAGCCGTGGCCTGTGTTCGGGAGAGACATACCCTGTGCACTTAAAGAACAGGCTGGATGGCCTTGACGGGAGGCTACCACCTGTCTCCCAACAGCTGTTCCAGTGGGTCCCCTACCCCAACCTTCTCTGAGCCTTCGGGGTTCATGTGACCTGGCCATTTAGCCCATGGTGTGCAAAAAAGTGCCGCTCAGAGGTAAAACAACCCAACCCGTTGGTTTAGCCATGTTGCCCATATTCATTGCTGTAGATTGACAAACAGGATTATGAACAGTGTGCCTTAAAGGCTTCAGGAAAAGATAGTCCTGGGATGCGATGGGCAGACAATATCAAACAGGACTTCGCTGGAATTGCCCTACTGTGGCCAAACGCAGCAGCTGTAGCTCATGACAGACATGTCCGGAGAGGAAACCTTACCATAGCAGGACCTCCGTAGCTAATGGCTGCATGAGGATTTTGTATGCAACTGATCCAACGAAAAAGCCGCTCTCTTGTTAAACTGAGTTGATTGCGGGCTGTTACACTACATGTACAAAAATATAACAAGTTTTAAGTTTGGTTCTCCAAGTTTAAGTTTAGTTTGGTTGTAAGCCTCTGAACGGCGCTTTTTTCCACATAATGGTGTAAATTGCCAGGTCACAAGGCAATTTACACCACTGTGAAAATGAGTAAATTGAGAATCAGTTAGTGCTCACAGAAGGTGTGATGAAGGGAACCCACTGGACAGCTGTTAAGAGATAGGTAGTCTCTCATCAAGACCATCCAGCATTTTCTTTAGCATGCACAGGGCATGGCTCTCACAGACACGGGGCCATGGCTTTACATCCCATACGATGGAGGGCGGTCTTTCCAAGACCATAGGTATCCCGCTACTGACCAAGAGCAGGGTGAGGTTTAGCGGATATAAATCTCAATATGAGATCTGATAGAGATGAGTCAATTCTGACTCTCTTGGTCTGGATAGAGTAGTATATGCTCCAATTTTAAAATAATTGAAGGATATGTCCAACTTCACTTTAGAAATAGAGGAATTTTCCACCGTCCTGTTTGACACTGTCATCCCACCGCATCCTAGGTCTCCCCCTCTTTCTGTGGCTTTTAGACACACTGTTCATAACACTATTCACTAATCTATAATTATGCATACGGGAAACACGACCAAACCAACGGAGTCTCTCTTTGCACAATATGCTACGTAAAGGAGGATGCCGATCGTTTGCCTAACCTCATCATTGCATAAAAATTTGAACCACCTAATGCCCAAGATACTGTGTAAGCATCTAGAATCAAAACCATCACGTTTCTTGCTTGCAAAGGCCTTTCACTACCATAATCTTTCAATACCATAATTAACTTTAGAGAGAACCAAACTGACAAGTGTGCACCTAAAGACCAAAATTAGCTATAGTATATTTATCCATCATCATCCTCAAGCAGCCATGGGCTACGGAGGTCCAACCAGACCGTGCAATTTAGTTCTCCAAGCAAGTCTATCCTGAGCTACATCTACTGCATCTGGCCACTGCACACCAATTCTAACAAGGTCCTGTTTGACATTGTCTACCCACCGCATCCTAGGTCTCCCCTTCTTTCTGAGGCCTTTAGGCATACTGTTCATAACCCTATTCGCCAATCTATAAGTATTCATACGGGCAACATGGCCAAACCAACGGAGTCTCTCTCTGCACAATATGCTGCTTAAAGGAAGTTGCAAACTCCTTTGCCTAACCTCATCATTAGTTATAAAGTTGAACCACCTAATGTTATAAAGTTGAACCACCTAATCTAGTTTCCTGTTATCTTGTTTACACAGTTTCCACGTTTCACTACCATAACTTACCCTAGAAAGAACCAAACTATTAAACAGTCTAATTTTAGTCTTTAGGTGTATACGCCTATTTCTCCACACTCTCCATAGATTCTTAAAAGTCCCGGCAGCAATCCCTATTTGTCTGTTAATCTCATGCCGCACATCACCATTATCTGTTACATAGCTCCCAAGATAATTAAACTGTGACACCTGCTCAAGACTGCAACCATTCAGATTAACTGAATCACAGCCTGCATGACCAATTTTCATCACTTTAGTTTTCTCTCTGTTTATAACCAAATCTACTCTACTACCAGTTTCATCAGCAGTCCCAATGAAAGAGTTCATCTCATCAACATCATTTGCCCAAAGGGCTAAATCATCAGCATAATCTAAATCAGAAATTTTCGTATCTCCAGCCCATTTAAGGCCAAAAACTTTCCCTTGAAGTGAATTTCGCATAACATAATCAACAACCAAACTAAAGAGAAAAGGAGACAATGCACCCTTGTCGAACACCAGAAGTAATGCTAAACCAATTGTTACAAGATTTACCAACTCTCACACACGACTCAGTGTTATTATAGAGAGCTTTCATTATGTTAACCAACTTGTCAGGTATACCATATGATCTCACAATCAACCACAAATTATGACGATCAACAGAGTCGAAAGCCTTTTTGAAATCAACAAAGCTAGCAACCAAAGGTTTCTGAAACTCGAAACATTTCTCAAGAATCTGCCTAAGTGAAAATATCTGATCCACACATCCCCTACCACTTCTGAATCCACATTGCTCATCACACAATTGACTGTCAACCAGATTCTTAATTCTATTAAGCACAATCATGGAAAGAACTGTACCTGGAACAGAGAGTAGGCTGATACCCCTATAGATATCACAAGAACTGAGATCACCTTTTTTGAAAATAGGGATAACAATAGCTCTGGTAAAATCCATAGGAACCATGCCTTTATCATAAAAGATATTCAGAATTTCATTCATCCAAGTGGTAACCGAAACATTCCCAGTTCTAAGCATTTTCGTAGTAATTTCATCTACCCCTGGGGATTCATGTAGTTTTAGTTTAGAAACAGCCAAAATAACTTCAGATTGTGTTATAGGGCCAACATTAAAGCCACCAATGCATCTATGATCGTTACAAACAATGGGAGTAGAACTAACCATATTGTTTAAAACATCACTGAAATGCTCAGCCCATCTAGTCACGATAGAATTCTCCCCTTCTATAACCTTACCTTGTTTATCCTTCAATCCTTGTATGCCTGCCCGTTTTCTACCACATAAAACATTAACTATCTGGTACAGCTCTCTGCTGTTGTGCTGCCTAACTGCTTCCTCAGCTTTGTCAGCCAAGCCATCAAGCCAAAGATTCTTATCAGCAGCTAACTGATCTTTTACACGTTTATTAAGTTCTCTGTAATGCTTTCTATTAGGACTAGTAGGGTATTGATTAAGGACATTCCTGCAGTTCTTTCTTTCCGAAATAAGCTCAAGTGCCTTATCACTCAGATAATTCCGCTTCTTCTGCTCCTTTTTTCCTAAAATAGTATTGTTAGTGTCCAAAAACGCCTGTTTAAAATGATCCCATTCTTCCTCAACTTCAGTAGTAAGCATACCATGACTGTCATAATGACTAAGTAACCTATCATGGTAAGCTTTGGCTATAACTGAATCTTTCAGAGCTTCAGTTTCAATCAGTGCAGCAAGTCCGGGATCCATAATCAAGCTCAAATCCATAAACAAGTCCAGTCTAGTAGGTACAAATGGTCAGAACCAGGACCCTGTGAAGTTGACCACTCCTCAGCAGGGTTGAAAAAAAAAGAAAAAAGTGGCCATAGATACTCAATCAGTAGGCCATACAGAACTGGCAGCCCTCCCCTTCCGTTCCCTTCCAAAAGAGAATATCTCTTTTAAAAGGTACTAACGGCCTGCACCACGAGAAGGCGGTATCGGACATCAGGTGCTAGACCTGGCCGGTTCTGTGTATCATCACTAGGGAATGGTACACAGCTCTCCTTTCAGTTTATGCCTAGCTACCATTTACAGACGTAATAAAATTTAGGAACAGCATAATTTTTTTAAAATTTCGCCAATATGAATTTGGAATATTTATCAATATTCTTATCACATACTACATCACTTTTTAAGCTCATTTTCGGGGGGGGGGGAAAGCCGAGGTAATGTTTTCATTCTATCGTCTGTCTCTTCATCGGTCTGCAGGCATTCATTTCTTTTGGGATAGATATTGACGAAATATTACGATTCACACATTTCGAATTTCCCAAGCCAGCATCTCATAGCGCCCTCAAGCTGTGAAAACAGTGGAAAATGGGGGGGGGGGTGCTCAGTCGGTAGCGCGCCAGGCTCGTAATCTGTAGTTCCCAGGTTCGAGTCCCAGCTGGGTCAGCGTTGAGGTTTATCTCCGCAAAATTCCCCGCCCTGCTCACGGTCAGTAGGGGACACCGATGGGCTTGGAAAGGCCGCCGTCCGTCGGATGGGACGTTAAGCCGTGGTCCCGTGTGTGGGAGAACCATACCCTGTGCACGTTAAAGAACACGCTGGATGGCCTTGACGGGAGGCTACCATCTGTCTCCCAACAGCTGTTTCAGTGGGTCCCCTCCCCCAACCTTCTCTGAGCCTTCGGGGTCCATGTGACCTGGCCATTTAGCCCATGGTGTGCAAAAAAGTGCCGCTTAGAGGTAAAACAATCCAATCTTACCTCGCACTCTCAAAAGGACAGATTGGTGGGCTTGAATAGGCCGGAGTATGGGATGTTAAGCCATGGGTCCATGTACAGGAGGTCCATACCCTGTACATGTTAAAGAACACTCTAGATAGCCTTTATGAGAAGCTACCTTCTGTCTCCTAAGAGCTGTTACGTTGTTTCCTCTCTCCCAACTTTCCCTTGGGATCCTTGTAAAACTGATTCTTTAGCCCATTGTGCGCAAAAAAAAAGTGCCGCTCGGGGATGAAACAAACCGTCTGAATGCTGAAGCTAAAGAGATGTGCAAACGATAAAAATAGCCATCAGTACTAAGACTTTCAAAGATCTGGAAACATTTGAAGTTTGCCATGAGAGGTTGTTTAGTCATTATGGCAAACGTGGCTTGCTTACTACTTAGGTTGACGAAGAACGGTACCATTTTAAGTAGGTTATTCTTAAGACCAAATTCTAGGAAAAAGGAGCAGAGGCAACAGTCTCTTGAGTGATAAGAAAAATAGTTTTCTTTTTCTGACGTAAGAAGTGCAAGGATAAACGAATCAAAAACCTAAACGGAATTAACAGGGAGCTTAATAGATGTTTAAAGAGTGAATTGGAAGCTAATAAAGGTTTTTGATAACATGGCTGATAAAGCAGAAAAGAAGTTAGACAGCACAACAATAGATTTTGTATTCGCAAAAAAAAATAGCGTGCAGTTAGTGAAGGATGAAGGCTGGGTTCAGTTGGTTCAACTCTGAGCGGCACTATTATGCACATGGAGCAGGGGTGGCTCAAGAGATAGCGCGCCAGGCTTGTAATCTGCAGTTCCCAGGTTCAAGTCTCACCTGGGCCAGCGTCGAAATTTATCCCCGAAAAACTTCCCGCCTTGCTCTCGGTCAGAAGGGGAGACCGATGAGCTTGGAAATGTCGCCGTCCGTCGGATGGGACGTTAAAACCGTGGCTCCAAGTGCAAGAGAGCCATGCCGTGTACCTGTTAAAGAACACACTGGATGGTCTTAAAGCGAGGCTTCCATCTGTCTCCTAACAGCTGTCCCTTCACCCCAACACTCTTTGAGACGTCGGGATCCTTGGTGGAGTGGCATTTAGCCCATTATGTTAAAAAAAGTGCCACTCAGAGTTTAAAACACAACTTTTTCCCACAATGGGCTAAATGGCCAGGTCACAAGGGCTCAGAAAGGGTTGGAGGAGGGGACACACTGGACAATTGTTGGGAGACGGATGGTAGCCTCTAATCAAGGCCACCTTTTTCCCACAATGGGCTAAATGATCAGGTCACAAGGACCACAAAGGCTCAAGAAGGGTTGGGGACCCACTGGAACAGCTGTTGGGAGACAGATGGTAGCCTTCCGTCAAGGCCATCCACCGTGTTCTTTAATGTGCACAGGGTATGGCTCTCCCGCACACGGAGACACGGCTTAACGTCACATTCGACGGACGGCGGCCTTTTCAAGCCCATCGGTGTCCCCTACTGACCGTGGGCAGGGCGGGGAGTTTTGCGGCAGATAAATCTCAACCGCTGACCCAGCTGGGACTCGAACCTGGAACTACAGATTACGACCTTTGTGAGGAAAGGGTACATCCGTGAGCATGGAAAGGCTGCCACCATTCGGATGGATGTTAAGCTGCAGCTCCGTGTGCAGAGAAGACAATCCTAAGCACGTAGGGGCGGGGGTGACTAATACGATAGTGCGCCAGGCTCGTAATTTGAAGTCCCAGGTTCGAGTCCCAGCTGGGTCAGCGTTGAGATTTATCGCCGCAAAATTCCCCGCCCTGCTCACGGTCAGTAGGGGACACCGATGGGCTTGAAAAGGCCGCCATCCGTCGAATGTGACGTTAACCGTGGCCCCGTGTGCGAGAGAGCCATACCCTGTGCACGTTAAAGAACACGCTGGATGGCCTTGACGGGAGGCTACCATCTGTCTCCCAACAGCTGTTCCAGTGGGTCCCCTCCACCAACCTTCTCTGAGCCTTCGGGGTCCATGTGACCTGGCCATTTAGCCCATGGTGTGCAAAAAAGTGCCGCTCAGAGGTAAAACAACCCAACCCAAAGCCTCACAAAGGGCAGAAAGTTGGGGGGGGGGGAGAAAGCGAAAAGGGCGAAAAAGTTGTGGTGTAACACAACGTCACGGCAAGTCTTACTGAGCATTTCAGGGATGTTCTGAATAATATGGTTTTTCTGTTCTTATTGTATGCAGTGGAAAATAAACGAGTTAGTGGGTTTTGACATTGGTCATAATTGACGATCTGAAATTAATTCGGTGATCCCAAAACTTAAATATACTCAAGTCACCAGGGTTAGATAAAATGAGTACTGAAATGCTGAGAATTATTTTGTTACATTGAATGGACGAAGGAAGAGTTAATATTTCTGTGTTAAAGCTGTTGCTTTAAGTATATTAGAGGGATAATTATTTTTGTTTTCAATTAAAAGTAAGGCATTCAGAAGTAGAAAAAATGGAGGGGGGGGAATAAGGGATGAAAACAGCAGAGGCGCTCTTCGGTTGATCTGTTAGTCTAGGATCGCCCTCTTTGGTTGTTTAGCTGAGTAGAATATTAGCTGTAGAAGAAATTTATTACTCTGGAAAGGGGGGCGCGGGTGGCTCAGTCGGTAGCGCGCCAGACTCGTAATCTGTAGTTCCCAGGTTCGAGTCCCAGCTGGGTCAGCGTTGAGATTTATCTCCGCAAAAATTACCCGCCCTGCCCACGGTCAGTAGGGGACACCGATGGGTTTGGAAAGTCCGCCGTCCGTCGGATGGGACGTTAAGCCGTGGCCCGGTGTGCGGGAGAGCCATACCCTATACACGTTAAAGGACACGCTGGATGGCCTTGACGGGAGGCTACCATCTGTATCCCAACAGCTGTTCCAGTGGGTCCCCTCCCCCAACCTTCTCTGAGCCTTCGGGGTCCATGTGACCTGGCCATTTAGCCCATGGTGTGCAAAAAAGTGCCGCTCAGAGGTAAAACAACCCAACTTAAAAAACTCTTTTGGATTCAATAAATCTCTATTCCAGTGGCTGAGATGTTAGTTTGCTTGTCTTTGGTCTGATCAATGAAACCTACTTTTAATTCTCAGTCCCCCTCTATCGCCAAAGCAGCTGCTTGTCGTACAGGTTTAACAGGAAGTCTGTTACCGTAATACGCCATAGATTAGGTCTCGGAGGAAGATGTTAGCTCAGCAGAAAGGTAACACAAATAAAGAATAATCCATTCGGTACCTGGGACTCAGATCAGGTGCCGACCGAATGATCTGTAGCCAAGCATTGCTAATCACTCGGTCACCGGGACGGACAAGGCAGAAATATTTGCTTTTTCTTTCTGCTGAGATTTCGCTCCTCTTACAGACAATGTAGAATGCAGATTTTATATTGTGGGAACGATATCTAAAGGGGTAAATGAAATGTTAATCATTGAATGCAATATAATCTTGAAACCTTACCATCATTTTGCCGTCGATGAAGGGGTGGCTCAGTCGGTAGCACGCCAGTCTCGTAATCTGTAGTTCCCAGGTTCGAGTCCCAGCTGGGTCAGCGTTGAGATTTATCTCCGTAAAAAACCCCGCCCTTCCCTGGGTCAGTAGGGGACACTGATGGGCTTGGAAAGACCGCTGTCCGTCGGATGGGACAAGCCGGATGGGTTAAGCCGTGGCCTCGTGTGCGGACACGCTGGATGGCCTTGACGGGAGGCTACCATCTGTCTCCCAACAGCTGTTCCAGTGGGTCCCCTTCCCCAACCTTCTCTGAGCTTTCGTGGTCCATGTGACCTGGCCCATGTGTGGTCCATGTGACCTGGCCCACGGGGTCCATGTAAAAACTCTTTTGGAGCAAAACAGTGCTGTTCAGATGTAAAACAACCCAAGCCCTCGATGAGAAAAGAAACAGCGATGGGCTTGAAAAGACCGCCATCCATCTGATGGGTTCGCTAAGTCATAACTTTGTGTTCTGAGTAACAATAATATTGTAAACTGTAAAGAACATGCTGGATGAGCTTTATCGGAGATTCCCATTTCTATTCTAATAGCTGTTTAGTGAATTTTCTTTCCCTGCCTTTTCTTTGTGGACTGCCCTGGTGCTACAAAATAGTCTTCGGTGAAATCAGTGAGTTCCCAAATGTACTCGACGAATTCTGTGCCCAAAAGGTTGGGTTGTTTTACCTCTGAGCGGCACTTTTTTGCACACCATGGGCTAAATGGCCAGGTCACATGGACCCCGAAGGTTGGGGGAGGGGACCCACTGGAACAGCTGTTAGGAGACAGATGGTAGCCTCCCGTCAAGGCCATCCAGCGTGTTCTTTAATGTGCACAGGGTATGGCTCTCCCGCACACGGGGCCACGGCTTAACGTCCCATCCGACGGACGGCGGCCTTTCCAAGCACATCGGTGTCACCTACTGATCGTGGGCAGGGCGGGGATAAATGGCCTTGATGGGAGTTACCATGTCTCCTGACAGCTGCCCAATGATAGGGGACTGCCGGGGTAGCTATTATAGGTCCTCAACGCAACCTTCTCTGAGCCCTAGGGACTATTTAGTGCTAACAGTCGAACTTAAACTGTTCATACACAAATATTGTTTCTTGGCAAAATGAAAAGTTGGCAACCCAGTTCGAACAAATCTTGACTATTGATTGCACTGGTAGAAGCAGCCAATGAGGTGTCACGGCCACTGCAAAATGGTGACCCGCCTCCTGCAGTTAATCGCTATTGTACTTCAGCGCCGGCGCATTTGTGTCATCGCTATAACAGATAATGTTGAGATTCCGAACTGTCTGTAATTGAAAAATTCGTAATGAGAAAACTGAAGCAGACGACATATGACTGATTCAGAAGGGGCGGGGGTGGCTCAGTCGGGAGCGCGCCAGGCTCATAATCTGTAGTACACAGGTTAGAGTCCCAGCTGGGTCAGCGTTGAGATTTATCTCCGCAAAAATTCCCAGCCCTGCCCACGGTCAGTAGGGGACACCAATGTGCTTGAAAAGGCCGCCTTCCGTCGGATGGGACGTGAAGCCGTGGCCCCTGTGCGGGAGAGCCATACCTTGTGCACGATAAAGAACACGCTGGATGGCCTTGACGGGAGTATATCACCTGTCTCCCAACAGCTGTTCCAGTGGGTCCCCTCCCCCAACCTTCTCTGAGCCTTCGAGGTCCATGTGAACTGGTCATTTAGCCCATGGTGTGCAAAAAAGTGCCTCTCAGAGGTAAAATAACCCAACTGATTCAGAAATTCAATGCGGTGATTGTCTACATAACACAGGCAGTAATCATTACAAAACGAATATAAATACAATATATCGATTTTGATATCACAAATAAAGAAATTAAATTTAAAATTAGTTTATTTATTTTTGGAGTGGCAGTGCCCCAGGTGGCGTAACGGGCGAACATCCCTGCTCATCGATAACATTTTTATTCAGCTGCTCTTGATTCTAAGCGGAGAGGAATTTATTTCAAATGATATCAGAGACCTCAACGTTCACAGCCTAGCAATTATTGGGTAATGTAGTCGTATATTTTCTCACCTTGAAACACGTAACATTTGACGTAACCAAGACTCGCAAGCCGTTGCCTAGGAAACAGCTTCTGTGCTGTGGAAATAAAAGCATTGCTGCGATGCTCCCGATTTCCATCAATAAGAATTAACTATTGGTGCAGGACCGTTTACGTATTACTCTCTGAAAAAAATATATTTAGCAGTTATCACGCTGGATGGCCTTGACGGGAGGCTACCATCTGTCTCCCAACAGCTATTCCAGTGGGTCCCGACCCCCAACCTTCTCTGAGCCTTCAGGGTCCATGTGACCTGGTCATTTAGCCCATGGTGTGCAAAAGAGTGCCGCTCAGAGGTAAAACAACCCAACCCAGAGGTCTGACAGGAGCCTGTCAGTTTATATGCCACAGTAGAAAGACTGAAAGGATGGCAGGATTTCAGCAGAAAAACGACACATATATCCATGCCTTACCGGGACTCGAACCCGGGTCCCGTAGATCAGTAGCCAAGCGCGCTAACCACTCGGCCATGAGGGATTATTGGAGGATATTAAAAAACTCTCCAAGCAGTTTCTTGCAATGGAGGACTGATAGAAGCATGTCATTGTAATATACCATAGAGAAAATCTATTAGAAAACGAGACCTCAGCACAAAGATACGAGAAAAAAATATTTATATTCATCGCTGTAAAAAAAAACAGCCCAACCTATATCCTTTTATCTCTGAGCGGCATATTTTTTCACACATCGGGCTAAAATGCTAGACCCCAAGGGCTCACAGAAGGCTGGGAGGATTCACTATAGACAGCTGTTAGAAGACAGACGGTAGCCTCCCATCAAGGCCATTCAGAGTGTTTAATGCACACAGGACATGGCTATTCCACACACGGCCACGGCCTAATGTCCCATCCCAAGGGTTGGGTTGTTTTACCTCTGAGCGGCATTTTTTTGCACACCATGGGCTAAATGGCCAGGTCACATGGACCCCGAAGGCTCAGAAGTTTGGGGGAGGGGACCCACTGGACAGCTGTTGGGAGACAGATGGTAGCCTCCCGTCAAGGCCATCCAGCGTGTTCTTTAACGTGCACAGGGTATGGCTCTCCCGCACACGGAGCCACGGCTTAACGTCCCATCCGACAGACGGCGGCCTTTCCAAGCCCATCGGTGTCCCCTACTGACCGTGGGCAAGGCGGGGAATTTTTGCGGAGATAAATCTCAACACTGACCCAGCTGGGACTCGAACCTGGGAACTACAGATTACGAGCCTGACGCGCTACCGACTGAGCCGAACCCCCATCCCAAGGACAGCCTTTCGATGACTGAGAGAAGACAATGTCTCATTAAATAATCCTTCGCTGAGATCCATGTAACCTATACTCCATTTTAGATAAAGAATGTACTGGCAAAATCAGAAGATCAAACAAGGGAACATCTAACGAAAAGATGTCCCATCCACATGAATTCTAGCAAGAACAACTCGCAGATGTAATACCGCCTCAGCAAATAGTTCTACACCATATGAGAGAAATGAGTACATTTTCTAATGTACAGTCGCTCAAATAAATATCCGAACACTGTGATTGATTAATAAATAAATAATAATAAATACCCCATCAAGCAGACAGAATTCTGAAAAAAATATCTGGCAAAGATTTTTTTAGAAATTAGTGATCTGGCAACCTTCGTGTCACGTGACACGAAGGTTGCCAGATCACTGATTTAAAAAAAAAATCGTTGCCAGATATTTTTTCTGAATTCTGTAATCAACTGTAGTGTTCGGATATTTTTTGAGCGACTGTACATTATTATTATGTAGAGTTTATGGACGTGAGCAATTAAAAATGGTGGTTTTTAATACGGAATATTGTAGAGCGCGCAATGAAGCACGATTTCTTTTACACAGTTATATTAGCGACTACAAGAATTGCTCAATCGTTATGACGTCAGCTCACGCTCTCAAAGCCCCGTTGCTTCGTTTCTCCACAAATTATCGTAAGTTTTACTCCAATTTCAACAAATTTTTAGGCCCCTGAAATTTCCGAGATACTAGACCGACAGGCCCTAAATTTCGTACTGCATACTGGATGAAAAAAATCAGGTTCATAACTCAATGGGAAGCTTAATATAATAATGCTCTTGGGAATGGGAAGGATCTGGTAAGGGTTGGTGGTTTTCGCGATTAGAAATTGCGAATGGAAAAGCTATTAATGGAAAAGTAGGAAAAATACTTGTTTATTATTTAAACTATCGAGTTAATATTTTGCCTGTACAAAACTTCTAAAAAATTTCCACGTTGTTAGCCCCTTTGTGTGAACAGTTATGGCCACCACAAAGACATTTGAGGATTGATCCGTTTTCAGGATTGGATTGTTTTACCTCTGAGCGGCACTTTTTTTGCACACCATGGGCTAAATGGTCAGGCCACAAGGACACCAAAGGCTCAGAAGGTTGGGGGAGGGGACCCACTGGAACAACTGTTGGGAGACAGAGGGTAGCCTCCCGTCAAGGCCATCCAGCATGTTCTTTAACGTGCACAGGATATGGCTCTCCCGCACACGGGGCCACGGCTTAACGTCCCGTCCGACGGACGGCGGCCTATTCCAAGCCCATCGGTGTCCCCTACTGACCGTGGGCAGGGCGGGGAAATTTTGCTGAGATAAATCTCAACGCTGACCCAGCTGGGACTCGAACCTGGGAACTACAGATTACGAGCCTGGCGCGCTACCGACTGAGCCACCCCCGCCCCCCATTTTCAGGCCTCGCATCTTTCTTTTCATGGCTTTCGTGATCAATAAGCCACGATTGTCAGGAAATTCTTTGAGAGAGACTTACCGCTTTTTTTTTATGTGAAACGAAAATAACTGTTTTGTTCCGTTGTAAGAAAAAAAAAAGCAACTCTGTGATTAAACGACGGAACCATTTCCATGGAATCATCTTAATAAATTTTATACCAAACTTCATTAAACCTCGAACCCAAAACAAAGGCCTTAAAAGCGGTCAGTAGTGGGAAATGAAACAGAGAAATTTTAATTTTGACGAATCTGCATACCAACACAACTGTTTAATTGTCATAAAAATAACAGCAAAAGTCTCTTCAAAAAAGTTTGTTTCACATTGTTCAATTGCTGCATTTATTTCTTATAATGTTTACAATGTGATGAGAAGCGATTGTCGTATTATTGTTTTTCAACACAGTCTACAGACATTCCACCTCTGTGTAATATCACCATCCACTTTTGTCATCCCGCTCTCACGTCGGTATTAAAGGCAATGACTTGGCAAACATTACTGCCAGAAGTGCTTTTAACATACGTACTTCCTGCAGTGTCAACCAACAAGCTCTGGGCATACTGACAAATATCTTGGTGGATGAACAGAGGATCAACATGTTATTTGAAAAACGTATAAAACATGTATATCAAATAAAGAGTTTTATTATATAAAGAGGAAGTAATTGAAAAATTTTATCTCCGCAAAACTCCCCGCCCTGCCCACGGTCAGTAGAGGACACGGATGGGACGTTAAGCCGTGGCCCCGTGTGCGGGAGAGCCATACCCTGTGCACGTTAAAGAACATGCTGGATGGCCTTGACGGGAGGCTACCATCTGTCTCCCAACAGCTGTTCCAGTGGGTCCCCTCCCCCAAACTTCTCTGAGCCTTCGGGGTCCTTGTGACCTGGCCATTTAGTCCATTGCGTGCAAAAAAAGTGCCGCTCAGAGGTACAACAACCCAATACCCTCCCCCAACAAAAATTTTCCTTAGTTCTCAAAAATATCCTTAGTTATTATCACTCCTTTTTAAATTTTGAGAAACATTAAGAGTCGGCTGTGTGTGTATTTGCCACATGTATGAAAGAACTGAATGTTTAGTTCTGTGTCACGTAGGGTGAGCGTAGTGCGTGAAATCTGTTTATGCTGCAATTTTATCAAAAGTTTAACGTGTTCTGAACAGAAGTGAATATTTCGCCCACCCGATTTCCGTTTTATTTACAAATGGCCGCTTTCCTCTTACACAAGCAAAAGCAATCAGTGCTATATTAATACCAAACTATGTTTAGTTCTCTACCTCTTACAGTAAATGAACTACTATACAAGATGAGGATAGAGCAGGGAGTGGGAGTTGCATTTGTGTAATAATTCAAAGGTCTTCTGGTAACTGGATAGCAAAGGTAAACGAAAGTAGACTTTCAACTGAACGTGAGAATGGGACTAGTGTCTTCTGTCCAATGGCATGTGGTGTTGAATGCCAGCTTTGGAACAATGCCGCTGAAATTAGAAGGGAAAGTCGGGATCAGGAAGGAGTGAAATAAAAATTCAGGTTTACTAAATTTGGGTTGGGTTGTTTTACCTCTGAGCGGCACTTTTTTGCACACCATGGGCTAAATGGCCAGGTCACATGGACCCCGAAGGCTCAGAGAAGGTTGGGGGAGGGGACCCACTGGAACAGCTGTTGGGAGACAGATGGTAGAGCTCCCGTCAAGGCCATCCAGCGTGTTCTTTAAAGTGCACAAGGTATGGCTCTCCCGCACACGAGCCACGGCTTTAATGTCCCATCCGACGGACGGCGGCCTTTCCAAGCCCATCGATGTCCCCTACTGACCATGGGCAGGGCGGGGAATTTTGCGGAGATAAATCTCAACGCTGACCCTGCTGGGACTCGAACCTGAGAACTACAGATTACGAGCCTGGCGCGCTACCGACTAAGCCACCCCCGCCCCACTAAATTTGGTAGAGGTGCGATGTGTTTAATGGGGTGGTTTGAAGGAGGCCCCCAAATTTATACGTTTCAAATATTTTTTCCATTTTTTTTTTTTGCTTTTGAAGCTTTTAGTAACGCCTAAGCATTGATTCAAAATATAGCCAAACTAAGCATTGTTTCAAAAAATAGCAAAATATAGCAAATAGGTTTTTATTTACTTATTGGTTTATTTTAATTTTATCTTGTTTCCAAATAACAAGAGATGTGTTCACTTTGTCATCTGTCTGTAGACGTCGAAATTTTTTTGTACCCCCATGGGGTTGGATATGAACTATTACGATCTGCACTTTCCGAATCTCCCAAAAACTATGTAATTGCGCCCTCTAAGAGTGAAAATTTAATTTTTTTTCAATGCATATTACATATTCATATTCTGCTGAATTCGTATTCTACATGATACATATATGCTAGAAATGTGGGGGCGGGGGTGGCTCAGTCGGTAGCGCGCCAGGCTCGTAATCTGTAGTTCCCAGGTTCGAGTCCCAGCTGGGTCAGCGTTGAGATTTATCTCCGCAAAATTCCCCGCACTGCCCACGGTCAGTAGGGGACACCGATGGGCTTGGAAAGGCCGCCGTCCGTCGGATGGGACGTTAAGCCGTGGCACCGTGTGCGGGAGAGCCATACCTGTGCACGTTAAAGAACACGCTGGATGGCTTTGACGGGAAGCTACCATCTGTCTCCCAACAGCTGTTCCAGTGGGTCCCCTCCCCCAACCTTCTCTGAGCCTTCGGGGTCCATGTGACCTGGCCATTTAGCCCATGGTGTGCAAAAAAAGTGCCGCTCAGAGGTAAAACAACCCAACCTATGGAAAAGATTCGCGTCTTGTAAAAATGTTATGGTTTCATTGTAAGAAAGCTTGCGTTTAGTCAGATACTCTTGTCCAAGTAAAGTGTGCAGACTTAGTTCCAAGATGTTTTCTTTTTCTAATCTTGCCATTAAGTTATTTCTCTGAGTCGAGCAAGCGATACAGTTCGGTAGAACATGAATCACTGTTTACACGTCTGACAATTGGGGAAAAGAACTTTTCTCATCATGGAAAGACAGTTCGTTCAAGAGTGCTGCACCTGTTCTGCGCCTGCTGATGTACAAAAATTATTTTCATGAAAGATGTAGATCGTTTAGTGGAAGGATCTTGTTCTTAATTAATTTTCGATGATTAGTCTTTCTTTCAGTGATGACTTGGAAGTGGTATAGAATGATCTCCTTTAGTTTATCTTTAACTTAAAAAACATATAATTTCCCGGTTTTCAACTGAAATCTAAATCTGACTTCCCTATCGTTTTTATCGTAGATTTATTATAAACCTGTAGTATATATTTCAGTTTTCAAGGAGGCCATCACTTTAACCTCTTTGGAGGAACTTTGGAAGATACTTTTGCACCCCAGACAAAACCTTTGTTGTCTAGACAGTTTCTCATTTCGTGAAACGACTCCGCCACTTCATACGAACCTGACCCAATACATTTGACCAATCGTTCTCATTGGTACAGCTGAAGATTTCATTTTGTGATATATTGAAATAATAAATTTTATTTATTTCATTTGCGATTTGTGGAATGATATGAATTATAGATGTTTATTCCCTTTTCGTATAGAAAATTTCCCCGCCCTGCCCACGGTCAGTAGGGGACACCGATGGGCTCGAAAAGACCGCCATACGTCGGATGGGACGTTAAGCCGTGGCCCCGTGTGCGGGAGAGCCATACCCTGTGTACGTTAAAGAACACGCTGGATGGCCTTGACGGGAGGCTACCATCTGTCTCCCAACAGCTGTTCCAGTGGGTCTCCTCCCCCAACCTTCTCTGAGCCTTCGGGGTCCTTGTGGCCTGGCCATTTAGCCCATGGTGTACAAAAAAGTGCCGCTCAGAGGTAAAACAACCCAACCCTTTTCGTATAGAACAGTTATTAATTACAAAAGAAAAAAATTGCAAACAGGGCCAGATTAAGAATTTTTTTTGTGCTCGGTCGAATATGAAAATTAACCTAACCGCTCCTCGAACAGGGTTGGGTTGTTTTACCTCTGAGCGGCACTTTTTTGCACACCATGGGCTAAATGGCCAGGTCACATGGACCCCGTAGGCTCCGAGAAGGTTGGGGGAAAGGACCCACTGGAACAGCTGTTGGGAGACAGATGGTAGCCTCCCGTCAAGGCCATCCAGCGTGTTCTTTAACGTGCACAGAGTATGGCTCTCCCGCACACGGGGCCACGGCTTAACCCCCCATCCGACGGACGGCGGCCTTTCCAAGCCCATCGGTGTCCCCTACTGACCGTGGGCGGGGCGGGGAATTTTGCGGAGATGAACTCAACGCTGACCCAGCTGGGACTCGAACCTGGGAACTACAGATTACGAGCCTGGCGCGCTACCGACTGAGCCCCCCCCCCCCCCTCGAACAGTGCCAAGTTATCTAATAGACAAGGAAAAATTTGGTGCGCGAGCAATTACCCTTCATGAAATTAAAAATAAAATTATCTGTTATGAGAGAGAGAAATGATTCGAGCGATTTACTAAATGTAATATTTTCCTTCTAATTATTTATTTTTAATTTTTTCTAAATTACATCTACAATTTCACTCAAGAATAGCAGAAACCAAGTTAATATTTTTATACAGTTAAAAATATTAAATTACAAGGAGCTGCAAATATTTCGAAGCTAGTCTTACCTATGGTCGCCCTAATAGGGCAATAATATTAGGTATCTTATAGAAGTAAAAGAGATTCATGGGGAGGGGAAGGATTGCTTCAAATTGGTCATTCTTTCATATCTGTTTCTTTCTCCATTCTGTTGGAATTGATCTGATGAATTTTAAATATTTCCCATCTTATGGATAATCCTGAGCAGAGGTCATAGCAGGCACCTGAACTCTTGCTTCTAAGGGCATCGTCAAATTCTACATTGGAGGAAGTCTTCCAGTGTAGATGGCTTCAGCCTTTAGTGGTGGGGGAATGGGTCTTTGCCCCATACCTGATATTAGGGGGCTATTTGATATTGCCAGCATTCCCTCTCTCAATAAACATAGTTTCTTTAAACATCCCACTAACCATTTTCTCTCCATAGGTAGTTGGAATGTGAGGACTCTGCACAGAGCTTTTTCTCTTGATGTCCTCACACAAGAATTCCACCATTATAATTTAGATATTCTCGGCTTGCAAGAGACCAGATGGACAGATAAAGGTCAGATTCTTAAAAATAATCTTAAATTTCTCTTTTCAGGGAGGGACGACAATAAGCATCACCAAGGCGTGGGTCTGCTTCTCAGCAGACACGCTAGTGATGCTCTTCTAGGATATGAGTGCATTAATGAAAGGTTTCTTACAGCAAAATTTCAGACAAGCGTTAAAGACTCGAATGTTATCTGGTGTTATGCCCCCACTGAGGATGCTGATGAGGATGAGAAGGATAGGTTTTACGGACAACTTCAGGATATTTTGAATTCTGTCAAGAAAGGAGATATTACCCTTATTCTAGGTGACTTCAATGCCAAAGTTTGTAGTGACTCTGACCTTTGGGAAGGAGTAATAGGCCCTTTTGGTATTGGTAGCTGCAATGGTAATGGGCAACGTCTCCTACAGGTAAGTAAACTCAATGGATTCAGAATAACCAACACTTATTACAAACACCGCGACATATATAAGTGCACATGGGTTTCACCCGATGGGCTGCATAAGAATATGATTGATTACATATTAATTAACAGCAAATGGGCTAGTTCTGTTAGGAATACCAGGGCATGTAGGGGAGCTGAAATTGGATCTGACCATTACCTTGTTAAAAGTGTCTTGCAAATTAAACTTGAGAAGTGTTGTGCTAAGGATAAAAATTTTACCTTTAATTCGTAGCTCTAAAAGACCCAGTTATAGCTAAAGCTTACCATGATAGGTTACTTAATCATTATGACAGTCATAATTTGTTACTACAGAAGTTGAGAAAGAATGGGATCGTTTTAAATAGGCTTTTTTTAAATTAAAAGTACTCTTTTAAGAAAAAAAAGAGCAGAGGAGGCAGAATTAATTGAGTGATAAGGCACTTGGGCTTATTTAACTGCAGGAATGTCCTTAATCAATACCCTACTTGTCCTAATAGAAAGGATTACAAAGAGCTTAATAAACGTGTAAAGGATCAGTTAGCTGCTGATAAGAATCTTTGGCTTGATGGTTTGGCTGACAAAGCCGAGGAAGCAGTTAGACAGCACAACAGCAGAGAGCTGTACCAGATAGTTAATGTTTTGTGTGGTAGAAAACGGACAAGTATACAGGGATTGAAGGATAAACAAGGTGAGGTTATAGAAGGTGAGGATTCTGTCATGGCTAGGTGGGCTGAGCATTTCAGTGATGTTCTAAACGATGTGGTTAGTTCTACTCTCATTGTTTGTAATGATGATAAATGTATTTGGGGCTTGTGCTAACTACAGGGGTATCAGCCTACTCTCTGTTCCAGGTACAGTTCTTTCCATGATTGTGCTTAATAGAATTAAGAATCTAGTTGACAGTCAATTGCGTGATGAGCAATGTGGATTCAGAAGTGGTAGGGGATGTGTGGATCAGATATTTTCACTTAGGCAGATTCTTGAGAAATGTTTAGAGTTTCAGAAACCTTTGGTTGCTAGCTTTGTTGATTTCAAAAAGGCTTTCGACTCTGTTGATCGTCATAATTTGTGGTTGATTGTGAGATCATATGGTATACCAGACAAGTTAGTTAACATTATGAAAGCTCTCTATATTAACACTGAGTCGTGTGTGAGAGTTGGTAAGGCTTGTAGCAATTGGTTTAGCATTACTTCTGGTGTTCGACAAGGGTGCATTTTGTCTCCTTTCTCTTTAGTTTGGTTATTGATTATGTTATGCGAAATTCACTTCAAGGGAAAGATTTTAGCCTTAACTGAGCTGGAGATACGAAAATTTCTGATTTAGTTTATGCTGATGATTTAGTCCTTTTGTCAAATGATGTTGATGAGATGAACCCTTTCATTCGAGCTGTTGATGAGACTGGTAGTACAGTAGCTTTGACTAAAATTATGAAAATTGGTCAGGCAGGTTGTGATTCAGTTCATCTGAATGGTTGCAGTCTTGAGCAGGTGTCAGAGTTTAATTACCTTAGGAGCTATGTAACAGATACTGGTGATGTTGCGGCATGAGATTAACAGACGAATAGGGATTGCTGCCGGGACTTTTAAGAATATATGGAGATTGTGAAGAAATAGGCGTATACACCTAAAGACTAAAATTAGACTGTATAATAGCTTGGTTCTTTCTAGGGTTAGTTATGGTAGTGAAACCTGGATGCTTTGTAAACTAGATAACAGGAAACTTGATGCTTTTGATTCTAGATGCTTGCGCAGTATCTTGAACATTAGGTGGTTGAACTTTGTAAGTAATGATGTGGTTAGATCAGGCATGGCCAACTGTTTTTGCCCCCGGGCCGGATTGGAAAAAAAAATATTTTCACGGGCCGGACGAAATATTAAAATTGAAAAATGTTAAGCAAAACACTTATTTCTTAGCAAAACACTTATTTCTTTAAGTAAACAAAATTTTATTATGAAATTTGTTTATGAATAAATGTAAGTAAATCAATACAACAAATTAACATAATAACTAATGCGACGTGTGAGGCGGTTTGCATCGCTTATTAATTTTTTAATATCTGGTTCTATACTTGTAGTAGCTATTCTTAACACAGCCTCCAAATGTAAATCATTCAATCTTGATCTTGTTGTACTTTTATTTAGATTCATTAAAGAAAAGGTTTGTTCACAAATATAAGTTGAGCTAAAGATTACTAAATACGTCTTGGCAAGTTTTTTTAAATTTCCATATTTTTCATTATTCAATTGCTTATAAAAATTACACAAATTTTCTTGCTCTTCTCGATATTTCTCATGTAATAATTCATCACATTGTATATTAATTATTTCTAATTGTATATCAACAGGAACGTCATCAACTTGTACAGAAAATGGATTTCGGATAATAGATAAAATTTTATCAATTTTTTTTGAAGCAATGGAATCTCTGCTCGAAATCTGTCATTAGTGCAAGGATGTTTTTATTAAATGTTTTAACTTTTTCTTTTAAAATATTTAAAGATATGGTCTGTAACGTTGGAAAATGATCAAATTTATATTCAGCCAGATTTATAGAAAAAAGGCTAAGCTTCATTTTAAAAGCTCTTAATTTCTGTATTAAATCATGAGCAAATAAATTTTTTCCTTGTAAACATGTGTTAAATTCGTTCAAATGTGTGAGAATATCCAAAGAAAATGCTAAATCACAAATCCAATTTGGATCTAATAATTCAGGAAAATCCTCATTTTCTTTAAGCATTAAAAATATTTTTATTTCCTTTTGAAGGTCCCACAAACGTCTTAAACCTTTTCCCAAACTTAACCAACGGATTTTATTGCGATATAGTACATCTAAATGACTGGTATTTAGTTCTTCAAGGAGATCAATAAATTGCCTGTGATTTAATCCTTTTGATCATAGGAAATTCACTAATTTCACAACTACATTTGTAACATGATCGATTTTTAAAATATTTTTGCATAGTGCGTGTTGATGAATAATGCAGTGTATGGGTATAATTTTATGATTTGGATCGATTTCGAAAATTTTATCTTCAATGCGTTTGATGAGCCCAATTTTTTTCCGGTCATGTTTGGTGATCCATCTATTGCAACATTCACCAATTTTTTCCAGTCAACATTGTACTCCAAAAAACACTTTTCAATCTCTCGGAAAAGATCTTCTCCCTTTGTTGTACCTTTCATCGGAACAATTTATAAAAGTTCTTCAGAAATTTGAAAATCTTCGGTGATAGCTCTGATAAAAATTAACAACTGAGCAGTATCTTTTACATCGCAACTTTCGTCCAGAGCTATTGCATAAAAATTGGCCGCTTTTAAATTATTTAATAACTGATTATTTATATTAGCATTTAAATTTTCTATTCTTCTAGCA
Source organism: Ryuthela nishihirai (assembly GCA_038380435.1). Classification (NCBI taxonomy): domain Eukaryota; kingdom Metazoa; phylum Arthropoda; class Arachnida; order Araneae; family Heptathelidae; genus Ryuthela; species Ryuthela nishihirai. The sequence goes on from JAWZYU010000010.1 coordinate 22,897,960, forward strand.
ATAGTTTGCCGAGACAGGCTTATATTTTCAAATTTATTTTTAACTTCTGGACACATCACATCACAAACATCCAACATGCACTGTTTTACAAATTCTCCTTCAGCAAAAGGTTTTCCACATTGAGCAATATGTTTTGCTACTAAAAAACTTGCTTCATAACAGATTCTTGTAAGCGATTTTGCTTTAAAAATACATTTTGCTGTCGAGTCAATTTTACTACCAGATCTGCGGTTTGTTTTTTTCGGCTTTCTTCGTTTAAAGTTTGTGCGTAACTTGCATGTTTCGTTTCAAAATGTCTTAAGTTGTATTCTTTTAAAACTGCCACACTCGAGTCACAAATAAGACAAACTGCCTTATTATTGTACATTGCAAAAAAATATTTCCACCTCCATTCTTCATTAAATATACGGCATTCTAAATCTACTTTTCGTTTTTTGGAAGCCATCCCTGGAGTGAAAAAGTTTCTTAATATACAATATTTTTAAGAACAAAAATAAAATAACATACCGTTTAATAATAAATTGCCTGACTTTGGGTGCTGCACAGCAAGCTCCGCCTAAAGAGTGGGGTTTCACATCAGTGGACTGAATTGTGCGCGCGCAGCACCTGCCTCTCGTTCCAGCTGGCAACGTCGCTTGAACATCAAACAGACCATATCGAGTACAGACGAGTATAAAAGTTTTAATTCTTTATAACGGAATCTTTTTTAAAAAATATAGAAGTATCGAGAATTCATTCGATTAATTACTAGAAGTTAAATGCTAATATTGAAAAATTGTTCGAGGGCCACATAAATTCATTACGCAGGCCGGATCCGGCCCGCGGACCGTATGTTGGCCATGCCTGGGTTAGATAAAGGAATCGGCAACCTCTTTTAAGCAGCATATTGTGCAGAGAGACTCCGTTGGTTTGGCCATGTTGCCCGTATGCATAATTAGAAATTAGAGAATACGTTTATGAAGAGTGTGCCTAAAGGCCTCAGAAAGAGGAGACCTAGGATTCGGTGGTCAAACAATGTCAAACAGGACCTTGTTGGAATTGGTGTGTAATCACCAGATGAAAGCAGATATAGCTGAGGATAGATATGCTTGGAGAACTAAATTGCACTGTGTGGTTGGACCTCCGTAGCTCATGGCTGCTTGAGGATGATGACGATGAAAAGTGAGGCCCTCCTTGAGAGTGTGGCCCCCGGCTGTGGTGCTGTGTTGGCCATTATGTTAAATCACCCATTTCTCCAAATATATAACGTCCTAGAAACAATCCAACTCAATCTCAATATTTTCTATATTATATTCCATGCAGTATACAATGCTTGGAGTCATTCCTTCAGTTATTTTGTTCACTGTAAATAAACATTTCAATTATTGCAATGATAGAACAAAGCGAGGTTATGGTAGAAAAAAAATCTCCATATTTCGTCAAAAACGATAGTTTAAAAAAATAGTTAAATAATCAAAGAGGAGAACTGAAAATTTAACTTTGGTTGCAGAGTACGCAACTTGCCGAAATTAATTACTATGAAACGAAAAACTAAACGATACCTAACTAAAACTAAACTAAACGATACCTGTTGATAAGATCATATATTTTCGATTTCAGAAATGCATTAGTGAAAGCTAGAGCAGGCACTTTCTGAAACTGCAAGAGAAAATGTGTGCAGATATAAAATAATAAAAATAAATACCCCCTCAAGCAGCTGCTTGCCACAGAGGTCTGACAGGAGCCTGTCAGTTTATATGCCACAGTAGGAGATCTGTCGCAACTATAATGTTGGGCAAGGCTAGTGACGAAAATACAGATTCATTACTATAAAACAGATGCATTATTCGTCTGGGAACAATTAGAAACGATTTAACGTGTTGATCGTGTTTCAAATAAGTGTCATTAAAATGGTGACGATGAATTTTGCCATTACGCATGCTTTTAATGACATTCAGTTGACACAGCATACAGATTTTTAGTTTTTTGAGTGCTGTTTAATCTCTAGGCAACGAAGTGGAAAATTATCTGCATATGCAGCGTTTCCTCGCTTTAAACTTTTTCACTTTTAATGATTTGTTTAATAGCACTGAAAATTCTTCATTAACGGTGCGCTTCGTAGTTGAAGGATTTTGGTGAGAGTTAGGCATGGTTCAGGCTCAAATCTTCGAACCTGAAATTGACTCTGGATTATTATGGTAATTACTGAGTTCAGTTCAAGGGTAAAAAATTCTCGGATCCATCGTAAAAAAAAATACATAGGCGTCAGCAGGAATGGACGGGTAACAAATCGATGTTTCAAGATCGGAGTCGAACCGGTAATTAATTAGGTATAACTTTTTTGGGTAAAACAAAAATTCCGGGGGGGCGGGGGTGGCTCAGTCGGTAGCGCGCCAGGCTCGTAATCTGTAGTTCCCAGGTTCGAGTCCCAGCTGGGTCAGCGTTGAGATTTATCTCCGCAAAATTCCCCGCATTGCCCACGGTCAGTAGGGGACACCGAAGGGCTTGGAAAGGCCGCCGTCCGTCGGATGGGACGTTAAGCCGTGGCCCCGTGTACTGGAGAGAGCCATACCTTGTGCACGTTAAAGAACACGCTGGATGGCCTTGACGGGAAGCTACCATCTGTCTCCCAACAGCTGTTCCAGTGGGTCCCCTCCCCCAACCTTCTCTGAGCCTTCGGGGTCCTTGTGGCCTGGCCATTTAGCCCATGGTGTGCAAAAAAGTGCCGCTCAGAGGTAAAACAACCCAACAAAAACTCCGGGTGGTACTTATCGGGCAAAAACATTTTTTTTTTTAATTTCGGTTGAAATTGGGTCTACAAATTAATAATCCAATGTTTCTCAGATTTGGGTTGAAATAAAAAATAACCCTAGTTTTCAGGAATTAAGTATTGATTATTTGCAAAAAATAATATATACAGGCGCCCCAGCAGTTGAGTGGTTAGCGCAATTGGCTATTGAAAATGGAGCCTGGGTTCGAGCTTCTGGTGCGTCCCAGCGGCCGTGTGGTTAGCGCGCTTGGCTACTGATAAAAGGACTTGTGTTCGAGCCCCGTGTAAGGCATGGATATTGTCTTTCAGCTGAGATCTCGTCTCTTCCTCAGATACCTCTATGGCGTATTAAATTGACAGGCTTTTGTCAGACTTTCTGCTCCGCGCACCTGTTTGAGGAGGTTGGGTTACCTCTGAGCGGAACTTTTTTGCACACCATGGGCTAAATGGCCAGGTCACATGGACCCCGAAGGCTCAGAGAAGGTTGGGGGAGGGGACCCACTGGAACAGCTGTTGGGAGACAGATGGTAGTCTCCCGTCAAGGCCATCCAGCGTGTTCTTTAACGTGCACAGGGTATGGCTCTCCCGCACACCACTCCGGAACCACGGCTTAACGTCCCATCCGACGGACGGTGGCCTTTCCAAGCCCATCGGTGTCCCCTACTGACCGTGGGCAGGGCGGGGAATTTTGCGGAGATAAATCTCAACGCTGACCCAGCTGGGACTCGAACCTGGGAACTACAGATTACGAGCCTGGCGCGCTACCGACTAAGCCACCCCCTGATTGAGGGGATATTTATTTATAATATATACATTGCCAATATATCTTCAGTGAGATTACTTCTGTACATATTCCGGTCAAATTATTTTAAATTCACAGCAGATATTAATCTCTAAATGATGGTTTTAATGTACCTAAAATATTTTAATGTATCTATAATGATTTTAATATTAATAAACATGGTCGTACACTTTATTTTAAAAAGTTATTATTATATCTGAAAAACTTTGTTCTCTTATATTAATATGAGACTTTTTCTCTTAAAGATTGGTGCATTCTTGAAACATTTCTATGGTCCCAAGGGCTCATAGAAGTTTGGGGGAGGGGAAGGAGGAGAGGAGAAGGGGAGGTAGAGGACCCATTGGACAGCTGTTAGAAGATAGGTGGTAAACTCAAGGCAAGGCCATCCAGCGTGTTCTTAACGTATACATGGTATAGTTCACATGGGACCTGGGGCGGGGGTGGCTCAGTCGGTAGCGCGCCAGGCTCGTAATCTGTAGTTCCCAGGTTCGAGTCCCAGCTGGGTCAGCGTTTGGATTTATCTCCGCAAAATTCCCCGCCCTGCCCACGGTCAGTAGGGGACACCGATGGGCTTGGAATGGCCGTCGTCCGTCGGATGGGACGTTAAGCAGTGGCCCCGTGTGCGGGAGAGCCACACCCTGTGCACGTTAAAGAACACGCTGGATGGCCTTGACGGGAGGCTACCATCTGTCTCCCAACAGCTGTTCCAGTGGGTCCCCTCCCCCAACCTTCTCTGAGCCTTCGGGGTCCATGTGACCTGGCCATTTAGCCCATGGTGTGCAAAAAAGTGCAGCTCAGAGGTAAAACAACCCAACCCTGGGCTGAATGGTGCTTATTTTTGATTACTAAAAACTGATGGGTGGGAGTTGGCTGAGGCTATAGCGAACCAGACTCTTAATCTACCTTTACCAGGTTTAACTCCTAATTTTGCCAGTATTGAGATTTATCTGTGCTAAAATCCACACACGAACATTGCATTTATTTTATTGTTCACATGGAACATGTTCTCATTGCTGAAGACGCATCGTGAGAGCAGGGCCTTCATTAGTTCAATTGCTGCACTTAAACACAAAATTCGAACCGCAAGTCTTTGTCAGCAGGCCTCAAAGCATGGGTCAATTTTATCTTATAAGCGCGTATTAATAATCGCTTTGGTAAAATGTGCCACGCATAGTTGACTAAGACTCGCGGCTGCTCCCGTTGGTGACTGCTGTGGCACGTATTCTTTGGTTGTGGATGCTTGAGAAAGCTCTGCCGAATACACTTAGCAGTTTGTGCTGATGACTGGAAAGCTTGCAAATGTATGTTATCTTTTCGAACTGTGTGTACTATGCATAAATGCTGTTCCTCCGAAGGAAGGGGCTCAGTCGGTAGCTCTTAATCTGTGGTAACCAGATTCAGGTTCCATCCGGGCCACTGTTGAGATTTATCTCTTCAGAACTCTCCCTCGGTCAGTTGGGTTGGGTTGTTTTACCTCTGAGCTGTACTTTTTTGCACACCATGGGCTAAATGGCCAGGTCACATGGACCCCGAAGGCTCAGAGAAGGTTGGGGGAGGGGACTCACTGGAACAGCTGTTGGGAGACAGGTGGTAGCCTCCCGTCAAGGCCATCCAGCGTGTTCTTTAACGTGCACAGGGTATGGCTCTCCCGCACACGGGGCCACGGCTTAACGTCCCATCCGACGGACGGCGGCCTTTCCAAGCCCATCGGTGTCCCTACTGACCGTGGGCAAGGCGGGGAATTTTGCGGAGATAAATCTCAACGCTGACCCAGCTGGGACTCGAACCTGGGAACTACAGATTACGAGCCTGGCGCGCTACCGACTGAGCTACTCCCCCCCCCCCCCTCGGTCAGAAAGAGGACAATGATGGGTTTGGAAAAGCAGTTGTGCATCGGATATGAGAAACTGTGACCTATTGTGCAGGAGAACCACACCCTGTGCACGTTAAAGAAACCGCTGGATGGGAGGCTTCGATCTGTCACCTAACAGCTGTTCAGTGGGCCCTCTTCCCCAACCGTCTCTGAGACTTTGGGGTTCTTGTCACCTGGCTATTTAGCTCATTATGTGCGAAATAGTATCGCTCAGAAATTAAACAACACATTGCACAATAGCCTTTTCTGTCTGAAACGCCATTTTGTATATTGCGACACATAGCGACCTATGCAGTGACTTTGGCACAGGCAGACGGTTACCTCTTGTTCATGCGCAATTTTGTGAGCTACCCTACCGATCGGTATGATTTGTAGGTCTGCCTTTATGGCACTGAAAGAGCAGTTGGTGATGTCAGTTTTATTAAAAATGGTCAAAAAAATTCCTATTAGTAACCCATGCTCGTCACGTCCGATTTTATTGTTCGCACGTCGAAGGATTGTGGGTCCAGGAATAAATAAATATAACCTAAACAATTAAAGCATGGACAACGAATAGGGAATTTTTTTGATCATTTTAGTAAAATTGACATCACCAACTGTTTCTTTAGTGCCATTTCCTCAGCTACAACGGAGCGGGGGTGGCTCAGTCGGCAGCGCGTCAGGCTCGTAATCTCTAGTTCCCAGGTTCGAGTCCCAGCTGGGTCAGGTTGAGATTTATCTCCGCAAAATTCCCCGCCCTGCCTACGGTCAGTAGGGGACACCGATGGGCTTGGAAAGGCCGCCGTCCGTCGGATGGGACGTTAAGCCGTGGCCCCGTGTGAGGGAGAGCCATACCCTGTGCACGTTAAAGAACACGCTGGATGGCCTTCACGGGAGGCTACCATCTGTCTCCCAACAGCTGTTCCAGTGAGTCCCCTCCCCCAACCTTCTCTGAGCCTTCGGGGTCCATGTGACCTGGTCATTTAGCCCATGGTGTGCAAAAAAGTGCCGCTCAGAGGTAAAACAAACCCAACCCAAATCTTAATTAGTGAAGTGTGGGGAATGCAATAATTAAAAAGGTTTGGAAGTTCAGTATTGTGTAGCTAATTCTGAATAGCTGAAGTGTCCAAAAGCAATCATTTACAGGGCATGGTGCGACTAATTTGATGTGACACATTGATCGCAATTATTTGTTCGTATACTGAAATAATATTATATTAAAATCTGTAGTTTAAAATTTTTTGTGCATTATTGAGTTATTTAACTGTTGTTGGCTGGTAATCTGATTTTTCCACCAGTCAAGTTTCTTCTATTGGGCTGTAAGGTTGGGTTGTGTTGCTTTACCTCTGAGCGGCACTTTTTTGCACACCATGGGCTAAATGGCCAGGTCACATGGACCCCGAAGGCTCAGAGAAGGTTGGGGGAGGGGACCCACTGGAACAGCTGTTGGGAGACAGATGGTAGCCTCCCGTCAAGGCCATCCAGCGTGTTCTTTAACGTGCACAGGGTATGGCTCTCCCGCACACGGGGCCACGGCTTAACGTCCCATCCGACGGACGGCGGCCTTTCCAAGCCCATCGGTATCCCCTACTGACCGTGGGCAGGGAATTTTGCGGAGATAAATCTCAACGCTGACCCAGCTGGGACTCGAACCTGGGAACTACAGATTACGAGCCTGGCGCGCTACCGACTGAGCTACCCCCGCCCCATGGGCTGTAAGAGTATCATATTTTTCCTCAAGGCCAAATTTCTGAGATTTGATAAACATTCAGGCAGTTTGCATTGTGATTTCACAACTGAATGCAATTAGTCAAAATGATGAAGATTGATGAAGATTTCTCTTGAAAGTTTTCGGAAAAGATCATTCCTTGGAGGCTTCTTTACTTCGAAAAAATGAGGATTCATGCAAATGGATATTTTTTTTTTCGTAATTCTTCCACGCAATTATTCGCCGAACAGGAATAAGTGGTTTGTCAAACATGACAGGAATGTGGATTGCAAAACACAATTTCGTTGCAAATGATGACATGGTGAAAAAATGTTTTTTGATTTACATCTGTTGGCTAATTATGGCTCTCTCGGCCACATTCACCACTTTCGTTTTAAGTACTGGGAAGAGTGAAGTTGCAAATCTGACCTTCAGTGGTAGACTGATCACTATTATTTTTGTTAGAGAATGTCAGTTTTTTTTTTCTACTTCCCTTTAGGTGTTCCCTCTAGCTTTTGCGTTACTTTCAGCAATCTAAACAGTGATTTTTACTTTTTTAGTATTTATATTTTGAATTCTGAACAGTACATACATACATATATACATACAAAATCCTCATACAGCCATGGGCTACGGAGATTCAACCAGACTGTAATTTTCCTCTCCAGACGAGGGGCGGGGTGGCTCAGTCGGTAACTCGCCAGGCTCGTAATCTGTAGTTCCCAGGTTCGAGTCCCAGCTAGGTCAGCGTTGAGATTTATCTCCGCAAAATTCCCCGCCCTGCCCACTGTCAGTAGGGGACACCGATGGGCTTGGAAAGGCCGCCGTCCGTCGGATGGGACGTTAAGCCGTGGCCCCGTGTGCGGGAGAGACATACCCTGTGCACGTTAAAGAACACGCTGGATGGCCTTGACGGGAGGTTACCATCTGTCTCCCAACAGCTGTTCCAGTGGGTCTCTGAGCCTTCGGGGTCCATGTGACCTGGCCATTTAGCCCATGGTGTGCAAAAAAGTGCTGCTCAGAGGTAAAACAACCCAACTCTCCAGATGTCTCTTTTGAGCTACAGCTACTGCATTTGGCCACTCTAGGCCAATTCTAGCAAGGTCCTGTTTGACATTGTCTGCCCATCGCATCCCAGGTCTCCCCCTTTTTCTGATACCCTTAGGTACACTGTTCGTAATCCTCTTTGCCAATCTGTAGCTATGCATACGGGCAACATTACTATAAAAAAATTTGCATACAAGTAATTTTATCTCAACATTAGGAAATTGTGTTTTAGAGTTGGTTACTGAGTTAAAAATTCAAAATACTCTCCAAAGTGTTTAGATCTAAAATTTTATTTTTAAATCATATTTATTAGTTAAATATTCAGTGTTGCTTATGTAATATATTTTTAGACCTTCCATCGTAATCACTGAATATATAAGAATCAATATATTGAAACATTATTTAATATATATTGCCTGGCCAAATTACCATGAAACAACATGCCTATGGGGGCGGCTCAGTCGGTGGTATGCCAGGCTCATAATCTGCAGTTTCCCGGTAGTCTAGCGTTGAGATTTATATCCCCCCCCCCCTCCGCCCTTATTCAGTAGGGGACACCGATGGGCTTGGGAATGTCATTGTCCGTCGGATGGGACGTTAAGCTCTGGCCCCGTTTGCGGGAGAGTCATGCCTTGTGTACATAAAACACGCTGGATGGCCTTGATGGGAGGCTACTATCTGTCGAACTACTGTCCAGTGGTTCCCCTTCCTCATCCTTCTCCGAGCCATCGGGGGTTTTGTGATCTGCCTATTTAACCCATTGTGTGGAAAAAAGTGCCTCTCAGAAGTAAGAGCCCAATCTTGCCTACAAGCACTACTTGTGCGAGCTAGCTAATACCTGGTTTAGTGGTTAACTTATTTGACTACTAAACCAGCAGGAGTGTCATTGTGTACGTATTTGTATGTTGTATGTGAAACCGGGGCTAACTTCTAGGTTATCTCAATTTTTTTGTGTAGGGGGGGGGGGAGCACCTTCCCTTTTTTTTTTAAAAAAAAGGGCGGAGAGGGTCATGAGTCCCTCCCTTTTTTGATAATGCTGGTAACTAAAGCGGAAGAAATATTGAAATATACGTGTTTTTCAGGAATTATTCTTAACCACTGAAACAGGGATTTTTTTTACTAAAACGGTGTTCTAGGTCAATCTTGCCGACTCCCATTTCACTCTGGGGGCGGGGGTGGCTCAGTCGGTAGCGCGCCAGGCTCCATAATCTGTAGTTCCCAGGTTCGAGTCCCAGCTGGGTCAGCGTTGAGATTTATCTCCGCAAAATTCCCCGCCTTTCCCACGGTCAGTAGGGGACACCGATGGTCCTGGAAAGGCCGCCGTCCGTCGGATGGGAAGTTAAACCGTGGCCCCATGTGCGGGAGAGCCATACCCTGTGCACGTTAAAGAACACGCTGGATGGCCTTGACGGGAGGCCCTCATCTGTCTCCCAACAGCTGTTCCAGTGGGTCCCCTCCCCCAACCTTCTCTGAGCCTTCGGGGTCCATGTGACCTGTATCTCCGCAAAATTCCCCGCCCTGCCCACGGTCAGTAGGGGACACCGATGGGCTTGAAAAGGTCGCCGTCCGTCGGATGGGACGTTAAGCCGTGGCCCCGTGTGCGGGAGAGCCATACCCTGTGCACGTTAAAGAACACGCTGGATGGCCTTGACGGGAGACTACCATCTGTCTCCCAACAGCTGTTCCAGTGGGTCCCCTCCCCCAACCTTCTCTGAGCCTTCGGGGTCCATGTGACCTGGCCATTTAGCCCATGGTGTGCAAAAAAGTGCCGCTCAGAGGTAAAACAACCCAACCCATGTGACCTGGCCATTTAGCCCATGGTGTGCAAAAAAGTGCCGCTCAGAGGCAAAACAATCCAACAACTTACCACTGAAACAGAGGGATTTTTTTTTACTAGAACGGGGTTCTGGGTCAATCTTGCCCACTCCCATTTCACTCGGATCACTTGTCCTCCGCCCACTTAATTTTTTCTGGATCAGGTTCTGGGATCACGAGTGCCAGCAGGGGGAGGAAAGTCAGAAATGTACTCCCACCGATGCATTTTTGGCTTACGGCAATGACATTATTGATAAATAAAACATATAACCAAAAAAAAACAACACATTTTGCCCTCTTCTACGACGCTCATGCCTAGTATGCAATATAACAAACATAAATTGACATATTTTCATTATCTTGTTTGTGGGACCTGTTTGAAGTGCTTCTGAAGTTGCTATATAGGTGTTGACCTTTGGACAGCATTATTGGAAGGTGATGGGAAGAATGCATCTACGGAAAGAGCGTTCTAGTGATAAACATTGCAGCAACTTTCTTGAATGCACTGAAATAGTTTCAATATATTTTCTTTGCATTGTAGATGAATTTATTAAGTGATTTAATTTTAAATTCCTTTTCCTGAATCTAATTTCTAGGGAGCCACCAAAGCCTCCACAAGATCATTGCTATACTGCCATGGAGGAACAACCATTGGAGGAGAAGCATGATGTCACAGACATATACGGGAGGTAGGTGTTACACTCCCAATCCAATTCTCTTTCAGCTAAGTCCCAAATAGAATTTGTAAGAAGATCCAGCTTCCATAATCCGAGATTTAAATAGATTTGATTATGATCTTTAAATTATCATCAATCACATTTTCAATTAAATGCATATTTTAGAAGTTATAAAGCTTCAAAATTAGATTTCCGTTAATCATATAATGTGGAATTTCTCTAACCTTTCGATTGAGGCATTGTGGTTTTATTTGTTCAGTTGTTGGGTTGTTTTACCTCTGAGCGGCACTTTTTTGCACAACATAGGCTAAATGGCCAGGTCACATGGACCCCGAAGGCTCAGAGAAGGTTGGGGGAGGGGACCCACTGGAACAGCTGTTGGGAGACAGATGGTAGCCTCCCGTCAAGGCCATCTAGCGTGTTCTTTAACGTGCACAGGGTATGGCTCTCCCGCACACGCGACCACGGCTTAACGTCCCATCCGACGGACGGCGGCCTTTCCAAGCCCATCGGTGTCCCCTACTGACGGTGGGCAGGGCGGGAAATTTTTCGGAGATAAATCTCAACGCTGACCCAGCTGGGACTCGAACCTGGGAACTACAGATTACGAGCCTGGCGCGCTACCGACTGAGCCACCCCCACCCTAATAAAGAGTCTGAATTTGCCTTTCTTTAACGTAGCAATAAATTGTTCTAATATAAAATGTTCTAATATTTTTGGAAACAGAATAAAGTAAAATGATAAAGTAATTTGAATTTCTTTCTTTGTAATCCTCAGGTACGGGCCTTGGCAGAGGAAGATGTTCATCTTTGCCTTCCTGGTGAGCGTGTTCTCAGCGTGGAACAACCTAGCGATGACGTTTTTCGCTCCCAACATAGACTACTGGTGTTCTCAGCCAGCGTCGTATCCCAACGTGACGTCAGAATGGCTAAACACGAGCATCGTGTGGGATAACGTAGATGGAGAAATGAAGCCCAGCAGGTGCGAGCGCTTTCAACCAATGGCAGGTAGTCTAGGACACAACAGGACTATAGTAGAGTGCACACAGTGGGAGTTTGATCACAGTTTTTACACGGCTACTGTGGTTGACCAGGTGAGTTGTGCTTAAAAAATGCATGGATGCTGAACAAATATTTATTGTTTCAGAGAGATTTTAGCTCTTAATATTTTCGCTGTTTAGCTTTCAGTATAAATTCTCTTAAGGATTGTTGTTGGGTTGTTCTACCTCTGAGCGGCACTTTTTTGCACATAATGGGCTAAATGGCCGGTTACAAGGACCCTGAAGACTCAGAAGGTTGGGGGAGGGTACCCACAGAATATCTGTTTGGGAATAGATGGTAGTAGCCTGCCATCAACGCCATACAGCGTGTTAACATGCACAGGGTATGGCTCTCCCTCACATGAGGCCATGGCCTAAATGTTGTATCCGATTGATGGAGACCATTGGTGTTCCCTATTGACCATGGGCAGGGCGAGGGATTTTGAGGAGATAACTTTCAATGTTGGTCCAGCTTAGACTCGAACCTGGGAGTTGCAGATTACGAGCCTGGAGCGCTGCTGGCTTAGCAACCCCCGTCTCAGGCAAAAAATTGATTTCCATTGCAGTATAACATTTTCCACGCCATTTTACTGGTCTTTAAAAATTTCTTTTAAAAATGGGTGATATATGCACAAATTTTATATATTGTCTCCATTACCCTTACTAGCATTCTGAAAGGGGGCTTAGTCCCCCTTCCTCCTGAATCATGACCTGGCCAGGTCACAAGGATTTCAAGGCCTCAAAGAATGTTGATGAACGGGACCCACTGGGCAGGTGTAAGGAAGCAGATGGAAACCTCCCGTTAAACGTCATGCAAAGTATTCTTTAATACGCACATGATATGGCTCTCCTGCACACAGAACCACGGCTTTATGTCCCATCAGAAGGACGGCGTCCTTTCCAAGCCCATTGATGCCCCCCCCCCCTTTCTGACCAAGAGTGGAGGGTTTTAGAGGAGATATATCTCAACATTAGAACAGTTGGAACTCGAACCTGCGAACTACTGATTACGATATGTCCCCTTTCTGACCAAGGGTAGGGATTGTTTTACCTCTGAGCGGCATTTTTTTGCACACCATGGGCTAAATGGCCAGGTCACATGGACCCCGAAGTTTCAGAGAAGGTTGGGGGAGGGGACCCACTGGAACAGCTGTTGGGAGACAGATGGTAGCCTCCCGTCAAGGCCACCCAGCGTGTTCTTTAACATGCACAGGGTATGGCTCTCCCGCGCACGGGGCCACGGCTTAACGTCCCATCCGACGGACGGCGGCCTTTCCAAGCCCATCAGTGTCCCCTACAGATCGTGGGCAGGGCGGGGAATTTTGTGGAGATAAATCTCAACGCTGACCCAGCTGGGACTCTAACCTAGGAACTACAGATTACGAGCCTGGCGCGCTACCGACTGAGCCCCCCCCCCCCCGCCCCCCAAGGGTAGGGTGGAGGGTTTTAGCGGAGATATATCTCAACGTTAGAACAGTTGGAACTCGAACCAGGGAAATACTGGTTACGATCATTGCACGCTACTGAAGCAACCCCTTTCCCTTCTCTTAACTCCAAGGCAGTTCAAAGAGAGAACTGCTTTATCTGCAATTGAAGCTTTTTAAAAATGCCCATTGCAATTTGGATTGTGTAGGACTAAGCGGCTAATGTGCTTGGTTGCAAAAACTATCTGTGTCGTGGATAAGAAATGGATGTTTGCTTTCTGAAGTAGGTATTCTTTCTGTTAACCTTACCTCACAGATCTTCTCCATGGCAGTGTTATAGTGATAAACAAGTTAATGACCGAGCTTGAAGAGGCCACATAATTGTGATGAAAAAGCATGTACAGTCCTAGTCCCTTACGGGGGCGGGGGTGGCTCAGTCGGTAGCGCGCCAGGCTCGTAATCTGTAGTTCCCAGGTTCGAGTCCCAGCTGGGTCAGCGTTGAGATTTATCTCCCCAAAATTCCACGCCCTGCCCACGGTCAGTATGGGACACCGATGGGCTTGGAAAGGCCGCCGTCCGTCGGATGGGACTTTAAGCCGTGGCCCCGTGTGCGGGAGAATCATACCCTGTGCACGTTAAAGAACACGTTGGATGGCCTTGACGGGAGGCTACCATCTGTCTCCCAACAGCTATTCCAGTGGGTCCACTCCCCCAACCTTCTCTGAGCCTTCGGGGTCCATGTGACCTGGCCATTTAGCCCATGGTGTGCAAAAAAGTGCCGCTCAGAGGTAAAACAACCCAACCCTAGTCCCATACTATTTCCGTCAGCTCTTCTCTTTCAGTTTTATGGTTGTCACAAGAAGATTTTGATCATGCATGTTAGTAGCAACAGGTTATACAAAACAGTGCTCAAAGAAATTATCCCACTTTCGTTAATGCGCGAATGTGAAATGTATAATAATTACGTTAGCTTAAAAAAGAACCAAGATCCAGGAGGTATGGGACCTGATCCCACAACTTTCTAAATCATGTCAGGACTCTTACCATTTGAGTTAGGCTATCGAGTTGAATCCTTAGTTAAGGAATATAAATTTAATTCATCGATATGGAGGTGCTCATAGAGCCATTTGGAGTGGGGATTGGCTGAGTTAGTACTGTGCCAGTCTCATAATCTGTAGTTCCCAGGATCTAGTCTCACTAGCAGTGGCGTAGCTATGGGGGGGTGGGGAGGTGGTTCTCTCCCCAATGTAAATCGCCAAAATTCGAAGCGACTTTCTAAAATCAAGGTGAGTTGTGAAAATTGGGATTTTTGATAAAATTAAGGGGAGTTGGCACAATCTAGGAGAGTTGACAAAATCGAAACAACTTGGTAATATTTTAGGGAGTTGGCAAAATTCAGGTGAGATGTAAAAATTTGGATTCTTTTCTATAAAATTATGGCGATTCCGGCATTTGGCAAAATTAGAATCCACTTGGTAAAATACAGGCGAGTTGTGAAAATTGGGATTGGTTTTGTGAAATTAAGGAGAGTTGGCAAAATCTTTGGGAGCTGGCAAAATCGAGGCAACTTTGCAAAATCTAGGGCAGTTGGCAAAATTTGAAGCCATTTGGTAAAATACAGGCGAGTTGTGAAAATTGGGATTGGTTTCGGGATATTAAGGAGAGTTGCAAAATTGAGAGAATTTGGCAAAATCTTTGGGACTCGATAACTTGGTAAAATCAAACTTGGTAAAAAAACAAAATAATTGGATAACTCGATATCTTGGTAAAATGACAACTTGGTAAAATCTAAGAGAGTTGGCAAAATTTGAAGCCACTTGGTAAAATTTAGGTGAGTTGTGAAAATTGGGATTGGTTTTGTGAAATTAAGTTGAGGTTGTCCATAGATGCAAAGTTTTCCATGGCAGTTAGCAAAATACAGTTGTGTTGTGAAAATTGGATTGGATTGTGAAATTAAGGAGAGTTGGTAAAATTTTGGGTAGTTGGTAAAATTCGAAATGACGTAAAATTCAGGTGAGATGTGAAATTTTTTTTTTGTAAAATCATGGCGAAATTGCGAAATTGTGGCAAAATATTGGGAAATAAAACCCCTCCCCCACTTAAAGAAATTCTGGAAACGTCCCGAACACAGACACAATTAAAAATATGTAAGTTCTCAATTGGTAATATTTGATTTTCTAGTTGGAAAGTTTTCCTAATTGGGAAAGCCTGAAGAAGGACCTCCCAATCCCTGTGACGTAGAGCAAGCAAACAAGCCTAGTTGGAAAATTTAAATACTCCCCCTCCCCCCCAACCTTAGTCCCTTCGCTACCCTCCTTCCCACTTGTATCAGTATTGAGATTTATCTCGCTAAATCCCTCTTTTACTGTCGCTCAGAAAGAGGACACTGATGATTTGGAAAATCCGCCGTCCGTCGGATGAGATGTTAAGCTGTAGCACAGTGTGCGAGAAAATCCATACCTTGAACACATTAAAGAACACGCTGGATGGCCTTGATGGGTGTCTTCCATCTGTCTACTAATAGCTGTCCAATCGAATCCCTTTCCTCCAACTTTCTCTGAGCCTTTGGGGTTCTTGTGACCTGATCATTCAGTGCGAAAAAATGTCGCTCAGAGGTAAAACAACTCGATCCATGGAGCCATCCATAGAGTTGTACGAAAATATTCTCACAGATGGTTTTTCTCTATAATGAAACATGTATAAACAAATAAGAAAATTGTGGTAACTGTCAACAATTAGGTCAGTGTGAAAAGAAAACTACTAATCCAGCATTGCGGTGGGGATGACTCAGTCTGTAGCGCGCCAGGCTCGTAATCTGCAATTCCCAGGTTCGAGCCCCAGCTGGGTCAGCATTGAGATTTATCTCCGCAAAACTCCACATTTTGCCCTCGGTCAGTAGGGGACACCGAATGGCTTGGAAAGGCCTCCGTCTGTCGGATGGGACGTTAAGCCTTGGTCCTGTGTGCGGGAGAGCCATACCCTGTAGGGGCGGGGGTGGCTCAGTCGGTAGCGCGCCAGGCTCGTAATTTGTAGTTCCCAGGTTCGAGTCCCAGCTGGGTCAGCGTTGAGATTTATCTCCGCAAAATTCCCCGCCCTGCCCACGGTCAGTAGGGGACACCGATGGGCTTGGAAAGGCCGCCGTCCGTTGGATGGGACGTTAAGCCGTAGCCCCGTGTGCGGGAGAGCCATACCTTGTGCACGTTAAAGAACACGCTGGATGGCCTTGACGGGAGGCTACCATCTGTCTCCCAACAGCTGTTCCAGTGGGTCCCCTCCCCCAGCCTTCTCTGAGCCTTCGGGGTCCGTGTGACCTGGCCATTTAGCCCATGGTGTGCAAAAAAGTGCCGCTCAGAGGTAAAACAACGCAACGCAATCGGAAACAAAAAGAAGTTGCCACGTGAGATCCACGTGAGACCAAGAGTAATTCAAATTTTAATAAATTTTTGTCCGCCTACAATTTAGATAAACGGATAGCAACTCCACGTTTTAGAGATTAACGCATCTTCCCCCACCAAATCATGGCCTAAAACTGCTAAAGCTAAAATCCTAGTGCTTAAAGCTAAAATCTCCAGTGGGTCTTCCACAAAAATTGGACTTAAGCGAAGAAAGCAAAAGAAAATAGCCTATGCTAATCAAACCCAGGTCAGGTAAGCCCATCTATATAAGATAACCCCCCTCTTGGAGTCGATTCATGGCTATATCACTTTTGGAACCTGGGAATCATCCAACCCGATGAACCAATCAGATGTACTCTCCCTGGAAGAATGGGGCAGGGGTACCTCAGTCATGCATCAGAATACGAGCCTGACATCTCAGTCAGCATGCCAGGCTCGTAATCTGAAGCATCCGGTCGAGTCTCAACTGAGTCAACATTGTGATTTTTCTCAGCGTAACTCCCTGCCTGCAGTCAGTAGAGGACACCGATGGGCTTGGAAAGGCCTCAGTCCGTCGGATGGGACGTTAAGCTGTGGTCCATGTGCGGGAGAGTCATAACGTGTAAACACTAAAGAACACTCTGGATGGCCTTGACGGGAGGCTGCCATCTGTCTTCAAACTGCTGTCCAATGGGTCCCCTCCCTGAACCTTCTCTGAGCCTTCGGGCCTGTAATATAGCCATTTATCGTACTGTGTGCAAAAAAAGTTTTGCGCAGAGGTAAAACAACCCAACCCCTTTTTGGAGAGTGGAACTGTCTTATCCGGCCCTCAATGCAGACCTGGTGTACGGAAAACTGAACTCTAGCCGATGGTTGATACTGTGTCTTACGAAAGCCAAAGTTGCGACATGTGAAAGATGAAGAGCCACTCATTTGAGTTCTAAGTCTCATTGAAGCGAGTTCACCTTGTAACATCAACGGAAATGGATGAAACTTGACACTACGGAATTTTATACTAATGGACGGATGGAGACTGTCAGCTTAAAGGCGAGTCTCTGTCAATCACGGGGATATCTACACTAGCATAGTGTACCGAAAAGAAAAAAAAACTACAGGTCTGCGGCCTGTCAGTTACTTATAATATTCATTTCACCATCGTTTTAAATATTATGTTGACTTACGCTCCAACAACTTTAATTTCCTTGATCTTATAACGCTACTTAATGTAGTGTAAATTGCCACTCTCTCAGCGGGTAAAGAAAGTGGCACGTACCAGAAGATCCTCTGTTCGAATACTATAGGGTTGATTTACATCTGAGTGGCACTTTTTTGCACACAATGGGCTAAATGGCTAGGTCACAAGGACATCGAAGGCTCAGAGAAGATTAGGGGAGGGGACCCACTGGAACAGCTGTCAGGGGACAGACGGTTGTCTCCCGTCAAGGCCATCCAGCGTGTTCCTTAATGTGCACACGGGGTCATGGCGGCCTTTCCAAGCCCATCAATCCAACTGACCGAGGGTTTTGCGGAGATAAATCTCAATGCTTACGTAGCTGGGACTCGAAACTGAGAACTGCAGATTATGAGACCTGCGCGATACCAACCAAGTTATCCCAGTTGGGTTGTTTTACCTCTGAGCGGCACTTTTTTGCACATCATGGGCTAAACGACCAGGTCACATGGACTCCGAAGGCTCAGAGAAGGTTGGGGGAGGGGACCCACTGGAACAGCTGTTGGGAGACAGATGGTAGCCTCCCGTCAAGGCCATCCAGCGTGTTCTTTAAAGTGCACAGGGTATGGCTCTCCCGCACACGGGGCCACGGCTTAACGTCCCATCCGACGGACGGCGGCCTTTCCAAGCCCATCGGTGTCCCCTACTGACCGTGGGCAGGGCGGGGAATTTTGCGGAGTTAAATCTCAACGCTGACCCAGCTGGGACTCGAACCTGGGAACTACAGATTACGAGCCTGGCGTGCTACCGACTGAGCCACCCCGCCCCCCCCCCAGTTGAGGAGATTAGAGATATTACAGATAGATATGTTGGTAATGTTGCCATTGATCTGTTAATATTATAGATTTGCGGCAATAAAGCCGCAAATTTATAACGTGTTTGAAAAATGAAGCAATAAAACCATAGCGAACCTGTTCAATGGAGACATAGAAATTTTGCGTCTCGAAAACATCAAGCATGAAAATGTGTTGCTACTGATGCAGATCCCAATATGGTAGAGGATGGTGACAAATCCGAATCATAATCAAAAGCTCCGGATCATAAACAACATATTCGAGCACAATAAATGAATATCCAAATGCTCAGCAAGATGTCTTTTCTTGCATTGGCCAGATCAGATACTAAATAAGCTGTGTTCATCTGCTGGTCTTACTGCCTCGACTCAGTTATTGGACCACGACGATTGAAAGTGAGGCAAACCCCATATGAAGTTCTGAGCCAACCGCACAAAATGTATGTAATACATCAGTGGATATAAAAAAAATAAATTCCCCCTCAAGCAGCTGCTTTCCACAGAGGTCTGACAGGAGTCTGTCAGTTTATATGCCAGAGTTGAAAGTCTGTGAGGATGGCAAGCCCTCAGCAGAAAAACGACACAAACAGCCATGCCTTACCCGGGGCTCGAACCCAGGTCCTTTAGATCAGTAGCCAAGCTCGCTAACCACTCGGCCATGGGACGGCTCATCAGTGGATATCTATCGTAAAATTGGCAGATGTCCACGGATGTGTAACACATTTAAAATGGATGGAACTACTGAGCCCACATTGATATTGTGAATTTAAGATTCAGCCTATAAAAACCCATTTCCCATAGATTGAAAACAGGAAGATTCCAAGAGATTCCAGGGATGTAGGAAGAATCCAAGCTCAAGTTGGGTGACTCACCCTCAGCAAAGAAACAGGTAACCATTTTTATTATTAAAAATGTCAATGACTTTTTAAAATAGCTGAATTGCTATATTCGAAACCTTCATTTGCAACCTTTAAAAATAATTCTTGCAGCATTTTCGCGATCGCTGTTAGTATTCTAGTAATTTTATTCGGAAGAATGTTACATGTATTTTAAAAGTTTTGTATTCTCCTCCCCCTAGTGGAATTTGGTGTGCAAAGAAGAGTGGCTTATTTCCCTCAGCCAGTCGATGTACATGGCTGGATATATGACGTCCATGTTGATCTTCGGCCAACTTTCTGACAGGTATGCACAATTCACCACGACTGGTATTCATTTATAATGCCGTAAAAAGTAATTTCGACTAAAATAATTCCATTTATCTTGCTTTTAAACAGGATTTGTAATGAACTTTCATGTGTGTGCATATATAGAGAGAATTTTCATCCTGGAATAATTCTTAATTCGTTTTTCAGGTTTGGTCGAAGACCAGTAGTCTTCCTCGCCTTATCCATCCTTTTATTATCTGGGTTCGGCTGCCTCCAAACATCCCAATTCATCGTGTTCACGGTTTTGCGTTTCTTCGTTTCTCTTGGCGTGTCTGGAGCCGGGACTACGAGCTTCGTCATATGTAAGTATTCGCATTCTGATTACTTTCTTTCGGGGCGGGAGTGGCTCAGTCGGTAGCGCGTCAGGCTCGTAATCTGTAGTTCCCAGGTTCGAGTACCAGCTGGGTCAGCGTTGAGATTTATCTCCGCAAGATTCCCCGCCTTGCTCACGGTCAGTAGGGGACACCGATGGGCTTGGTAAAGGCCGCTGTCCGTCGGATTTGACGTTAAGCCGTGGCCCCGTGTGTGGGAGAGCCATACCCTGTGCACGTTAAAGAACACGCTGAATGGCCTTGACGGGAGGCCACCATCTGTCTCCCAACAGCTGTTCCAGTGGGTCCCCTCCCCCAACCTTCTCTGAGCCTTCGGGGTCCATGTGACCTGGCCATTTAACCCATGGTGTGCAAAAAAGTGCCGCTCAGAGGTAAAACAACCCAACAGGCAGAGAGAAAGTAATGTTCAAAACCAAATCTTTTCTTAGAATTTAAGATTAAAATACAACTAAATGATCTACGGAATCCCCTTTTTTAAATTTTAAACGTAAAGTTTAAGGATAGCAACCTTTAAATGAAAGGAAAGATAAGCGTACTGTGTTTATATGTCTCCTTTAGCTGTGTCGTCAGGCAACACTTCAACTGTGGGTGGAGGTCAACTTCTTATGGCGCCCTTTTGACGAAGAAGGGGACGACTGCTACGTCAACCAGGTGCTGAGGTGCAGACGGTCCCTCAGGAGCTAGTGAAAGCTCTTCACTGGCTAGACGATCAGACGGTGAGAAATCACAACTCAGTTGATCTGCATCGAATTTTAGGGAACCACTCACTGGCAGAGATGCTCTGGCCTTGAGCTTAATGCTCATACCTTGAGCATTAATCCTCACTGCCCGTGCATACTAAACTTCTTCGATCTGTTCGGAATGTACAAAGTTATTGTCGAATTCGATTTCAGCATTAAGCAGTCTCGAATTGGCCTCATTCAATATAGTAGTTTCAACCGCATAGCAAACCCTTTTTAATACACTTCCTTCACTAATTCAGAAATGTGTCGCTATTTCAGAAGTGTGACGCTGTGAATGGACTATTTCAGAAGTGTGATGAGGTGAATGAACTATTTCAGAAGTGTGGCGTTGTGAATGAACTATTTCAGAAGTGTGATGAGGAGAATGGACTATTTCAAAAGTGTGTCGCTATGTACAGACTATTTCAGAAGTGTGGCGTTGTGAATGGACTATTTCAGAAGTGTGGCGTTGTGAATGGACTATTTCAGAAGTGTGGCGTTGTGAATTAACTATTTCAGAAGTGTGGCGTTGTGAATTAACTATTTCAGAAGTGTGATGAGGTGAATGGACTATTTCAAAAGTGTGTCGCTATGTACAGACTATTTCAGAAGTGTGGCACTGTGAATGGACTATTTCAGAAGTGTGGCGTTGTGAATGGACTATTTCAGAAGTGTGGCGTTGTGAATGGACTATTTCAGAAGTGTGGTGTTGTGAATGAACTATTTCAGAAGTGTGGCGTTGTGAATGGACTATTTCAGAAGTGTGGCGTTGTGAATGGACTATTTCAGAAGTGTGGCGTTGTGAATGAACTATTTCAGAAGTGTGGCGTTGTGAATGGACTATTTCAGAAGTGTGGCGTTGTGAATGGACTATTTCAGAAGTGTGGCGTTGTGAATGGACTATTTCAGAAGTGTGGCGTTGTGAATGAACTATTTCAGAAGTGTGGCGTTGTGAATGGACTATTTCAGAAGTGTGGCGTTGTGAATGGACTATTTCAGAAGTGTGGCGTTGTGAATGGACTATTTCAGAAGTGTGGCACTGTGAATGGACTATTTCAGAAGTGTGGCGTTGTGAATGGACTATTTCAGAAGTGTGGCGTTGTGAATGGACTTTCAGAAGTGTGGCGTTGTGAATGGACTTTCAGAAGTGTGGCGTTGTGAATGGACTATTTCAGAAGTGTGGCGTTGTGAATGGACTATTTCAGAAGTGTGGCGTTGTGAATGAACTATTTCAGAAGTGTGGCTTTGTGAATGGACTGTTTCAGAAGTGTGGCGCTGTGAATGAACTATTTCAGAAGTGTGGCGTTGTGAATGGACTATTTCAGAAGTGTGGCGTTGTGAATGGACTATTTCAGAAGTGTGGCGTTGTGAATGGACTATTTCAGAAGTGTGGCGTTGTGAATGGACTATTTCAGAAGTGTGGCGTTGTGAATGGACTATTTCAGAAGTGTGGCGTTGTGAATGAACTATTTCAGAAGTGTGGCGTTGTGAATGGACTATTTCAGAAGTGTGGCGTTGTGAATGAACTATTTCAGAAGTGTGGCGTTGTGAATGAACTATTTCAGAAGTGTGGCGTTGTGAATGAACTATTTCAGAAATGTGGCGTTGTGAATGGACTATTTTAGAAGTGTGGCACTGTGAATGGAGTATTTCAGAAGTGTGGCACTGTGAATGGAGTATTTCAGAAGTGTGTCGCGGTGAATGGAGTATTTCAGAAGTGTGTCGCGGTGAATGGAGTATTTCAGAAGTGTGTCGCGGTGAATGGAGTATTTCAGAAGTGTGTCGCGGTGAATGGAGTATTTCAGAAGTGTGTCGCGGTGAATGGAGTATTTCAGAAGTGTGTCGCGGTGAATACTGTTTCAGAAGTGTGTCGCGGTGAATGGACTGTTTCAGAAGTGTCGCGGTGAATGAACTGTTTCAGAAGTGTGTTGCGGTGAATGAACTGTTTCAGAAGTGTGTCGCGGTGAACGGGCTGTTTCAGAAGTGTGTCGCGGTGAACGGGCTATTTCAGAAGTGTGTCGCGGTGAATGGGCTATTCAGAAGTGTGTCACGGTGAATGGACGATTTCAAAAGTGTGTTGCAGAATGGACGATTTCAGAAGTGTGTCGCGGAATGGGCGATTTCAGAACTGTGTCGCAGTGTAGGGCTATTTCAGAAGTGTGTCGCAGTAAATGGAGCATTTCAGAAGTGTATCGCGGTAAATGGGCTATATAAGAACTGTGTCGTGGAAATGAAGTGTTTAAGAAGTGTGTCGCGGTAAATGGAGTATTTGAGAAGTGTGTCGCGGTAAATTTGACGATTTCAGAAGTGTGTACTAGGAGAAAAATGTTGTAAAACACTGCTCTAGAATGAGAAAAATTAAAATCTAGAAGGTGATTTTTCCATACTGCTAAAACGTTTTCTTATTAGGAACGTGGGTTAAAATCTTAGTCTTAGCTTCGAAAGATTTGCATTCTCAGGAGAATGGTTCAGTTGAGCGTTTTATGAACTAGGAAATCGGGACATTATCAGTGAGTAGTCATTGAGGAGAAAATTTTTTCTTTTTAGTAGTAGCATAAATGAGAGTTCTGGGCCAGTAAATGGGTCCAGAGAATTCTGTGAAAATCCATGGGAAAAGTTCTCTGGACCCATTTACTGGCCTGGAGAATTTTCTGGACCCATTTACTGGCCCAGAACTCTCATTTATGCTACTACTTCTTTTGCATACATTCTCTTTTAAACATTGGCGATACAATCTGCCTTAGCTACAGTCTGCCAATGATGACTAGAAGTTTCAGTGGCCTAAATTACCTTACCTCGAAACGATTTATTGTTGCTCTATCTCTGATGGTGGGTTTTGCCATTTGCAGGAGATCCATGTGTACAATAAAGACACACTGACTGGTCTTTCAGGAGGATTCTAACCTATTCTAATGCCTGTAAAAAAGCTATATAGGGGAAGGTGACCCGTGGTGTCACCTTCCCCTTACACAGCTCTGAGTCCTTGGAATCCTTGTGAATCCTTCCAGTCCACTGTGTGCACAAAATTGAAACAACTCAAACTTTCTGCGTTTTAAAGTATCCACCGCCATGAAAAGAGGCCATCATTCTTTAGTTAAGACGTAAGGAACACCTCCTATAACAAAAGGCGATAAAACTAAGTTGGGGCGTCAGACTAGGTAGTCCTAAAATCTAAATATTTCTTATACTAGAAATAAGAAAAGAAATAAATATATATTTTAATACTAATCTTTATACTAATGCTTATTTATAAATATACAATGAGATGCCAGTTTATTAGTTACACCTACCTAGTAGCGTGTTGTGCTTCCTTTGGCCTACAGAACAGTTCAGATTCTTCGGTTTTTGGAACTTACAATATTCCTGCTCAACATATCCAGCATATTGCATTATGGGGAAATGATTGTATCGCGCAGCTGCTACGAATTGGACGGCGGCACAGTTTCTCTACGAACAGTGTTTTCCACCTCATCCCAAAGGTGCTCGATAGGGTTTAGATCTGGGGATTGTTCGTTGGGACTGGGAAAAACCCGTTGACATGTTCTTGGAACCATTCGGTGATGATAAAGGTGCATTATCATGTTGAACGTGTCCATCCGAGTGAGGATAAACAGTAATTCTGAAGGGAACAGTAGCCCTGATAACAGTAGTCCTGAAGGGAAAGGGACAGGGGTGGCTCAGTCGGTAGCGCGCCAGGCTCGTAATCTGTAGTTCCCAGGTTCGAGTCCCAGCTGGGTCAGCGTTGAGATTTATCTCCGCAAAATTCCCCCTGCCCACGGTCAGTAGGGGACACCAATGGGCTTGGAAAGGCCGCCATCTGCAGGGTGGGACGTTAAGCCGTGACCTCGCGTGAGGGAGAGCCATACCCTGTGCAAGTTAAAGAACACGCTGGATGGCCTTGACGGGAGGCTACCATCTGTCTCCCAACAGCTGTTCCAGTGGGTCCCCTCCCCCAACCTTCTCTGAGCCTTCGGGGTCCATGTGACCTGGCCATTTAGCCCATGGTATGCAAAAAAGTGCCGCTCAGAGGTAAAACAACCCAACCCATGTGACCTAGCCATTTAGCCCATGGTGTGCAAAAAAGTGCCGCTCAAAGGTAAAACAACCCAACCCATCCACAGGATCGCCGATCACTGGTAGTTTTTGATTTTCGTTTTTTTCTTTGGTAAACCCTTGAAATTGTTGCACATGAAAAGCACGGGAGGACAGCTGTTTGGAAGATGCTAGACCTTGCACGCCTAGCACCAACTATCACGCCACGTTCAAAGTTGCTCGTTTTTCTCATTCTGACGCTCAATCCAACTCTGATTGCAGGTCTGCCTGATTTATACTGCAAACTGTGGTCACGTGGCGTATCAAATGAACCATTTATGTGACGAGGGGTGATATACCCAATAAATTTGCTCTTCCACGTAGAAGAAAAAAAATTCTTATGCATGCTGATAAACACAAATAATTTTCCTTCTAATTAAAGGTATATTTCTAAAAGACTACTAATAAAAAGATTAACATTAAAATTCACCAATAATAATAATAATGGAAAAAATATATAAGAAATATCTTGATTTAAGGACTTTTATGCTGACCTCATAACTTAGTTCTACGGTCTTCTATTATAGTGGAACCCCCTTTCTCTTACTAGAGGAACCCCATTTCTCTTACTAGAGGACTGCCCACGGTCAGTAGGGGACACCGATGGGCTTGGAAAGGCCGCCGTCCGTCGGATGGGACGTTAAGCCGTGGCCCCGTGTGCTGGAGAGATACCCTGTGCACGTTAAAGAACACGCTGGATGGCCTTGACGGGAAGCTACCATCTGTCTCCCAACAGCTGTTCCAGTGGGTCCCCTCCCCCAACCTACTCTGAGCCTTCGGGGTCCATGTGACCTGGCCATTTAGCCCATGGTGTGCAAAAAAGTGCCGCTCAGAGGTAAAACAACCGAACCTTACTAGAGGAACCTCCTTTCTCTTACTAGAGGAACCTCCTTTCTCTTACTAGAGGAACCTCCTTTCTCTTACTAGAGGAACCTCCTTTCTCTTACTAGAGGAACCTCCTTTCTCTTACTAGAGGAACCTCCTTTCTCTTACTAGAGGAACCTCCTTTCTCTTACTAGAGGAACCTCCTTTCTCTTACTAGAGGAACCTCCTTTCTCTTACTAGAGGAACCTCCTTTCTCTTACTAGAGGAACCTCCTTTCTCTTACTAGAGGAACCCCTTTCTCTTACTAGAGGAACCCCTTTCTCTTACTAGAGGAACCTCCTTTCTCTTACTAGAGGAACCTCCTTTCTCTTACTAGAGGAACCTCCTTTCTCTTACTAGAGGAACCTCCTTTCTCTTACTAGAGGAACCTCCTTTCTCTTACTAGAGGAACCTCCTTTCTCTTACTAGAGGAACCTCCTTTCTCTTACTAGAGGAACCCCTTTCTCTTACTGGTCACAAGGAGCTGCTCCTTGTGACCAGGCCATTTAGCGCAGTGCGTGCCCAAAAATGCCACTCTTTAATAAAAGAACTCATCCCTTAGGAACTTTTGCTCTTTTAACCCACATTGCGCATATGATTTAGCAATGAAAACATTTATTTATTTTAAATTTAGTTATTCATATTCTACGGTTTGTTAGCATGCTTTTTTTAAAAAAAAAAATCTCACTGTTATTATGCTCTATCTACTCTTCCTTTAATAAACACCAAAGTAAATAACAGTAACCAGTTTGGGATGATTCTGTATTTCTCTTTTTTATCTCCTACAGTGATGGAAATGGTCGGTCCCGAATACCGGACATCTTTAGGTTTAGGTTTCAACTTTGGTTGGGCCACAGGGTTTATACTTCTTCCTGGTCTTGCCTGGCTCATCCGTCATTGGTTCTTCCTTCAGCTGGCTATCACAACTCCGAGCGTCTGCCTACTCGTCGCCTATTGGTTAGTCACCTTTCTTTGCTGTTCCTTTATTTATGTGTAAAGTATCAAATATGAAAGAAATTGATGTAATGTTATTAACTGATAATTACGGAATTGTAAGTGTACATTCCTCTCCCATATATCTAATTAAAGATATTTAAATGTACATTAATGACGAAATTTTAAAGTCTTTCTTTTGTGCATCCCTTCTCAAAAAATTTTTTTCTGAGAAGTTGTCCTCTCTTCCTTGACTAATATCTTATCGACACTTCTTATTGCAACTGTAATATACTTATAATGTCGCTACCCTACTTATTGGGGCGGGGGTGGCTCAGTCGGTAGCGCGCCAGGCTTGTAATCTGTAGTTCCCAGGTTCGAGTCCCAGCTGGGTCAGCGTTGAGATTTATCTCCGGAAAATTCCCCGCCCTGCCCACGGTCAGTAGGGACACCGATGGGCTTGGAAAGGCCGCCGTCCGTCGGATGGGACGTTAAGCCTTGGCCCCATGTGCGGGAGAGCCATACCCTGTGCACGTTAAAGAACACGCTGGATGGCCTTGACAGGAGGCTACTATCTGTCTCCCAACAGCTGTTCCAGTGGGCCCCCTCCCCCAACCTTCTCTGAGCCTTCGGGTCCTTGTGACCTGGCCATTTAGCCCAAGGTGTGCAAAAAAGTGCCGCTCAGAGGAAAAACAACCCAACCCTACTTATTATTTCAAAAATACTATCTCATTTATTTCAAAAATTAAAACTTTTTTTTAGCAATTCCGAGCATTTCCAATTTTAAAAAAGTTTAAATTTATATCCGTTTTGAAGGGAGAAATTTGAAAGGTTGTCTTGACATTCTTTTCCAAGTTAATTAATTATGCTATCAAACGCATTGGGTTATATTGCCATGTTTTTTGAATGGAGAATTACATTTAAAGCTCCAGAAACTTAAAACGAAGCCTTTTACACAAAAATGCCACTGGAGGTAAATTATAGATCTCATTATATCGAAATCTCGATTTTAAATAATATTCTTTTAATATATAAAGAGTTATAGAAACCGGAATATTTGAGAGCATATGCTGCTGTTAGGCCCCTTCTATTGTTTCTTCTATTATCCTATAATTGTTCTACATGTGCGATAATGGGTGGCAGCAGAATGTTTTCTGGGTGGAAGAAGGATTTCTCACAAGGTACGTTTAGGCACTTAGCTAGGGTGGAGCGGGGTGGTTCAGTCGGTAGCGCGCCAGGCTCGTAATCTGTAGTTCCCAGGTTCGAGTCCCAGCTGGGTCAGCGTTGAGATTTATCTCCGCAAAATTCCCCGCCCTGCCCACTGTCAGTAGGGGACACCGATGGGCTTGGAAAGGCCGCCGTCCGTCGGATGGGACGTTAAGCCGTGGCTCCGTGTGCGGGAGAGCCATACCCTGTGCACGTTAAAGAACACACTGGATGGCCTTGACGGGGGGTTACCATCTGCCTCCCAACAGCTGTTCCAGTGGGTCCCCTCCCCCAACCTTCTCTGAGCCTTCGGGGTCCATGTGACCTGGCCATTTAGCCCATGGTGTGCAAAAAAGTGCCGCTCAGAGGTAAAACAACCCAACCCTTAGCTAGGGAAGCTACCGTAATAAGGTTTCTAGCATTCAAGTTTTACTTTTTTTAGTTATCAACTAAATTATCCTTTTTAACTCTTAGAAGGGATAAAAAAATTGAATGCAAATATTCATGGCTCAAGAGATCGCTTCAAAGAATTCTCTCTTCTAATTTAAAATGCACTTTTAAAAAACATGGGTTATGAGGGTGCACATTATGTTATCAAACGCATTGGTATATTTCCATGTTTTTTTAATGGAAAACTACATTTAAAGCTCCATAATCTTAAAGTGAAGTTTTTTACACAAAAATGCCACTGGAGATAAATTATAGATCTCATTATGTCCAAATCTCGATTTTAAATAATAATCTTTTAATATAAAGGGTTTTGAAGCCGAAATATTTGAGAGTATATATGCTGCTGTTACGCTCCTTCTAAACACTCATTCGAAATTGAAGGAAACTATAAAAATATTACACAAACTTCTAAAATTAATTTATTTTGAAAACGAAATGTAATATTTCAGGAGAATTTTTTCGGCTAGTAACACTACGATTAAATATTTCAGCTTCCAGAACACTTTACATATTACACAAATATTGAGGAAAAAACAAGATTTAGGAAATTTTTGAAAAACAAAAGTTCAAATTATTTTCTGTGACATTTTTCTACAAAAGGTTCATTTTAAAGTTAAGAAGATTTGAATATAGCTTTACATTCTCACTGGGGCGGGGATGGCTCAGTCGGTAGCGCGCCAGGCTCATAATCTGTACTTCCCAGGTTCGAGTCCCAGCTGGGTCAGCGTTGAGATTTATCTCCGCAAAATTTCACCGCCCTGCCCATGGTCAGTAGGGGACACCGATGGGCTTGAAAAGGCCGCCGTCCGTCGGATGGGACGTTAAGCCGTGGCCCCGTGTGCGGGAAAGCCATACCCTGTGCACGTTAAAGAACACGCTGGATGGCCTTGACGGGAGGCTACCATCTGTCTCCCAACAGCTGTTCCAGTGGGTCCCCTCTCCCAACCTTCTCTGAGCCTTCGGGGTCCTTGTGGCCTGGCCATTTAGCCCAAGGTGTGCAAAAAAGTGCCGCTCAGAGGTAAAAGAATCCAATCCAGTTCCATTCGCACAACATGGAAGGTGTCCCAATATTTAGAGTGATTTGTTCATCCCCAAAGGAAACAAGTGACAAAAAGCTTAAATTTCATAATGAATAAATTGATTTGTATGTATGAATTGTATGCTGAATATTATAGATCATATGTTATGCAAAGTATTAATTACACTAATTTTTAGAGTATTTGGTTTAAAAAAATATGTATTAGTTATTTAAATTATCACATACATTTCTATTATTTTTTTTTTCATGCTTGTAAAAATGTGCTTATTTTCTACAGAAAACGAAAAAGCAATCCCAAATAAATGCATACTGCTATTTTTTATGCGTAGGTGTGTGTGAGGTATAAATTCAGCCCTGGGTGGAGGACCAAAAAATTATATCAAGGGAGGAAAGAAAGCTTCATGGAAAGGGTAAAACAAATCTATGTTTGAGGATAAAAATGTTTAGGTCTAGTCATTCTTTAATGAGCAAGTTGCGAATACGGCAATCATGCATACGTTATAATAAAATATAACTTAGGATGCCCCAAATAAAATGAAGAAAGGAAACTTATTGAAAGTTAATGCAAAAAATGTTATTTTATATTAATTAGACTAAAGGACATGCTTCTGAAAACAAAAGAAAAAAAATCAAGAGTACATTTTGTTCAGGAAGAAAGCTTTTTTTGGTTCACTGATATTGTTCAAATTGCTCTTTATGCAAAGCTCTCTAAAATTGATTATGGTAGTGAAACGTGGGCCCTTTATAAACAAGATAGTAGGAAACTTGATGCCTTTGATTCTTGATGATTAGGCAGTATCTTGGGCACTAGGTGGTTTGACTTTGTAAATAATGATGAGGTTATAAAGTCATTAACTTACTTTGAACAGCATATTGTGCAAAGAGAGAGAGACTGCGTTGGTTTGGCAATGTTGCCCATGTGTATACTTATATATTATGAAATAGGGTTACGAACAGTGTGCCTAAATTCCTCAGGGTTGGGTTACCTCTGAGCGGCACTTTCTTGCATACCATGGGCTAAATGGCCAGGTCACATGGACCCCGAAGGCTCAGAGAAGGTTGGGGGAGGGGACCCACTGGAACAGCTGTTGGGAGACAGATGGTAGCCTCCCGTCAAGGCCATCCAGCGTGTTCTTTAACGTGCACAAGGTATGGCTCTCTCCAGTACACGGGGCCACGGCTTAACGTCCCATCCGACAGACGGCGGCCATTCCAAGCCCATCGGTGTCCCCTACTGACCGTGGGCAATGCGGGGAATTTTGCGGAGATAAATCTCAACGCTGACCCACCTGGGACTCTAACCTGGGAACTACAGATTACGAGCCTGGCGCGCTACCGACTGAGCCACCCCCGCCCCAAAATTCCTCAGGGACAGAGGAAAACCTAGAATGCAGTGGGCAGACAATGTCAAACAAACTTCTTAGAATTTGCATACACTGGCTAAATGCAGCAGCTGCATCTCGGGAAAGATGTTTTTGAAGAACACAATATGGATGGACCACAGTAGCCCATCGCTATGTGAGGATTTTCCATGTATGTATATTCATGTGTCTAATGCATCTGCATATTGCAGTGAAATAGTATATATATAAGTAGTTTTAGATGTTGTTTGCAATGTTTAATAGTTTATTTTAGCTTTCCCATGTATAAATGAAAGAATATATTATGTCTTATATATGATTAAAACTACAAAATATTAAGCTATCTCTACTGAATCTGACTATTTCTAATCAATATTTTAAAATCATATGAATTTCATGTATATTTCAGAAGTAACTTTATACCTTAAATCTGACACCAATTAGGCTCACTTAAAATTTGAATTATTTAATAAAAGTATCACTGCCTAAATAATTTGCCTATCGACATCACTAATAAATAATTTTTTTTTCTAAAAAATCAAAAAATTAACCAATTTGGGATTAACTATCCTGATTAGCTAAGTTTTGCTACTTTAGTGGTAATGCTAATACAAAACTTTCACACTACACATTATACCTGCCTTCTGTTATTATGCATGGTTGATGAATACCTTTGGCTTAAATGTGTAACATGATGGAAAAGTATTCAGTGCAGTACATAATTTAGTAATAATGAATTAATATAGGTTTCGATTAACCATATGTAAAAAATATGACCCCGAAAAGCGAAATTGTAGATAGCTTATGCTTCGCTAAAAATGTTCTTTATTCGTTTTGAACTCCGCGATTTTACTTGAAAATGTTTAGCGCAGTTCGTTTTTCTCGCAGATTTAGAAAAGTTATAATTGAGAATTATTTTGCAATTGCTCTTTTTTTGCTCCAAATGCAAGAATAGTTCACAACAGAAGGTAAAAAAACTGCTTTATACACTTTTACTCAAAGATTTTGTGGAGGTAATAGGATATATGTTCACTTCCTTAAAAAAAATAACTCGACAGAAGTATGAAGTGCAAGTTCTTTCATTAGACCTCCTGGATTATTGGGTTGTTTTACCTCTGAGCGGCACTTTTTGCACACCATGGGCTAAATGGCCAGGTCACATGGACCCCGAAGGCTCAGAGAAGGTTGGGGGAGGGTACCCACTGGAACAGCTGTTGGGAGACAGATGGTAGCCTCCCGTCAAGGCCATCCAGCGTGTTCTTTAACGTGCACAGGGTATGGCTCTCTCCCGCACACGGGGTCACGGCTTAACGTCCCATCCGACGGACGGCGGCGTTTCGAAGCCCATCGGTGTCCCCTACTGATTGTGGACAGGATGGGGAATTTTGCGGAGATAAATCTCAACGCTGACCCAGCTGGGATTCCAACCTGGGAACTACATATTACGAGTCTGGCGCGCTACCGATTGAGCCCCCCCCCTGCCCCCCCTCCTGGATAATCTGGCCATTTATATATAAAACATATATATATATGTTAGTATATATTTTTTATAATACCCCTTTTGCGAAAGCTGGTAAGGGTAATAGATGCAAAAAAATGTTAAACGTATGCATTTTTCAAGAATTTTGTAAAGATCTCTAAAACGGAAGGGGAAAATGTTATACTGCAATAGAAATCCAGTTTCTTGTCCCCTGTTTATTTCAGTCTCGATTGAGTTTTTGGCACCCACTTAATTATTTTTCTTCTGTGATCATTCGTGTACCCCTCGATTTGCTTTGTTTTTATCTTTCAAATCTGTATGAAAAAGGGGCGAGTCGGTAGCGCGCCAGGCTCGTAATCTGTAGTTCCCAGGTTCGAGTCCCAGCTGGGCAGCGTTGAGATTTATCTCCGCAAAATTCCCCGCATTGCCCACGGTCAGTAGGGGACACCGATGGGCTTGGAAAGGCCGCCGTCCGTCGGATGGGACGTTAAGCCGTGGCCCCGTGTGCGGGAGAGAGCCATACCCTGTGCACGTTAAAGAACACGCTGGATGGCCTTGACGGGAGGCTACCATCTGTCTCCCAACAGCTGTTCCAGTGGGTCCCCTCCACCAACCTTCTCTGAGCCTTCGGGGTCCATGTGACCTGGCCATTTAGCCCATGGTGTGCAAAAAACTGCCGCTCAGAGGTAAAACAACCCAACCCTGTATGAAAAAAAAATCTTAACTAGGGCCTTTTACTGTGAATGGACCCAAAATTTATGTACGTATTCTGCGAGGCCCATAGCAAGTACCTATTTGAAAAATTTGAGATCAATAGGATTCAAAATGACTGGACACAGAGCGTCAGAGAAGGTAGAAAAAATCATTTTAGTAGTTTGATGCACTTATTTGTAAACGTTCTCTTTAGGAGAATTTATATATATATATAAAAATTATCATTAATACTTTTTTAATCTTCGAAATGTTTTGGTGGTCGCGCTTCAGAACCACTATTTTAGACAACAACGGCTTTGGTAAATGGTTCACGATATTTGTGTGTAGAAAAAAATTAATGTTGTTGACTCCGTGTTGTCTATGGGGCGGCTCAGTCGGTAGCGCGCCAGGCTCGTAATTTACAGTTCCCAGGTTCGAGTCCCGCCTGGTCGAGCGTTGAGATTTATCTCCACAAAACTGCTAGATGTAGAGTTGAGAGCTTTGGTATCCATTTCCTAGACTGGCCTTGACTCTGCGCTATTGTTAGGCCCTGCTGGAACTGGGTCAGAAAAGCGCTACGTGGAATGAGAAATAGCAACATCTTTCATCACTGTAGACCTCGTAATCACTCGCCTGCGGTCAGTAGGGGACACAGATGGGCTTGGAAAGACTGCCGTCGTCGGATGAGATGTTAAGCCGTGGTTCCGGATGCAGGAGAGCCACATACCTTAACACGTTGGACGACCTTGACGAGAGGCTACCATCTGTCTCATAGCAGCTGTTCAGTGGGTCCCCATTCTGAGCCCTCGGCGTGACCTGGTCATTTAGCCCATTGTGTACCGCTCAGAGATAAAACAACAACCCATATTGCCTCCATTCACGATCTTCTAGTGAAGGATGGAGATTGAGCTATGGAAAATTGAGCTATGGAAACCTAACCAGGGATTAAATAAACCCTTAATGTGATAAGGGTTTGGGGTTGGGTTGTTTTACCTCTGAGCGGCACTTTTTGCACAGCATGGGCTAAATGGCCAAATCACATGGACCCGAAGGCTCAGAGAAGGTTGAGGGAGGGGACCCACTGGAACAGCTGTTGGGAGACAGATGGTAGCCTCCCGTCAAGGCCATCCAGCGTGTTCTTTAACGTGCACAGGGTATGGCTCTCCCACACACGGGGCCACGGCTTAACGTCCCATCCGACGGACGGCGGCCTTTCCAAGCCCATCGGTGTCTCCTACTGACCGTGGGCAAGGCGGGGAATTTTGCGGAGATAAATCTCAACGCTGACCCAGCTGGGACTCGAACCTGGGAACTACAGATTACGAGCCTGGCGCGCTACCGTCTGAACCACCCCCGCCCCAATGTGATAAGGCAATTCATTCCCAACTGACAATAGAGGTAAATTATAGGAGCGATGTAAGTGGTGCATTCTAAATTTTCGAAGCAATAAAGAGTTCTTTGTTTGAACAATAGTGTTAAACTGTAGTCTCCTCCCCACCTACCTATCCCAACCCATTCAGTAGTAACATAAGCATCCTCTCTCCGTTTCACTCTTGGGTACTGATGCAGTCTCTACCATATGTTGCGCGGGTTACAGGTCTTATATAGCAGCATTTTTCAAGGTTGGTGCCGGAGTCTCCTCGATGGCTGCTTACTAACAGGAAGTACGACAAAGCCGAGGACCTCGTAGTCAATGCTGCAAGAGAAAACGGACGTGACGTCACAGAAGCATTAACTCTTTTCAAGCAGTTAAAAGAGCAAGGGACCAAGGTGAGGCTTTTTGTTTATTTTTGTTTTAAATATAGTTTGGTTAATCTAGGCCCTTCATAAAGATTTTAAATATATCTACCATGAATTTTACCGAGAATTTTACTTTTTACTTCATAATATTTATTAAGTGCTGAAAGTGACAGTTACACATTGGTTGTAAACTCTAGTTTTGGAATACTGTACATAGGTCTTCATTGCTGTAGCAGATGTCAGCCTATGAACGCGGCCTATGTAAAGACAGAAGAAAAATTTCCGTTGGGGTTTTACCCCCATCCTAAAAGCAGAAAAAAAATTAAGTTGCAACTTTGTGATATCTGGCCTATTTATGTTTTTTTTCCTTATTTATTACGATCTATGATCCATGTCGAGTTAGAGGTAGCTGGAACGCTGATCGCTCATTGACTTAGTTACCAGGTTCGAGTCCCAGCTGGGTCAGCGTTGAGATTTATCTCCTCAAAATTACCCGCCCTGCCCACGCTCAGTAGGGGACACCGATAGGCTTGGAAAGGCCACCGTCCGTCGGATGGGACGTTGAGCCGTGGCTCCGTGTGTGGGAGAGCCATACCCTGTGCACGTTAAAGAACACGCTAGATGGCCTTGATGGGAGGCTACCATCTGTCTCCCAACAGCTTTTCCAGTGGGTCCCCTCCCCCAACCTTCTCTGAGCCTTCGGGGTCCATGTGACCTGGACATTTAGCCCATGGTGTGCAAAAAAGTGCCGCTCAGAGGTAAAACAACCCCAACCAAACTCACTAACATCAGTTTCTTTAGCAACAATTGTGAAAAGTTGTTTGCAAATTTGATGTCCCTAAAAAAAAAATGCCACCTGGTGCAGTCACACATGCGGAAGCACCGCCCTTGAACCTGCCCATTGTGTGCAAAAAAAATTACTCAGAAGTAAAAAGACACAGCCATATTTCGGATCTGAAATCCGTTTCATGCTGCAGCCATCTTTTAATATTTAAAACGCTTCTCATGCTTTCACCCTCTTCCAGCCGATCCTTTTCTCGGCGATTTAGTTTTATGACTTGGAGCAACAGCTTATTGCCGTCTACTTTTGCAATATGAAGAGCTTATTTTATTCAGAGTCTTCATTCATACAAAGTCAAGTGTTCGCAAGATCAGACGGATTCTTTTCTTTTGTGTCATTTCAAGCTGACGGAATTAGAAGCACAAAAGAATTGCCAGTTACGTCTGTCTCAAAATACCCTTGACATCACTACTGCTATGCTCACTTGCAGTTTGGAATGGCATATATAAATTCAGAGCTTCTTGTTATAAAAATTGGACTAATTCATATTTTCATGGGAATTCCAGTTTGGTATATCATTCTGAAGATTCCGCTTAGATGAGATGTCAGAATTCTTCCATTTTCTTTAATGCCTTTGAGACGTAAAACATTGAAAGCGAATGCAGATATCGGCATAATTCGACTCATTCTGTCAAAATTATCTCAAAGTTTTGTTTTGCTCTGATAAAACAGTGAGTCGTTTTAGAAATTATGTCAAACGTACATCAATTTAAGTCTCTGGAAAAGAACAATTTGAAGATTTATCTAGATCAGTAGTTCTCAACCTTTTTTGCTACACGAACCCCTTTGAAATGTGTTTTTAACTGGCATACCCCTTGTATAGACAAATAAAACTGTAGTTATAGTATAACAATGGGAGTAAAATAAAACATTTATATCAGTGGTTCTCAACCTTTTATGCTTCACGTACCCCCTGGAAATGTGTATGTAACTGGCGTACCCCTTGTATAGATAGATAAAACTATAGTTTTAGTATAACAATGGGAATAAAATAAAACATATATATCAGTGTTTCTCAACCTTTTATGCTTCACGTACCCTCTGGAAATGTGTATGTAACTGGCGTACCCCTTGTATAGATAGATAAAACTATAGTCATAGTATAACAATGGGAATAAAATAAAACATATATATCAGTGTTTCTCAACCTTTTATGCTTCACGTACCCCCTGGAAATGTGTATGTAACTGACGTACCCCTTGTGTAGATAGATAAAACTATAGTTATAGTATAACAATGGGAATAAAATAAAACATATATCTCAGTGGTTCTCAACCTTTTATGCTTCACGTACCCCCTGGAAATGTGTATGTAACTGGCGTACCCCTTGTGTAGATAGATAAAACTATAGTTATAGTATAACAATGGGAATAAAATAAAACATATATCAGTGG
This sequence comes from Ryuthela nishihirai, assembly GCA_038380435.1. Taxonomy (NCBI): domain Eukaryota; kingdom Metazoa; phylum Arthropoda; class Arachnida; order Araneae; family Heptathelidae; genus Ryuthela; species Ryuthela nishihirai. Next base: position 22,934,823 of record JAWZYU010000010.1, read on the forward strand.
TTCTCAAACTTTTATGCTTCACGTACCCCCTGGAAATGTGTATGTAACTGGCGTACCCCTTGTGTAGATAGATAAAACTATAGTTATAGTATAACAATGGGAATAAAATAAAACATATATCAGTGGTTCTCAACCTTTATGCTTCACGTACCCCCTGGAAATGTGTATGTAACTGGCGTACCCCTTGTGTAGATAGATAAAACTATAGTTATAGTATAACAATGGGAATAAAACATATATATATACATTAAATTTTGTATTCATAAATTACATACATCAATAACACAAAAATGACATAACAATTTAAAATCATATAATTATAAACATTTTACTGGGTAATCAGTGAAAATTGTTAATGAAACAGCTCTCACGGCATACCTCAAAAATTGGGTTGTTTTACCTCTGAGCGGCACTTTTTTGCACACCATGGGCTAAATGGCCAGGTCATATGGACCCCGAAGGCTCAGAGAGGTTGGGGGAGGGGACCCACTGGAAAAGCTGTTGGGAGACAGATGGTAGCCTCCCGTCAGGGTATGTCTCTCCCGCACACGGAGCCACGGCTTAACGTCCCATCCGACGGACGGCGGCCTTTCCAAGCCCATCGGTGTCCCCTACTGACCGTGGGCAGGGCGGGGAATTTTGCGGAGATAAATCTCAACGCTGACCCAGCTGGGACTCGAACCTGGGAACTACAGATTACGAGCCTGGCGCGCTACCGACTGAGCTACCCCCGCCCCGTTGCAACTAGGGTTGTCATCTGTTAAAACAGGAACAAAAACTGGGCATTCGTGCTTTGAGTTGTTGAGGATACCGCCAGTGGTGTAATATTAAGTGATGAGGTGGGATAAACACTTGAAGACAATGCATTACGTTCTCCCTGTCTATTGTTTTGTAACAAAAGAAGCTATCTAGCATGGCTTTAACATGCAGAAGTCAGGAGCAGGGCCATCTATATAAAACCGAGCCGGACATCTTTCTTGGGTTAGTTATGGTAGTGAATCTTGGACGCTTTGTGAACAAGATAACAGGGAAACTTGATGCTTTTGATTCTAGATGCTTACGCAGTATCTTGGGTATTAGGTGGTTCAACTTTGTAAGTATTGAAGAGGTTAGGCAAAGGAGTCGGCAACCTCCTCTGAGCAGTGTATTGTGCAGAAAGACTCCATTGGTTTGGCCATGTTGCCCGTATGGATAATCATAGATTAGCGAATACGGTTATGAATAGTGTGCCTAAAGGCCTCAAAAAGAGGAGACCTAGGATGCGGTGGGCAGACAATGTCAAACAGAACCTTGTTAGAATTGGTCTGCAGTAGAGAGATGCAGCAGATATAGCTCAAGGCAGATATGCTTGGAGAACTAATTGCACGGTGTGGTTGGACCTCCGTAGCCCATGACTGCATGAGGATGATGCTGCTGCTGGACATCTGCGAAATAAAAAATTAAAAAAAATACTTGATTGAAACATTATTGAATATTTTAAAATTACTTTTAAAAAGTAATCGGTAACCATTTGAATTTAATAGGTATAACTTTAATTAGCACCTGTAAATTTAAATTTTGCTTGTGTTATGAAGCCTCACGATCGGACATAATTAAAAGATAAGTAGTAAGTTACTTACAGTAAGTTAAACTTTTAGGGAGCCTTCGAAAGATGTTTTTATTCCATGCCGCTTAGCCACCTAGGCGGCTACTGGGGGCAATAGATACTGGATTGCATCATAAGTTTAATGCAATATTTCAGAATTTCTTTAAACGTACGCGACGTTTATAAATTGCTAAAGCAAAGTGATTAATTAATTAATTAATGCCTTGTCTTAGGCATGGCTGTGTGTCGTTTTTCTGCTGAGGTCCTGCCATCCTCTCAGATCTCCTACTATGGCATATAAACTGACAGGCTCCTGTCAGACCTCTGTGGCAAGCAGCAGCTGTAAGAGGGGGTATTTATTTATTTTTTATTATCTAATGTTTTATAAACCTTTAGGCTCTGGCGTATAAACTGACAGGCTCCTGTCAGTTCTCTGTGGCAAGTAACTGCTTGAGTGGTATTTTTTAAATCTTTTTAAAACTATGACTTAAAACTTTAATTCTAATAAACTCTATTTTCTACCCTAGGATGATGAAAAATTTATTCGTGCCAATATTTTACACCTTCTACATAAACCTAACATGAGGAAGAAAACATTGAACCTCTTTTTCTGTTGGTAAGAACCTTTTTTCATCTATAATTTCCTTATATAATTATGAATTAATCGATCCAGTTCCAAATCAGATCTGACCAGATACTAGCATAGACAAATGTTACTACATTCACAGATATTATCCTGAGAAGCAGTTGCTCATTAGCACAATTATATTGTACCTGTGGCATTCCATCTAAGCAATATTCTTAAGCTTATTTATGCTAATCACATTTGTCACCTTAAAACAAAAATGCGAGATTAAATTGTTATATTTTACCTTTCTCAATCAGGTTTCTTTCAACCCACAATGTCCAACTTTATATAACTGTGATCGGTTAATCATAATTAGGGCTGTAAATTTTTCGCGGGAAAAAAAAGTGAAATTCTCAGAGAAAACTCGCGGAATTAGATTCAAAAATTATTTAGATTCAAAAATAATAAAATTGCACATCAGTGGCGTCCATATGAACAAGATGATGACATTTGGATACAGATGCTTAAAAAGAAGAAAATAGATATTAAATGATTGGCTTTATTTAATTTTAACTCGCACGTTGTGTATCAAGCATCAACGATGAATTCTGATACAGTATAACACATTTAAATTTGCCCTCTTTTATACTCTGGTGATCATATCCCACAGGGCGGGGGTGGCTCAGTCGGTAGCGCGTCAGGCTCGTAATCTGTAGTTCCCAGGTTCGAGTCCCAGCTGGGTCAGCGTTGAGATTTATCTCCGCAAAATTCCCACCCTGCCGACGGTCAGTAGGGGACATCAATGGGCTTGGAAAGGCCGCCGTACGTCGGATGGGACGTTAAGCCGTGGCCCCGTGTGTGGGAGAGCCATACCCTGTGCACGTTAAAGAACACGCTGGATGGCCTTGACGGGAGGCTACCATCTGTCTCCCAACAGCTGTTCCAGTGGATCCCCTCCCCCAACCTTCTCTGAGCCTTCGGGGTCCATGTGACCTGGCCATTTAGCCCATGGTGTGTAAAAAAGTGCCGCTTAGAGGTAAAACAACCCAAACAACCCAACTCTGGTGATCATATCCCACAGCCCTTCTCTATTTAGGAAAAGATCGCCCTTTATTAACGATGCTAGTTCAGGCTGATAAATATGACAGAGAGAGACTTGGGAAATCATTATTTTTTTGAAAGAATTCTCAGTGTTCAATATTTTCAGTTTTTTTTATAGCATCGCTATGCGTCTTTTAAGCTGTTGCCTTTGAGCATGAACATACCGTTCAAAATTATCAACATTATTCGCAGAAATATTTAAGCACTTTAGTTAATCGCGATCGAAAATTGGACATCCTTTGAAAAGAAAATGATGTTAGAGATTGATAAAAAATCTGCAGTTTTTTGCACACTGAAATATTGCCCAATTTTTTTCCGAACACGAACGGAGTGTTTTTTTTACCAGTGGTCGATCACATTCTTGGCTTCTGAGTAATTTTAGTGCCAAATCATTCATTTAATTATAGACTTCATGGCTAAATGATTGATGAAACGCCTCCTCCAATGATCATTAGTAAGGCTGTAATTTTTTCGCGGGGGAACAAGGTGAAATTCGGAAAAAAGACTTCAAACGACGTAGCTGATTGGAAATATTCGGTGCATATATTTTTGATTTCATTTAAATCAACTCTAAAAATCATTTTTACACATTTCAAAGATATCTTTAATATACTGCTGCAGTTGATCCCCATTTTCTGCTCGAAAACTCACTTTAATCTTTTTTATATCGCAGCGATAGAGTACAATTTGGAACCAAACTTTCGACCGTGTTGGGGCGGAGGTGGTTCAGACGGTAGCGCGCCAGGCTCGTAATCTGTAGTTCCCAGGTTCGAGTCCAAGCTGGGTCAGCGTTGAGATTTATCTCCGCAAAAATTCCCCGCCCTGCCCACGGTCAGTAGGGGATACCGATGGGCTTGGAAAGGCCGCCGTCCGTCGGATGGGACGTTAAGCCGTGGCCCCGTGTGCGGGAGAGCCACACCCTGTGCACGTTAAAGAACACGCTGGATGGCCTTGACGGGAGGCCACCATCTGTCTCCCAACAGCTGTTCCAGTGGGTCCCCTCCCCCAACCTTCTCTGAGCCTTCGGAGTCCATGTGACCTGGCCATTTAGCCCATGGTGTGCAAAAAAGTGCCACTCAGAGATAAAACAACCCAACTTCGACCTTGTTTGAAAGGAAACTGGCGCTTTGTTAAGTTTGCCTCCTTTTCCTTGAAGAAACAACCCACCTTAAAACGAGAGGGGCGGGGATGGCTCAGTCGGTAGCGCGCCAGGATCGTAATCTGCAGATCCCAGGTTCGAGTCCCAGCTGGGTTAGCGTTGAGATTTATCTCCGCATAACTCCCCGCCCTGCCCGCGGTCAGTAGGGGACACCGATGGGCTTGGAAAGGCCGCAGTCCGTCGGATGGGACGTTAAGCCGTGGCCCCTTGTGCGGGGGAGAGCCATAACCTGTGCACGTTAAAGAACACGCTGGATGGCCTTGACGGGAGGCTACCATCTGTCTCCCAACAGCTGTTCCAGTGGGTCCCCTCCACCAACCTTCTCTGAGCCTTCGGGGTCCCTGTGACCTGGCCATTTAGCCCATGGTGTGCAAAAAAGTGCCGCTCAGAGGTAAAACAACCCAACCTTAAAACTAGATTTACATGCAGGACTTGGAGAGTGAAATCGAGTTTGACCGCTGCAACCGAAGAATTAACAATTTTGAATTCTCGTTGTCATATCTCAACGACAAGATTTAAAAGCATTACACATGACATTAACTGCATTTAGAATAATAAAGAATATTTTTAAGCATAGCTAGCATGCTTTACCAACTTTAAAACATTTATTCCCGTGCTTTGAACGTTGTACGAAACATTTTCTGTAACAGAAGCTGTGACAACAGAATGCGATAATTAAAATTTGTTTCTACGTCGAAAAATTGCTACGTTAAACAGCAGTAGCTGGAGAAATGTGGAATTCCGACACTGAATTATACATTTCCTCCAACGTATTACTCCATTAATGAGGGGCGGGGGTGGCTCAGTCGGTAGCGCGCCAGGCTCGTAATCTGTAGTTCCCAGGTTCGAGTCCCAGCTGGGTCAGCGTTGAGATTTATCTCCGCAAAAATTCCCCGCTCTGCCCACGGTCAGTAGGGGACACTGATGGTGCTTGGAAAGACCGCCGTCCGTCGGATGGGACGTTAAGCCGTGTCTCCGTGTGCGGGAGAGCCATACCCTGTGCACGTTAAAGAACACTCTGGATGGCCTTGACGGGAGGCTACCATCTGTCTCCCAACAGCTGTTCCAGTGGGTCCCCTCCCCAAAATTTCTCTGAGCCTTCGGGGTCCATGTGACCTGGCCATTTAGCCCATGGTGTGCAAAAAAGTGCCGCTCAGAGGTAAAACAACCCAACTCCATTAATGAAAATCTCCTCTACGTGATTTTCATTAATGGATTAATACGTTGGAGGAAATGTATAATTCAGTGTCGGAACTCCACATTTCTCATTCATAATTAAGGAGATTGTCTTCCCTACCTAGGGAATGAATGTACGGAGAAGTTTACGGTTTAATCATGTAGAAATTAGCTATTGAGAAAAAACATCTTCGTTAAAGCGAAAATCACAGGACTATATCAGGGTTTCAGCACATACGTTTACAAACATTTCAGGAAAAGTAGCGTAGGAAATATATTAAAATTCGGAAATTTCCTTCTGCGACTTAAAATTTTTGTAATTTTCAAATTGTTGAAATTCTGATAAGTCACAGAATTTTAGGAGAAAAAAAGGCAATCATCAAAGTTCGCAGAATCTAGAAAAATATCGAAATTCGCGGAAACTGTCGCGCGTGAAAAACCTACAGCCCTAATCATAATCGAAACCGTAAGCAATATAAATGGTTAATAACAGGTAGACACTTTCCAGGTTAGTGCAGATGACTAGCTACAACAAACATCAAGAAGCTAATAAGAAATATAATAAAAAAATTAAAGAATATTATTAAGCATAGCTTAATAATATAAGCATGCTTTACCAAGCGTAAGGATGCTATAAAAATTCTGTCTCTTCTCATGGCTGCTTGTGTGCACTAGCATGGAAAGTGCCTTCCAGACAAGTCTTCAATTACAGTCAGATAGAATTACAAATACTAAACTCATTGTATAATGCTTAAAGCTACCAAATGAGGTCTTGATCAGTGGTTGGTAGCTTAATGGTCAGAGCACCTGACAGGGGCGGGGGTGGCTCAGTCGGTAGCGCGCCAGGCTCGTAATCTGTAGTTCCCAGGTTCGAGTCCCAGCTGGGTCAACGTTGAGATTTTTCTCCGCAAAATTCCCCGCTCTGCCCACGGTCAGTAGGGGACACCGATGGGCTTGGAAAGGCCGCCGTCCGTCGGATGGGACGTTAAGCCGTGGCCCCCTGTGCGGGAGAGCCATACCCTGTGCACGTTAAAGAACACGCTGGATGGCCTTGACGGGAGGCTACCATCTGACTCCCAACAGCTGTTCCAGTGGGTCCCCTCCCCCAACCTTCTCTGAGCCTTCGGGGGCCATTTAGCCCATGGTGTGCAAAAAAGTGCCGCTCAGAGGTAAAACAACCCAACCCAGAGCACCTGACATGTTATCAGAAGGTCATGGGTTCGGATCTCACCAGTCTAAGGATAATTTTTCTCTATACTCATTTTAATCTAGATGGGTTTAAACGTGGTCACTGAGACTTTATAAAGGTTACCCTCTTTCAGCAGGGTGTAAAAAATATATAAATGTTTCCATAAAAGACCTAATCTGTAGGTTAAACTGATGTATCAGCCGTCCCATTCAGAGGAGAGAATATCTTCTTTGAAAGGCACTAACGAACTTCACCATTTGAAGGAGTCAGACTTGAGGTGTTTGTTATGCCTGACCAGTTCTCGGCATCATTTCAAGTGAATGGTACACATATCGCTTTTTCAGTTTTGTCGACAAATAATTATCACCACTAGATTACAATTACGAGTTACTTTTTTGTGTTCGTGGTGGATAAATTGGTACATTATAGAACAATATATTTTTTTAAACTCTTCTCTATTTACAGGTTTGTCAATTCCTTTATCTATTTCGGGCTCTCTCTCAACACAAATGACTTGGGAGGAAACCCATTCATGAACTTCTTCATCTCCGGAGCCATCGAATTTCCAGCTTATATAATTGCCATATTTATCATGAAGCGCCTTGGTAGGAGATTGCCACAGATGGTTGTCATGGTAATTGGAGGAATTGCCTGTATCCTTACTATTCCTATTCCTGATGGTGAGTCTTTCGATGAGTGCTTAAATCCAGAAAGGAGTATGCTGATAAATTAACATGTGCCCTCAAAGCTTTAATAATATATGTTTATCACAGTACTAACACTCCGCCCACAACACGGGGGTGGGGGTGGCTCAGTCGGTAGCGCGCCAGGCTCGCAATCTGTAGTTCCCAGGTTCGAGTCCCAGCTGGGTCAGCGTTGAGATTTATCTCCGCAAAACTCCCCGCCCTGCCTATGGTCAGTAGGGGACACCAATGGGCTTGGAAAGGCCGCCGTCCGTCGGATGGGACGTTAAGCCGTGGCCCCGTGTGCGGGAGAGCCATATCCTGTGCACGTTAAAGAACACGCTGGATGGCCTTGACGGGAACATCTGTCTCCCAACAGCTGTTCCAGTGGGTCCCCTCCCCAACCTTCTCTGAGCCTTCGGGGTCCATGTGAAATGGCCATTTAGCCCATGGTGTGCAAAAAGGTGCCGCTCAGAGGTAAAACAACCCAACTCACGAGAAAAATGCTCCTAGAAGTTAACAAAGTTAATAAGTCTGCTAATGCGAGCAGCGTGGAGGCAAGAAACTACAGTACACTTTGCTAGGGTTGCTAGGGAGCGCCAGATCAGAGATATTGACCCTTCGTCCTTCTGTGGGCTGGAGAACGTCGCTCCCTTTTTCCAAGGGGGTTTGCTTCAGCTCGGCAGTCGTCCTCTCGTTGTTGGCTCATGCATGGCGGTCATTAGCTAGGGTAGCAGACAGTTTGGCTCACTGGATTATCAGTATTCAATGACTCTCCGTACATGGGCACTTTTTGCAGATTCGCTTTTTCCACTCGCAGGAAGTACTGGAAAGTACGTCCTGCTGTGTTACTGTTCCAAAACGAAGTCCCTTCTTTTGCCTCGCTCCTTTGACCGTCCGCCACAGAATTGTTACCATCTATGGGCACGTGGACGGCTCTCATTGATCCGGGTGGGTGGAGATGCGAATCCCCCGACCCATGTGGCGCGTGTTGTTGTGGATCGCCAGTCACGTGGGCCCTCGCCATCTGGGGCCTACCGGACTGGGTTTGCCGGATTTCTGAGCCTGTGGATTACTTGTTCCTCGATATCTGCTGGGTACTCCAAGATGGAGGGTTGGGTTGTTTTACCTCTGAGCGGCACTTTTTTGCACACCATGGGCTAAATGGCCAGGTCACATGGACCCCGAAGGCTCAGAGAATTTTGGGGGAGGGGACCCACTGGAACAGCTGTTGGGAGACAGATGGTAGCCTCCCGTCAAGGCCATCCAGCGTGTTCTTTAACGTGCACAGGGTATGGCTCTCCCGCACACGGGGCCACGGCTTAACGTCCCATCCGACGGACGACGGCCTTTCCAAGCCCATCGGTGTCCCCTACTGACCGTGGGCAGGGCGGGGAAATTTTGCGGAGATAAATCTCAACGCTGACCCAGCTGGGACTCGAACCTGGGAACTACAGATTACGAGCCTGGCACGCTACAGACTGAGCCACTCCCGCCCCTTTGTTTACAGAGATAAATCAAAAATTCTTTTTTGTGTTGGATATGTATTGAAGAAATATTACGATATGCACTTTCCGAATCTCTCTAAAGCTCTTCGCCCTCTAGTGGTGGGAAAATGTGAAAATTCCAAACTTTAAGACTTATTGCAAGCGACATATTTACAATAGGAATTTGAAATTTTGGTGGTGAAATGTATGAAGGTCATGAAGTTTCCATTACTAACAATGAGTTGACCCCTTAGACCCAGAGGGGGTGGGAAAACACACCTTTTTAATTTTAGCAGATAATTGTTTATTAGATAAATGAAAAATTCTTTTTGGATTAGATAGAAATTGATAAAATATTACGATTCGCACTTTCGAAATCTTTCGAAAACTATAATTGCCCCCTCTACGGTGAAAAAGTGGTGAAAAAGTGCCCCCTCAACGGTGAAAACGTTTGAAAATTCTAAAATTTCAAGCGAATATTGCAATGATGTATTAATGATAGAAATATGAAATTTTAATAGTGAAATATGAACACATGAAGTATCAATTGGAAGAAAATGGAAAAGGAAAACTCTTTTTCAGTTTGATTGGTACTAACGAAATATTATAATTGGCATTTTTCAAATATTTAGCAGTTTTAATAAATGTATCTTTACATTTCACTGAAATGATGAAACGGCAGAGCTGTTAGAGTTTTACAAATAATATGTATAGCACAGAAATTTGAAAAATTAGTGAGTTTTTATCAGATATTTCACTGAGAGCAATAACCTACTTAGTGGGGTGGGGTCATTTTATCTGGCTGGGTCAGCATTGAGATTTACCTCCGCAAAATTCCCCGCCTGTCCACGGTCAGTAGGTGACACCAATGGGTTTGGAAAGGCCACTGTCCGTCGGATGGGGCGTTAAGCCGTGGCCCCGTGTGCGGGAAAGACATACCCTGTGCACGTTAAAGAACACGCTGGATGGCCTTGATGGGAGGCTACCATCTGTCTCCCAACAGCTGTTCCAGTGGGTCCCCTCCCCCCAACCTTCTCTGAGCCTTCGGGGTCCATGTGACCTGGCCATTTAGCCCATGGTGTGCAAAAAAGTGCCGCTTAGAGGTAAAACAACCCAAACTCTACTTAGTTTACTGAGAGAGATGTGGAAAATGCTAACTTTTTAGAGTTAAGAATTAAAAGACGAATATTTTTATGTTGTATAATTACTAATAAAATACTATTTGCATTTTTCCCCCCATCATCCACTAGCCAAAATTAAAACTTTTAAGGAATAAAACAGCAGGTAAAGGAAAAACTTCTTTCTCTTTGAAAATGAGACTCTCATCTATGCCAGAGGCGAATATGTCTCCTCCTATGTAGTTAAAATTAGAACCATCTTCGAACTGGAATGCTTCTGGTATACTTTATGAAATATGGTAGAACTTACATGTACTGTTAGCAGAATTGCCCGGCGTTGCTTGAACCTTAACACATAGTTAATGACTCCATCAAGCTACTGCGTAGTAATGATTCTAACCAGCGTATTCCTAATGGGCGGGGGTGGCTCAGTCGGTAGCGCGGCAGGCTCGTAATCTAGTTTCCAGGTTCGAGTCCCAGCTGGGTCAGCGTTGAGATTTATCTCCGCAAAATTTCCCCGCCCTGCCCACGTACAGTAGGGGACACCGATGGGCTTGGAAAGGCCGCCGTCCATCGGATGGGACGTTAAGCCGTGGCCCCGTGTGCGGGAGAGACATACCCTGTGCACGTTAAAGAACACGCTGGATGGCCTTGACGGGAGGCTACCATCTATCTCCCAACAGCTGTTCCGGTGGGTCCCCTCCCCCAACCTTCTCTGAGCCTTCGGGGTCCTTGTGGCCTGGCCATTTAGCCCATGGTGGGCAAAAAAGTGCCGCTCAGAGGTAAAACAATCCAATCCTTTCCCCCCCGCACCGCGCATGCCATAAAACAGCTTTGGGACGCAATTTCCAAATGCTCATCTCGCTTTTCAATTTTTCTTTGAGCGGGAGTTCATAATGCGTACATTGTTATTGCTTTGCTGACTGCAGAAGCGCTACGTTCATTAACAAGTGAAGATTTGGAAGCCAATTGTGTTTCATTATCGAAAAAGTATCCTGAAATAAATGGAGATCAATTAACAATTGGAATAAAATGTTTAAAACACCAAATAAAACAAATTTTGAGAGTGGAAAATCCATCTAAATTGTATCACTTTGATGTATTAAATATTCACCATCATCATCCTCAAGTAGACATGGGCTACGGAGGGTCCAACCAGACTGTGAAATTTAGTTCTCCAAACAAGTCTGTTCTGAGCTACATCTGCATTTGGCCACTACACATCAGTTCTAACAAGGTCCTGTTTGACATTGTCTGCCCACCGCATCCTAGGTCTCCCCTTCTTTCTGAGGCCTTTAGGCACACTGTTCTTAACCCTATTAACAAATCTATAATTATCCATACTGACAACAAGGCCAAACCAACGGAGCCAACAACATGGCCAACCTCTCTGCACAATACTCTGCTTAAAGGAGTTTGCAGACTCCTTTGCCTAACCTCATCATTAGTTACAAAGTTGAACCACCTAATGCCCAAGATATTGTGTAAGCATCTGGAATTGAAAGCATCTAGTTTCCTGTTAGCTTGTTTACAAAATGTCCAAGATTCACTACCATAACTAACCCTAGAAAGAACCAAACTATTATACAGTCTAATTTTAGTCTTTAGGTGTATACGCCTATTTCTCCACACTCTCCATAGATTCTTAAAAGTCCCGGCAGCAATCCCTATTCGTCTGTTAATCTCATGCTGCACATCACCAGTATCTGTTACATAGCTACCAAGATGCTCAGCCCACCTAGCCATGACAGAATCCTCACCTTCTATAACCTTACCTTGTTTTTCCTTCAATCCCTGTATATCTGTCCGTTTTCTACCACGCAAAACATTAACTATCTGGTACAGCTCTCTGCTGTTGTGCTGTCTAACTGCTTTCCCAGCTTTGTCAGCCAAAGCCATCAAGCCAAAGATTCTTATCAGCAGCTAACTGATCCTTTACACGTTTATTAAGCTCTCTGTAATGCTTTCTATTAGGACTAGTAGGGTATTGATTAAGGACATTCCTTCAGTTCTTTCTTTCCGAAATAAGCTCAAGTACCTTATCACTCATATAATTCTGTCTCCTCTGCTCCTTTTTTCTAAAAGAGCACTGTTAGTTTCCAAAAAAGCCTGTTTAAAATGGTCCCATTCATCCTCAACTTCAGTAGTAAGCAAACCATGTCTGTCATAATGACTAAGTAACCTATCATGGTAAGCTTTAGCTATAACTAGGTCTTTCAGAGCTTCAGTAGTAAAGGTAAATTTTTTAACTTTAGCACAACACTTTTTAAGTTCAAGTTGCAAGACACTTTTAACAAGATAATGGTCAGATCCAATTGGGTCTGACCATTGTCTCGTTAAAAGTGTCTTTAGATGAACCAATAGCAAATGGCAATTCTTTTGCAATAATTCATGTGCAATTAATATTTATTCATGTAACTGTATTAAAATAAATAAATATAATATAAATAACATGTATTTTTCTTATCAATAACTGAACAAGGGCGGATAATTACAAATTTGCCAAGGGCGCCAAAAGCCTAGCTAGGCTTCTGCTACAGAGACGCTACCGTCGCCTACCTTTATGGATGGTTGGTTGGTTGTTTGACCTCTGAGCGACACTTTTTTGCATACAATGGGCTAAATGGCCAGGTCACATGGACCCCGAAGGCTGAGAGAAGGTTGGGGGAGGGGACCCACTCGAACAGCTGTTGGGAGACAGATGGTAGCCTCCCGTCAAGGCCATCCAGCGTGTTCTTTAACGTGCACAGGGTATGGCTCTCCCTCACACGGGGCCACGGCTTAACGTCCCATCCGACGGACGGTGTCCTTTCCAAGCCCATCGGTGTCCCCTACTGACCGTGGGCAGGGAATTTTGCGGAGATAAATCTCAACGCTGACCCAGCTGGGACTCGAACCTGGGAACTACAGATTACGAGCCTGACGCGCTACCGTTTTGAGGTCAACATTTGGGGAGGATCTACTTGAGTCGGAACCCCTTACACCAAGTTACGATGAAATCTGGTGGTCCTAGCTCTCATTGTTTTGCAGTTCTCAAATAGAGACAAACTTTCTATAAATATACAATAGATTATTTTCACTGACACAGATAATTGTAATAATACATTTATCTAAAAAAATCGATCGTTTTACTCTAAAATAAAAAGCTAAATTATCAATAAAATAATGTGTGTTTAAATTTAGATTTTTTCAAATTTCTAAAAGTATGTTTCGCTCATTATTACTCACGCAGAAAAATTCATTTACTATCTTGATAATTAATGTTGAAAACATTTCCTTCCAGACTTATTGTGGTTAAGAATAACGTTGGCGATGATGGGCAAATTCTGTGTCACAGCATCCTTTGGTATGATCTACGTCTACTCAGCTGAAGTCTTCCCAACCGTAGTCAGGAACATTGGTGTAGGATGCAGTTCAACATCAGCTAGAATTGGATCAATGGTTGCACCTTTCGTTAAAGAACTGGTGAGGATTTTCTGAAAAGCTTTTCTTTTTTATTGTTTTATTACTTTTTCATATTCTTTTCCGTTTCTATGGAAATCAAAGGTGATTTGTGGGGCGGGAGTGGCTCAGTCGGTAGCGCGCCAGACTCGTAATCTGTAGTTCCCAGGTTCGAGTCCCAGCTGGGTCAGCGTTGAGATTTATCTCCGCAAAATTCCTGCCCACGGTCAGTAGGGGACACCGATGGGCTTGGAAAGGCCGCCGTCCGTCGGATGGGACGTTAAGCCGTGGCGCCATGTGCGGGAGAGCCATACCCTGTGCACGTTAAAGAACACACTGGATGGCCTTGACGGGAGGCTACCATCTGTCTCCTAACAGCTGTTCCAGTGGGTCCCCTTCCCCAACCTTCTCTGAGCCTTCGGGGTCCATGTGACCTGGCCATTTAGCCCATGGTGTGCAAAAAAGTGCCGCTCAGAGGTGGAACAACCCAACTCAAAGGTGATTTGTAATGATTTATATTTAGAGGCATTAAAGATATACATAAAGAATATTTCTCCTCGTATACGTTTAAAAAGTTATAACGATTGGTAATTTTGTTTATTTTTATCATTCATTTAAATCATTTGTTTCAGTACGTAAAAAGCTTATGTTGATTCAACTGAAATTCGCTGATAATGCTCTTAACATCGCATTCGGTTACAAAAGCCCTCAGTCAAAGCACATAGGGGCGGGGGTGGCTCAGTCGGTAGCGCTCCAGGCTCGTAATCTGTAGTTCCCAGATTCGAGTCCCAGCTGGGTCAGCGTTGAGATTTATCTCCGCAAAATTCCCCGCCTGCCCACGGTCAGTAGGGGACACCGATGGGCTTGGAAAGGCCGCCGTCCGTCGGATGGGACGTTAAGCCGTGGCCCCGTGTGTGGGAGAGCCATGCTCTGCATGTTAAAGAACACGCTGGATGGCCTTGACGGGAGGCTAACATCTGTCTCCCAACAGCTTGTTCCAGTGGGTCCCCTCCCCCAACCTTCTCTGAGCCTTCGGGGTCCATGTGACCTGGCCATTTAGCCCATGGTGTGCAAAAAAGTGCCGCTCAGAGGTAAAAACAACCCAACACTCAAAGCACAAAAACCAGTGGGTCGGAAAAACGAACTGCCGACCTTTCTAAAAAACATGGCAGGTACTCTGCCATGATTTTAGTGACATTGGAGACCTCTGAGCTCATTGCCATTAATCATTATTCCCTCTAGCAATTAAAGGAAATTTCTGCCAGCAGTACACAATCATATGATGCATCACCTGAAGACAGACTTCTGCTTCCACAGTGTTATGAAGAGCGTTTCGGATTTCTTGACAACTTGAATTTGTCGAGAATCAGGAATCAAATTTCGGAATTCTCGAGAATTCCTGAGAAAAATCTAATTTTGTATAAACTAATAATTTTTTTTTTTTTCGATTTTTCTGAAATTTTTTACAAATCTGGCAAAAATCGTAGGTACTAGGGTGGGTCAAAAATGTGTGCGTTTTTTCATTTACCTAGAACACGATTAATTCAATATAACGAAACTTGCTCAGCTAAACGTAAACAATTATTTTCAATAGTTCGTAATAGTTCTGTCGGTAAGGTGTTCGATTCCTTTTCGATAACCATGCTTATTACTTGCAGATGAAAAACTCCTGACATCCGTTTGACTTCCTGAGATGTTTGAAACCATCCACATCGAAAAAATGAGCTATGGAGTGAAAGAGGTAGTAGTCGGAAGGAACTAGGTGCCGACTGCAAGCTGGTTGAGGAAGAAATCCCAATGCCAGTTCTCGAAGTGTTTCTTGTGTCCAAAGTGCGGTGTGCAGTCTCGTGTTTTCTTCTTGTAGGAACCCTGATGTCCGTTTACCAATCCTGGATAGTGTTAAGCGTCAGAGAATGCACATGCTCCAGTTGTTCTGAGTAGAGATTGGCACGTCCATCGGGAAACAAATCGAAAATCATTTTTTGCACAAAATGACTAAATGGCCAGGTTACAAAAGCCGCAAGGGATGAGAGAAGGTTTGGGAAGTGGACCCACTGGATAGCTGTTAGGAGGCAGATGGAAGCCTCCTGTTAAGGCCGTCCAGTGTGTTTAGCATGCACAGGGTATGGTTCTGCTGCACACAGAACCACGGCTTAACGTGCCATTCTGCAGACTGCAGCCTTTACAAGTCCATCTGTGCCTTTCTGATCTAGGCAGGGTTTAGTGGAGATAAATCTCAATGCTGACTCAGTTGGGACTCGAAACTGAGAACTGCAGATTACGAGCTTGGCATGCTACCAACTAAGAGAATATCCACTCCAAAATTTCAAAACACATTGCTCTCTGTAGAGATCTTAACAAGTATGGGTAGAGGGATTTCAGTCTATGATTGTGTACTGATGGTAGAAGGTTCATACTAGTAACAGAAGAAGTTTTAATCGGATGTCCATAATTCATGTTGGGTTGTTTTACCTCTGAGCGACACTTTTTTGCACACCATGGGCTAAATGGCCAGGTCACATGGACCCCGAAGGCTCCGAGAAGGTTGGGGGAAAGGACCCACTGGAACAGCTGTTGGGAGACAGATGGTAGCCTCCCGTCAAGGCCATCCAGCGTGTTCTTTAACGTGCACAGGGTATGGCTCTCACGCACACGGGGCCACGCTTAACGTTCCATCCGACGGACGTCGACCTTTCCATAATTCAGGAGCAGAACACCTAACATGTTATCAGTAGATCGTCTGAAAATAGGGGTTTTTAATGACAAAAATATAAATAATTTTAAAATATTAATTTGCTTATACAGCCCTAAAAAGTAGAAAATAAAGCTGAAGCATATCGATGGACCTACCCAATAAGATTGCCGGCGACATATCTTCCTTTGAAGTGAATATGAACTCAGTGATTGCATTATCGATATGATTTAGGTTTACTTCGTACTTTTTAGGACCCATATCGGAAGAGAGGTGTTTTTTAATTTATTTTTTAAGATCCGGCCTGATCTCCAGTATACCTTTATTTAAATTAAATATTGAATTGTTGCTAATTTTTTTTATTATTCACAGGGCCGTGCTACCCATCCGGCTGTTCCTTTTGCTGTCTACGGTGGCCTCTCAATAGTCAGTGGACTTTTAATTCTGCTTCTTCCAGAGACTCTTGGATGCAAATTGCCAGACACTGTAGAGGAAGGAGAGGAGTTCGGTCTCACTCCAGCTTTGTAAGTAATCTTGATGTTGGGTGAAAAATAGTTAAAAATTCCATAATGGTATTTCATCTTATTTTGAACTTGAACGAAATTATATATGTGTTACCGCTAAAGTGCAGAAATCAGTTATTCTACAGATTATCTAGGTATTGTGATCCGTTAACGTGCGGAAAATTGTTTCATTTCTCAAATTACCTAGGTAATCTGCAAATTACCTGGATAATCTGCACATTACCTACTAGGCACTCGTTAAAGTGAAAATAAGATCTTTGCTGGAACAACAGGAACGTTTCTGTACGCTTAAATTAACATAATGTTATTTATCTAGTGTCCGAGAGTAGAGTTGAAACCAGGGTCATCTCTCTATCAACATGAATCAGTCGTCCGAATTATAAAGTCCCCAAAATGAGCAGGCCAAGTGAGAACGAATTATTTTAGTGATTCGTTATCAAGAATGAATCACTTTACCGATTCGTTCTCACTTGGCCTCCGCTCATCCGGGGCGTTTTTTATAATGCGGACGAATGAATCACGTGACATGAAGATTCATATTCAAGAGATTCACCACTATGAGAGAAACAAACTTTTGAACTTTAACGATACGGAAGCCGTTAACGTGCACATTACCTAGGTAAAATGCGGAAAATTCTTGATTCCACACGTTAACGGAGCAAATCAATTAATCTGCAGATTAGCTAGGTAATGTGCACATTAACGGCTTTCGAGCTTTAGCGGTAACATATGCACAGCTAAAACAAACAGAAATCTGAGTTTTCATTTACTTATATCTAATATCTAATTATGTTGTTTTACCTCTGAGCAACACTTTTTCAGACAGTGTGCGAAATGGCCAAATTACAACTGTGATAGAGAGATCGAAAGGCCTGGCATTCCAACGTCGGAGACTTGACAACAACAAAAAAAAAAGCCAGGTTATAAGGAACCCAAAAGCTCGAGAAAATTAGGGATCCGCTGGACAGTTGTTAGAAGATATATGGAAGCGTCGATTAAAAAGATCGATTAAAAGTTGGCAACTTTCAAATATGTTCTCCGTTAGAGGGCGCAATTTTGAGCATTTTTAAAATGTAAATCGTAATGTTTCAGTAATAATCTAACATAAAAATAATTTTTAATGTATCTCTAAAACTAAAAAAGTTGAATATCTACGGAGGGACAGACGACAAAGTAAAAACATTTTCTCGTTTTTAAGCTCGTTTTCATAAAAAAAAATGAATTTTTCAATTTGTATGTCTGTCTGTAAACATTCAGCTGTTTTGTTTATAGACATAATTTAAAAATAGCTTCTTGGGTTGGATAGGTATTGATGAAATATTACGATTCGCTCGTCCTGAATCTTTCAATAGTTATAGTTGCGCCCTCTAATATGGTGGGAAAAGGTTGAAAATGGCAAAATTTGTAACGGATATTGGAAGAGATGTAATTATATTTCAAATTCGAAATTGTGGGCGGTGAAATATGAAGATCACGAAGTTTGCATCGATAACAATGATTTTCGCCCTTACCCCCAGTGGAGGGAGACAATCTTTTTGTTTCAAGAGAAATTAAAAATCATCTTTCCTGCCTATTCCCATCCACATAGGGATAAGGGAGCAACCCACGGTTGCCAATGAAAATCTCATGACCTTCACATGCCACCACGAAAATTTCAAATATCTATCATACATACATCATTTGCAATATTCCATTAACATTTTGCAATTTTTAACTTTTTTCACCAAGAGGGGTGCAAGTGATAATTTCGTTAGATTTAGAAAGTGCCAATCGTAATATTTCGTCAATACCTATCCACCCGTGTACATATATATATATGCATCATATACCTATTCCCCCCGCCCTGCCCACGGTCAGTAGGGGACACCGATGTGCTTGGAAATGCTGCCGTCCGTCGGATGGAACGTTAAGCCGTGGCCCCGTATGCGGGAGAGCTATACCCTACTCACGTTAAAGAACACGCTGGATGGCCTTGACGGGAGGCTACCATCTGTCTCCCAACAGCTGCTCCAGTGGGTCCCCTCCTCCAACCTTCTCTGAGCCTTCGGGGTCCATGTGACCTGGCCATTTAGCCCATGGTGTGCAAAAAAGTGCTGCTCAGAAGTAAAACAACCCAACCTAATTCCCCAAAAAGGGGGAAAAAGTATTTATTCTTTAAAACCAGACGGTTGGCTAGTTACAGTTTAGTAAGTTGGTTTTTGAATGTTTTACCCCTGAGCAGCATAATTTTGTACACAACGGGCTAAATGACCAGATCACAAGGACCCCAGGGGTTCAGAGAAGATTGGGGAAGGGGACCCACTTTACCGCTGTTAAAGAGATAGCCTCGTGTGAAGGCCACCCAGCATGTTCTTTAATATGTAGAAGATATCGCTCTCCTGCGCATAGGGCCATAGCTTGGCTGGAAAAAGTGACCTTATGATCTTTAAATCAGCTTAACGACAAAGTGAATTGTGATCCTTCAATTTATCTTCAGTTACGTTTAAATGCATATTTCAAAAGTATAGAGTTTCAAAGTTAGATTTCCATTTACACAAACATGGGAAATTCTCTGATATTTTGGTAGCTCAGTGTATATAATCCCGTGGTCTACTTTCCAGTTCATCGCAAGCCAATTTTGATTTTGTCAAAATAAAATAGTCAGAATAATAATTTTTTATTTTTTTAGCAAACAATTTTCGAAACAGAAAATATGCAAGCTAAAAATAGAGATGACTTTGTTGTCTCTAATTATTAAATAACGCTTGGTAATGGTAAAAAGAAAAAATTCTGTTTTAAATTAACGAAAATTTTGCAAGTGGCTTACAGCAAATCGAGATTCGATGGTCAAAAAACTTAAAACCGAAAGCGATGACCTGTAATGGTCAAGAAACTTAAAACCGAAAGCTATGACCTGTAATGGTCAAAAAACTTAAAACCGAAAGCGACGACCTGTAATGGTCAAAAAACTTAAAACAGAAAGCGATGACCTGTAAAAAAAGGAGAGGAAGAGGTTTCAAGTTCCAAGTTAGGTTGCATTTTAAGTAGATTTCAGTTTTCAGCAAAACACAGCATGGCACATAGGGATCCCATGTGAGAAACTTAAAAAAAATCCAAATAACTTAAATTTTCTATCTGAGTGGTACTCATTGCATGCAATGGGATAAATGGCCAGGTCACAAGGACCCCAATAAATCAGAAAAAATATGGGGGAAAGGATTTCATTATAAAGCTGTTAGGAGTCAGATGGTAGCCTCCCTTTAAGGCCTGGGCGGGGGTGGCTCAGTCGGTAGTGTTCCAGGCTCGTAATCTGTAGTTCCCAGGTTTGAGTCCCAGCTGGATCAGCGTTGAGATTTATCTCCGCAAAGTTCCCCGTCCTGCCCATTGTCAGTAGGGGACACCGATGGGCTTGGAAAGACCACCGCCCGTCGGATGGGACGTTAAGCCGTGGCCCCGTGTGTGGAAGAGACATACCCTGTGCACGTTAAAGAACACGCTGGATGGCCTTGACGGGAGGCTACCATCTGTCTCCCAACAGCTGTTCCAGTGGGTCCCCTCCCCCAACCTTCTCTGAGCCTTCGGGGTCCATGAGACCTGGCCATTTAGCCCATGGTGTGCAAACAAGTGCAGTTCAGAGGTAACCCAACTCTTTAAGGCATCATGTTGTTTAATATGCCTAGGATATGGCTCTCTTGCACACGGTTCATGGTTTAATGTCCCATCTGAACCTTTCCAAGCCCATCGATGCCCCATTTCTTACCGAGGGTATTGTGGAGATTAATGGAGGTAAATCTCAACACTGGCACCAGTAAGACTCTAACTTGTAACCACAGATTACCAACTGTGCCACCCGAGCTCCAGGAAATTTAGGAATGAGCGTCAAGTTATTTGGTTTCGCAGAGTTTTAAAATCACATTCTTTTCGAAATAAGGGAAAAGCTGTATGAGGCTAGAAATCGGATTTTATTACAGGTAGACATTTGAATTTTCAGTGCAATGCGGGATGTCAGGTGGAAAATCATATATCAAATTTAGAACTGCTCAGTCAAGCATTTGGGAAATTACGAATAGTTCCAATCTGATAAACAAAAAGAGCGAACGTTTCAACGGTGAATCAAGTGGCACGCACCTTTTAATGTGCACCTGGTTAGTGATTATCTAGGTTGAAAATCAGCCATTGGTTTATAATCTATATTAAGGTTGGGTTGTTTTACCTCTGAGCGGCACTTTTTTGCACACCATGGGCTAAATGGCCAGGTCACATGGACCCCGAAGGCTCAGAAAAGGTTGGGGGAGGGGACCCACTGTAATAGCTGTTGGGAGACAGATGGTAGCCTCCCGTCAAGGCCATCCAGCGTGTTCTTTAACATGCACACGGGGCCACCGCTTAACGTCCCCTTCGACGGACGGCGGCCTTTCCAAGCCCATCGGTGTCCCCTACTGACCGTGGGCAGGGCGGGGAATTTTGCGGAGATAAATCTCAACGCTGACCCAGCTGGGACTCGAACCTGGGAACTACAGATTACGAGCCTAGCGCGCTACCGACTGAGCCACTCCCGCCCCTATAATCTATATTACAAAAGGTTTCCGGACATGTTATGTGAATGTAAAGTCACATTCAAAGCTACCTAACTTTGAAAATAAGCATTTTTATGGAAAACTGTCAATGGATATAAACAGATCTCACTAAAATCTTTCTAATTTTCGATTTTCAACAATATTCGCGTGATTTTTAAAGTGTTATGGAGCCTGAAGCAATTAAAATCAGCGTCACTGATTGCAACAATTTACTTCAAAAGTTCACTAAAACACAAATTTATAATTGGTACAAAATCCGATTATTGAAATAAATGCAAATTTATAGGTGGATGTAATATTTCTTGCGAGTCCTTTGGATCCACATAACTGTGGTTTACCCAGTTGTCATTCATGATACATGGGGCGGGGGTGGCTCGGTCGGTAGCGCGCCAGGCTCGTTAATCTGTAGTTCCCAGGTTTGAGTCCAAGCTGGATCAGCGTTGAGATTTATCTCCGCAAAATTTCCCGTCCTGCCCATTGTCAGTAGGGGACACCGATGGGCTTGGAAAGACCACCGTCCATCGGATGGGACGTTAAGCCATACCCCGTGCATGTTAAAGAACACGCTGGATGGCCTTGACGGGAGGCTACCATCTGTCTCCCAACAGCTGTTCCAGTGGGTCTCATCCCCAAAATTTCTGAGTTTTCGGAATCCATGTGGCCTGACCATTTAGCCCATGGTATGGAAAAAAGTGCCGCTCAGAGGTAAAACAACCCCAACCCATTCATGACACAACAGGTAATTTCAAGTCTTATTAGTGAGTGAAATAAGATGGATGAGGTTAAGGGTTGGATAAAAACGGTACTACCAACTGACATTATCCGATATTCTATCAATGGAATTTGAATATATATATTTATAAAATATTTTGAAATATTTTCAAAATCCATTGATAAAATATGGGATAATGTCAACAACATAACAGTAGCTTTTGCTGTTTATACTCATTCTAAACTTATTCAGATCTTTAGATTCAGTACACAAGTGTCTACAGAAATCACGATTTTTAACAACGTTCGTTCAGTTTTAAAGAGCTACAAAGTTTAAATACACTGCTGGACATAAAAAATACTCCACCAGAAAGTATATGTCGGAGCGCCATGCAAATAGGTGGGTATGTGTCGACAGTTAAGTTATGTAAATGAGTGCATTTGCGAACTAGTCACGTGATAAATGAGAGAGATAACAGAGGAAAACTGCTCGGCGTAGCAGTTAACAAGTTCAAGCACAGACTACTATTTAGGACCCTGCATTTGATGTGTCTATTATTCAGTATCAAAAATAAATGGGCTGTTTCAGTTTTTATTTATTGCCAGAGCTCCATCAGCCATCCATCACCAACATGCATTCTTAAGGTAAAGTCCTTGCTCTGCAGAGGATGGATGTTGCCCACTTCTCGCGGCGAGGACGCTGGAGTTGGTCTTTTGAGAAG